>JANRMT010062792.1:108482231-108540939 GCA_026402145.1 Polypterus bichir lapradei | reverse complement strand
GGAACGATGCTTCAGTGTGTCTGCCTTTGCTTTTGAATTCAGCCGAGTGAAAAATGACAGCTGTCCGATTAACTTCGTTTTTAGTTCCCTCTCCTTTCTCTTTCTCAGATTGCTTTTCGGAAGGAAGTCAGTTTCGTAGTTTTCATGAACAGTTTGAAAGTGCCTTTCCACATTTTCCTTCTTTGGAATAGCAATGATAGATTGACAGATCAGACAAATGCATTTCAATTGTGACATTCTGAGAAAAAAAAAATCCTCTTCCAATTCCACATCCAGCCCATAAACCAAAAAAAAATTTTTTTTTTAATCCCTTCTTTAGTCGATATAAATTGGAAGGCTAACTAGATCACTTAGATAGCCGGAGTTTTGCGGTAGCTCACACGTTTGATCGTGCATGCTGGATGATCAGTGTGTTAGAAGAAAATAGATCTCAGACTGGCCGCCCTGTATGTCAAATCAAGTGGCAAATGCCTTAGGGAGGATATATGATAGACTAACATTTTAAAAAAAAATTTTTTGAATGTAACACGATCTACCTGCATTACCTTTCCGATTGCGATCGACGTATTGGGCACCCCTGACATAAGGAATCTGTGCATCTGGTTATGCAGGAGCATAGTGTAAAAAGGTTTTCAAAGGAAAAAAAAATGGAATCGGCCTACCAAGTAACATGAAATAAGTGGTCAGTATCAGCCTTAAAAAAAATCTGATTGGAGCACCCCTAAGAGAAAGGGTACTTTTATGAGGCTGAGATACTGGAGTGTATAATAAAAACACACTAAAACTGTGTGAACATTCATAACACAAAATGGCAAAAAAAATAATTTTATCATATGTAACAGTTGTCAAACTCTGTAAACACATGTTGCGTTAGCAATTTTAAACACTGACGGTGTTGCTTACAGCTGGGCTGCTTTTCCTGCCTACAGGTGCATTGGTAAATAGGTGGTGTACAAAGTGATACATAATTCACTCTTATTTTTTGCAAAAGAAAATTGAGAATTTTCAAAATGCACCTAAACTTAAAGCGTGTGTGTCCTTACAGTTTTCTCTTCTTTCTTCTATGGGAGTGGAAACATGCTTCTTGCTTTTGGCAGCAAGAGTTCAGGCGCCTGTGAGTCGGTTTGTGTCACTTTAATACTTGTACTTATTTTCAAATTATTCCATAAAAGTAAATTTACTTTCATATTCTACTGACTAAACATAACCACAGTAAAGACCCCTACATTCTTTTCTGGGAACTGTTGTGACCACTGTTTTAAATACCTTTTACTGAAGCAAGTGAGAGTTATTTCATTTCAGAGTATGTTTTGCAGTAGGAATAAAGCATGTAAAGGGTTTATTTACGAGTGTAATGTACCTTAAATACAAAAACATAAAAACAGAAATCCTATTGTAGATGTAATTCTGCTGCTAGTTCACATGACAGTGCTAACGGGAGCACAGGCAGGTACATTTAATTGAATATAACCACATAGTTGGTCAGTATCAGGATTTTACAACAAAACGTTGTTTCAACTTTACTGCATTATAAGAAAGTATGAAATTATCAATACTGTTAAATGAAATGATCTATGAATTAAAAACAAAAATAGACCAACACTAACAGTACAGAATAGGTAAAGAAAAGTGTCTGCAATATCAAGGAAGATTAAGAAAGAGTCATGCATCACCAAAATATTATTTAGACTGAAGCCCTAAGAATTTTTGGAAAGAATCTGTATAAAAAAGTTGAAGTTCCAGCTGGAAATAAGTAAGAATGCTCAGCAAATTGCAAAAAAACTCATTTAAATGTTGTAAGATAGACAGACAGACAAAAACAAACAAATAAACCACCATTAGTGACCATTTTTTTCCAAAATTATTTGGACATGATCAGTCAAGGAGATAGAATATTGGACATGTGGATTATGCAACATCAGTTATTTGAGAATTTTTTGTACAATGCTTGGCACTATACATCATTGATCACCTATCAATACTTTAGAGCTTGAATATTCAATATTTAATTTCTCCACAATAACATAAAATATATTTTTTTCTCAACTGCCACTACAAATTACATAAGTAACATTTAGAAAAAATATAATTTTTGGGTGGAGTATTCTCCTTTAAGGGTAGGTATAGCCCTTTGTTAGGCCATTTCCCCTACAAGTTAAAGGAAAAGAACAGACAGCAGTAAAGGTTGTTTTTTTTTTTTTTTTTTTTTATATAACTTTAGTACCTTCTGCAAATAAGAAAACATATATAAACATATCTTCAACAACCAAACTCAATTAAAGGCTTATGGTCAAAACATGTCTTACAGAAGACTAGATTTCATTTTTCCAATACTTGTGACTATCACTTCATTACTTGGTTCCACTATCTACCCTCTAAAAAGTTCAATTTCAACTTGGAAATACAAACTCAAATTCTGAGAAAATGGGTCTGACATTTGTGGTACTAAAAACTGGGCTGAGTCAACTCCTTTTAAACTTGACCTTTTCCTACTGCTACACTCCGAAAATCAGAATATTGTGTTCCCATGTTTGTCAATACATTTAGTAAAACCCAAATAATTATAACCATTTCTACAGGTGTACAATTTTACAAACCAACACAAGTAATGCACTCTGTACAGGAATCTCTTAAGAGTTATTTACTTTTGAGTGGAAAAAAAAAACAAAAAAGCAAACAATTGCAAGCAATTTTAAACTGGGGTCATGCCTAAACATTAATGATTTATTAGAATCACAGTACTGCTACTAAGGTTCATTACAACAAGATGAAAGATAGCCTAACATTAGTCAAAATACAATCACACCATTCAAACGATTACTAGCAGTTCCACTTATTTTCTGAGCCCTTTTCTCAAAAACAGTTTTCCTCTCATATGAGCATGTTATACTACGGATATCTGTTAGTAAGTTAAAATGATGCCTGCCAATGTACCTCACAGCTCACACAAATGTATGTTTTAAACTTCTGCGGGACATTGTTAATGAATCAATTTAGATTTACATAACAGAGTCAAAAACCTTAGATGATATAAAACTGGGGCAGAAAAAAAAAAGTTTTAGATTTGCATTTTTACTTTTACTTAATTCCACTCAGCATAATTCTTTTTCAAAATTTTTTCGCAGCTTTCTTGAATAAATTAAGAAATAGTTTTGTAATTACTGATTAAACCATCGACAATGAATTAGGTTTAGTAAAATATCAAGACAGATTTACTTCATGTTGCATAAGGATAAAATTAAGACTCAGTTTTTTATGTGATGTAATTTATGTGATGTAATTGTGTGTCCTTTTGCAAGCTGCCTTGTGATGAAACACATTAAATTAAAGATGACTTACATAAAATGCAGACTGATGGAATAAATGTGTGTGAAGAATTAAGTTTTGAACATAATGTGTACTAGGATATCATTTTTGTACATTTCCTGGCATGTTTACAGTGTGATGTTTAAGGCAAGCAGGCTGTTCTACTCAGTAGCTATTACAGATTCCATGCTCACTTTATGGCACAGATTGGCATCATCCATCCATCCATTATCCAACCCGCTATATCCTAACTACAGGGTCACGGGGGTCTGCTGGAGCCAATCCCAGCCAACACAGGGCACAAGGCAGGAAACAAACCCATTGGTTTGTAAAACACAGAAATTACTTAATAGTGTACAGTGTATTTATACTACCATTGGTACTGGCCAAGGATAACATAAAGTACAACATAAAGCAGTCTCAGAGTTCTGATTTCTCTCAACCCCTGCAACCATTTTTAGTAACAGAAGAAATTTCTAAAGCCACAGTTAAGGAAACAGACTCACTAGCAGTAAAGCCAAATGTTTTAGTTTGTTAACAAGGACTCACTAAGTTTGTTGTGGAATTTTTGTTCAGAATGTATTTGTAAAGCACAATTTAGCTATTCCGACAAGTTCCAATTTCCAATGTCTCAGTATTTTAAATACACAATAATGCAGTCTTGTTTCAAGCAAATATTTACAATAAGCTCACAAAGATGTTTATAACCTGATTAATTCTGTATTCTGGTAAAAGTCTTAAAGATAAAAACTTAGTTATGCTTCCTAGTTGTGTTTTAAATAACATAAAACTTATGTTCATACATAAATATAACATTTTAATAGCTAGATTTTTTTTAATGTAATATTCAAAATTTCAATGTATATAATGATAAATTAATGGACAATAAATAATGATCATGTGCTCAGTGTGGTTATCAAGGAATATATTGTACTGTTTCGCATTTTATACAGTAATCGATTCATATTATTGCTGAAGGTGGGGGTCAATCCACATAAAGCTAATTAAATCTATAGTTCACCTAATAGTATTTACTATTATTTTAAGTGATTATAGATATTGGAGTCTATTTGGGCTGTTTAACACTAGAATCCCTGAAGCCTACAAAAAACCTAGGAATCCCGGCCCACCTTAATTCCTTCACACCTCTCCATCACCATGTTTTTAAAATATGTCACTCAGCACAAGCAGCCTGCTATCCCATCCCCCCCACCGCCGGAGCTCATCTTGGTCAAAAGGGATTCTCCCAGCTCAAGTCTTCTTTATTTCCATGTGAGATCCTTGAGTTGCATATAGTAAACAATATATCATTATTTGGACCACATGCATTTCATGCCTGTTCCATGTCTACAATGATTTGTGTAAGTGGAGGATGACAGGAAATGCGAGAAAACGCAAGAAATGTTGAACAAATACCTAAAAAATAAACTTTTTTTCATGTTATAGTACTAACAACAAAATTTTGACATTGAGTATATGATGTATGAAGACTGAAGTCCAAATATCAAATTGTTATATGCGTTATCTTTTGTGAAAGTGTTTATTTAAAGCACAGTCAAGGCGACAAGGCTTTAAAACTATTAAGACTAATGTGCTAGGTATTGCATATCTGCCATTAGGAGATGAGGTCTTCTTGGCCTTATCAAACATATATAGTGTGTGTATGTATATAGGCTGACATTGCACCCTATACACTGCATCCGGAAAGTATTCACAGGCGCATCACTTTTTCCACATTTTGTTATGTTACAGCCTTATTCCAAAATGGATTAAATTCATTTTTTTCCTCATAGTTCTACACACAACATCCCATAATGACAACCTGAAAAAAGTTTACTTGAGATTTTTGCAAATTTATTAAAAATTTAAAAACTGAGAAATCACATGTACATAAGTATTCACAGCCTTTGCTATGAAGCGCAAAATTGAGCTCAGGTGCATCCTGTTTCCCCTGATCATCCTTAAGATGTTTCTGCAGCTTACTTGGAGTCCACCTGTGGTAAATTCAGTTGATTGGACATGATTTGGAAAGGCTAACACCTGTCTATATAAGGTCCCACAGTTGACAGTTCATGTCAGAGCACAAACAAAGCATGAAGTCAAAGGAATTGTCTGTAGACCTCCAAGACAGGATTGTCCTGAAGCACAAATCTGGGGAAGGTTACAGAAAAATTTCTGCTGCTTTGAAGGTCCCAATGACCACAGTGGCCTCCATCATCCGTAAGGAGAAGTAGTTCAAAACCACCTGGACTCCTCCTAGAGCTGGCCAGCCATCTAAACTGAGCGATCGGGGGAGAAGGGCCTTAGTCAGGGAGGTGACCAAGAACCCGATGGTCACTCTGTCAGAGCTCCAGAGGTCCTCGGTGGAGAGAAGAGAACCTTCAAGAAGGACAACCATCTCTGCAGCAATCGACCAATTAGGCCTGTATGGCAGAGTGGCCAGACGGGAGCCACTCCGTAGTAAAAGGCACATGGCAGCCTGCCTGGAGTTTGCCAAAAGGCACCTGAAGGACTCTCAGACCATGAGAAACAAAATTCTCTGGTCTGATGGGACAAAGATTAAACTCTCTGGTGTGAATGCCAGGCGTCATGTTTGGAGGAAACCAGGCACCACTCATCACCAGGCCAATAGCATCCCTACAGAGAAGCATGGTGGTGGCAGCATCATGCTGTGGGGATGTTTTTCAGCGGCAGGAACTGGGAGACTAGTCAGGATAAAGGGAAAGATGACTGCAGCAATGTACAGAGACATCCTGGATGAAAACCTGATCCAGAGCGCTCTTGACCTCAGACTGGGCTGACGGTTCATCTTTCAGCAGGACAATGACCCTAAGCACACAGCCAAGATATCAAAGGAGTGGCTTCAGGACAACTCTGTGAATGTCCTTGAGTGGCCCAGCCAGAGCCCAGACTTGAATCCGATTGAACATCTCTGGAGAGATCTTAAAATGGCTGTGCACCGACGCTTCCCATCCAACCTGATGGAGCTTGAGAGGTGCTACAAAGAGGAATGGGCGAAACTGGCCAAGGATAGGTGTGCCAAGCTTGTGGAATCATATTCAAAAAGACTTGAGGCTGTAATTGCTGCCAAAGGTGCATCAACAAAGTATTGAGCAAAGGCTGTAAATACTTATGTACATGTGATTTCCCAGTTTTTTTATTTTTAATAAATTTGCAAAAACCTCAAGTAAACTTTTTTCATGTTGTCATTATGGGGTGTTGTGTAATGTAAACAGAATTTTTTCTAAGCTTTATGGTAATTTATGCTATTTTACATTAGGTGTTAGTGCAGTTTAGCTAACACACATATTTTTTGGTGCGAGTTTCATGTAAACAGATAGCAGAAAGGCAGACTTTACCAAAGAGAGAGTAAAAGAACATAGGAATATTTACATTAAAGAAAGTGGAGTAATAAACTGAGAAAAAGAAAGTGGAGGGGGTCTTTCTGTCTGAGTTTCAATGGTGAGCGAGTTTGTGTTAAGGACAGCAGCTTATATTTTTCAATTACAAAAAGAAGAAATTAAGAATTTGAAATTGCTACTTGGTAAAAAAAAACAGGCTTGTTAGCTTGATGGCAAAATTTGCCTGTTTTACTTAGAGGGGACTGGGCGGTCTCATGGTCTGGAATCCCTACAGATTTTTTTTTTTTTTCTCCAGCCGTCTGGAGTTTTTTTTGTTTTTTCTGTCCCCCCTGGCCATTGGACCTTACTCTTATTCGATATTAATTAATGCTGATTTATTTTGTTTTCTTATTGTGTTTTTTTTTTCTATTCTTTATTATGTAAAGCACTTTGAGCTACTGTTTGTATGAATATGTGCTATATAAATAAATGTTGTTGTTGTTGTTAAAACCTTTAACCATGTTAACCTTTCATCTTCTTGATAAACCCCTTATTAACATTTAATGGATTTCTGGCTCTTTTAAAGGTTTGTACTGTTTATTAATTGTAATACTGTACTATGTTTAGTAATAATGTCTAGCTGGTAACACTAGAAAAAAAAAGTATAAATATAGTAAATGTATTTAAACATAAGGGAAATCTGTACTGCAATTAATGATTAAAAATGATTAAAACCTGTAAGTGCATGCATATTTACATTTAAGCAGCGTTTAGCTAGCAATATCCATTAACTATATCAATGTGTGAGAATACATATATATTTAGTTAAACAAACAGTGGAATACTTTTTATATTAAGCTTTGTTTCAAATAAGTACAGAAGAAATTTAACAGTTTGCAATTACAAAAAGCATTTTATTTTCTCTAATGCCATATGTACATTTAAAGATTTTTTTTTAAAGATACAGGAGAAAAAAAATGGAACTGGCCAATCCAGTAATATGATATCAGTGATCAGTATCAGCTCTATAAAAAAAAATTAAAAAAAAAACCTGATGGAAGCATTCCTAACTGTATGGGAAGCAAAAATCTTGCATAACTATTATACCACCAATCAAAGTGTTCAGTATGAAACAGAGCAAAAGTTCCTGAGGAACACTTTTTCCCTTCATTTCTTTGCACCACAGCATCCTAGGGTGAGTGCAACAGAGTTTGAGTATATGGTGCTATGCTTTTTATGCTGCCATGGAAGAAGTGGAGTGAGAGCTATATTTGACACCAACCTGTGTATCAGCAAGTTTAAGAGAGCAATAGTGCACAAGGTCTGCATGCCAGGGAAAAAAGCAAAGCTGCAAACTGTGGGTCTCACACTCTTGCATCGCTATGTGCCACAGTGAGTGTGAGGCAGCAAGAGCATGGAAGACACAATTATCTTTCTTTCTTGTGCTACAACACATTGTAGTAAGTGAGATATATTCCTTGCACTATACAGAACAAAAGGTGTGTCTCTATCCCACTGTCAATTCATATCAAATTGAATTTGCCTAATTTACATACAGAGAGCATAAATAACAAACATGCTATGCACAATGTTTAAAAAAAGAAATCAAAATTCAATAATAAAGCAAAACACAGTATGTATGATGTCAAATTAGCCTAAATGATACCAGAACTTACAGCTCTTGTCAAATTGCACTCAAAAAAGGTAAGCTCCTCTGATGAAACAGGGTGAAATACTGAAAATAAGCAATATGTATATATTGCTTTCATAATGTAAATGGCATAAAAAAAAGACTAATTGCACTGTTGAAACATTACTGTTTAACATGACTGGGAGAAGCAAAGCATACAGTATGTGGTAAAAGAAGCTGTAACACAAAGCATAATAGACAGGAAGCTAACAGATTTCCAACATAGCAGTCCAAACATTTTTCCTTACTAATCCTATAAGGCTATAGCATGCCAGCAAGTAATTACACTAACTTTCTCCAATATTATCACAAACAAAATGCAAAACAGCAACTAGGAAAACTAAGGAAAAGTGTCACTCAACAGGAAAAATCCCCAACTATAACTAAACTTTACAAAAAAAAAAAAAAACAAACACACATGAATATGGAGTAGCACATCAACACTTACATGACTCATGCTACTCTGCAGACCAGTACAGTGGTTTCAGAAAAACAAAACAAAACCACAGAAAGTGACAGTTACAAATGGTAAAAAAAAATAAATAAATTAAGAAAATGGTGCAAATACCAGCTGTGTAGTCTCCTTGTCATTTTATTCACCATGCCTTCTTAATTGGAGTATTTTTAAAGAGGTATTTTATTGCATCATAAAAATTGTCCTGCTAACAAACTGATCAATAGTTACTATTACGTAGTAACAATTTAGTCTGTATTGCCCATTAATCATGAAGTTTGCTATATGTTTTTAAATTAATAGTAAAATGCTTGAAAATGATTAAATATGAACATCTTTATTACAGTATGAATATACTAAAAATGTCCAATGAAGTTTTAAAAAAATATCCAATTCTGGGCCATGAAATGATAAAAACTTCAAAACTGTCCACCCAGATTATAATCAAGCCACACTCCAAACATCAATTACACAAAGTTTAAAAACAAATCTAGTAAAATTGAACAAGTTCAATATGAAATTAGATATGAAGCCACCAATGCCGAATGACTTAAGAGGCACAGGTTACATATCCTATGCAAGTATTAAAATGCTGACTGCTCATCATGAATCAAACTTGCTAATAAAAAAGAAAGCAAAAGTAAAAACTATAACAATACAGTTAGCTAAGATACAAGGGGACAAACCCAAATTCCTGTTCAATATATTTTCCAAAACACTATTGCCTAGGAGGGATTAAGCTTGATGTCCACAGTGTATTAAGACTAATGTAGCACTAGTAAAGCCTCTACTATCAAAAACTCATCTTACTGAAAGAACAAATTTAACTTTTAAATAGAGTTTTAAATAAAGTCCTAGCTCTACTCCATTACTAAAAGGAAAAAAAAACCCATGCTACATTTTCATGTCATTACTAAATAGCAAGTTAGCACAGCAAGAAAGTAAAATAAAACATAATTGGCTGGAGGGAAAAATCTCAATAGGATCTCAGCACCTACAATATAAGACCTTTAAAATAAGAGTTATGAAGACATCGCAATAGATCAAAATGTCACAGCGTTAACACATAGTTAAATTTCACACTAGTTTAACTCTGAAGACAAAACTGTATGAAAGGTGTAGGAAAACACAAATCATTATTTTAGCATTAAGTTCTGTTACATTCCAAACCTTCATCTGATCAGGCAAATCAGCTGCAATGACAACTGAGAAAAACAGGCTTACTAAAATGTTCAGCAAGAACAGCTGAAGACTAAAACTTCACTGCCTGGAGTTATAAAAATGCTACAGCCACCAAAAAACAACAGTAGACCGAGTTATTACCAAGAAAACCTAAAACAAGATAATCCTGCACTGCACTCTGCTGGGAACACAGCTATTCTTCTCGGCAAATGATGCAAGTTAACTTAATCGAATATTTCGTGAAGAAACTATCTGTGCATGTATGTGGTGGAAAGAAGGCAAAAAATATCATGATGGAGAAGGCATTTAATCTATAACAAAGTATATAATTAGCTGATCTTCAAAATTCATTTGAATCAGTTTTTATCCAAGTCTGTTTAAAAAAAAAATAGGGGCATTCCAATATTCTGTTCAGATGATACTTTAAAGAAAGAGAAATTTATTATTTGTTACTTATTACACACTTGCTGTTTTTCTTTGCACACTTTGCACACTGTGGTCAAAAACTACCATTTTGACTTCATCATTCCACTGATGAAGACTACACATTTTCCAATATGCATCCAGCTTGTTTAGATGTTCATTTGCAAACTCCAGGTGCTGAATTTAGTAACTAGGACACAGAAAAGGTTTTCTTCTGCTGACTCTACCATGAAGGTCATATTTGTTCAGGTATTACTGCATAGTAGAACACAGCACCACCACTCCAGAGTCTGCTAAATCTTTCTGAAGGTCTTTTGCAGTCAAACAAGGATTTTTATTAGCCTTTCTAACAATCCAATGAGCAATTCCTTCAGAAAGTTTTCTTGGTCTCCAAGACCTCAGTTGACCACTGTTCCAGTTAACTTCCATTTCGTAAAAACATTATGGAATGAGGAAACAGCTACCTGAAAACACTTTGCCATCTTCTTGTAGCCTTATCCTGCGTTGTAAACATCAGTTATTTTATTTTTCAGAATGCTAGGTGGCTACTTAGAGGAGCCCATGGCTGCTGATTACTGGGGCAAGGTTTGAGGAGTCAGAGAATTTATACAGCTTTGCAATTTGCCTCCCCTGGGGTTGCCTAAAGATGACTGTGAACAAGCCATAGCTCTAATGAGCCAATTAAGGTCTGACACCTTGGGAAAAGTTATCTGAGACGTCCACTTATTTTGGGGTGCCCAAACTTTTGCATGATGCTCCTTTCATTTTTTCACCGTGCAATTGTACAAAAGTGACACACTAATCTTGCATAAAATGCTGAAAAGAAATGTGTCATCTTTTGGTGATCACCTCATCTTCTGTTCACATAACAAGACATTTTAATCAAGGGTCCCAAACTTCTGCATGCCACTGTAGTTAAAAAGAGGTAACCTGGGAAAACTTTATGAAAATCATTTCACAATATGAACTCTAAAGGAGGCAAGATGCAGCAAATGAAATCAACTATAAATCATTAAAATATTTTTCTAACCCATGTTCTGCCATGCTCTCCTTTACTGCAATAAGAGGAACGAAAGAGGACAGAATTTAAATAAAGGAGCACAAATGTGCCAGAGGCAGTGATGGCAGCATCAGGGAGATTACTTTCACTAAAGAACAACAAGATCCTAGGTCTGCTCAGCTTTTCATACCTTACTTTCGCACAGCTGCCTGTAGCATTCAGGGGAGAATGGCACATTGATTCTTTTCACAAAAAAAAAAACTCAAAACACAGCATTAAATGAAACCGCTGATAAACATGTGACTTAAAGCCTTGTATCTAGTTTTTTATACTTGGGATCAGTGCTCATTAAACATGTTTATATTATAAACAAATGAAAGACTTGATGTAAATTACTTAAAGTAGAACAGTAAAAATTCCTAGACTCTAAAGGTGCCATTGTGACCATCTAAAGCCACAAGGTCTCTATGAATTATGTCACAGAATCAAGATGTTAAGGTCACCAAAAAGTATTATATTACACTTTCCCCACAATCTAAATAAATTAATCATTCACTCAAAACATTGAATAGCTGAAGCTGCACGTTGCAAAATGCTTATGCTACAAGCATTTCATGTGCTGAAAATACTTAACATTCTCCTAATCCACACAACAAGCAATTTCAATAACATAAATAGAACACTTAAGAAATGTGGCTTCTTTCCTAGCAACTAATGATAGGTACATTTCTGAAGAACACATAAAGCATACGATTGTTCCTGGTAAGTAAATTATACTTACTCAAGGAAATGTGGAAAATATGACATTTAAATTCATCTACCTGTAATAAAGATATTTTAAAATAACATTGTGCACAAAAAATGTCATTCCTGTTAGGATGGTGGCTTAAAAGTCTAAAGGCGAATAGGATGCAAACAAAGATAAAACATTAAAGACAAAAACCAAATATTCAGTGGAAGGTGGAATTGTAGGGTGAAGCAGGAAACCCAGACACACCAATGAAGTTAGTCAGCGACAGACAACTCCCAAAGACAGAAAGTCGATCTTACACTCATTGTCACTTAAGACATAACTACAACATAAACAATAATAAATATACGCAAGTGATACAAGTGCTCAGGAATAGGAATCATTGAACTGCCAAAGATACTTCCTCTCATAGGGTACTGTCTCTCATAGGGTACTGTGCATTAGTAAGGTTTAGATACAGTAGTTCTCTCAGATACACTTAACAGTGGTATGGACCCACTAGATAACCTCGTAGGAAAAAAAAAATCAATCATTGTTTTAACTGGAGTCAAGGTTAGTTCATGGAAAAAATTTAATCATTTGACCAATTTCATTTGGCATTAAAAATGGTGATAGACATCGTAAAGCATTTTTAATAACCAAACTAACACAAAAGAATGTGGATAACTGTGTCTGCTTATTCGCCAATAAAGCTTTCTAAGAAAGAGGTTAAGCAGTAACAATTTGATTACCGTACATTTTAACAATATATGTATAGGCTGGCATTAAGCATGATTTAAATTTAAAAATATTGCTCTATATAACAACTTTTTTCTTTAGCATAAAGTAAACTATGGCGCTGCCCTTCTTCTACAAAGTTAAGTCTAATATAAAGGTTGCTCCTCAGAGTTTCATACTTTTCACTCCCAATAAAATTACCAAAAATCTATTACAGAGAAAGAAGGTGAAAACACAAACACACCAACAACCTACTCGGCCAAGATATTCATCAATGCATGGTGTATTTCCATATCAAACAAATTACATTTATCAATAAATGGAATAATATACATACACTCACTGGCAACTTTATTAGGTACACCTTGCTAGTAGCAGGTTGGACCCCCTTTTGCCTTCAGAACTGCCACAATTCTTCATAGCATAGATTCAACAAGGTACCAGAAACATTCCTCAGGGATTTTGGTCCATATTGACAAGATAAACTTGCAGTAATGGCATGGTGCTATCAGCTGCATATCCATATTGCAAATCTCTCATTCCACCACATCCAAAAGTAGCTCTATTAGATTAAGATCTGGTGACTGTGGAGGCCATTTGAGAACAGTGAATTTACTGTCATGTATAAGAACACAGTTTGAAATGATTTGAGTTTTATGACATGGCATGTTATCCTGCTGGAAGTAGCCATCAGAAGATGGGTACAGTATGGTCATAAATGGATGGACATGGTCAGCAACAATACTCAGGTACAGGCTGTGCCATTTAAACCATGCTCAGCTGGTACTAAGGGGATCCAAAGTTTGCTAAGAAAAATATCCCCCACACCATTACACCACCACCAGCCTGAATCATTGATACAATGTGGATGGGCCCATGTTTTCATATTGTTGACGCCAAATTCTGACCCTACCATCTGAATGTCACAGCAGAAATCGAGACTCATCAGACAAGGCAACGTTTTACCAATCCTCTATTGTCCAATTTTGATGAGCCTGTGCAAATTATAGCCTCAGTTTCCAATTCTTAGCCCACAGGAGTAGCACCCAGTGTGGTTTCCTGCTGTTTCAAGGTTCGACACGTTTTGTGTTCAGAGATAATCTCTCCTTATGACCGGGGTATGCAGGAGAGTATTTGAGTAACTGTTGCCTTTCTATCAGCTCAAACCAGTCTGGTCATTCTTCTCTGACCTCTGGCATCAACAAGGCATTTTCTCCCAGAGAACTGGGATATTTTCCCTTTTTCGAACTATTCTCTGTAATCCCTACCAATGTTTATGTGTGAAAATCCCCATAGATAAGCAGTTTCTGAAACACTCAGACCAGCCCATATGGCACCAACAACCATGCCACATTAAAAGTGACTTAAACCACTTAAATGCACTGAGTTGCTGCCATGTGACTGGCTGATTAAATATTTGTGTTAACCAGCTGAACAGGTGTACCTAATAATGTGGCCAGTGAGTGTATACTGCTGCTAATCCTGCACAACACAATTCCCTCCATCCATCCACATTATTTAAACAAAAATGTATATTTAACTAGACAACCACCCAGAAGATGGTATAGTTCTCTAGTTTTCACATGTAAAAGGTTAATTATTTAAAGTGTAAATAATGCAGCTTCAAAACAGGAATCTGACCAGATTTATGAAAATAAAGTCTGTACTTAAAGTGACCTATAGCATTCAGAAGAGAAGTAAAAACTATAGGTTAAATACCATCTGTATCCTATGAGCGCAAAGCTAGCTTTACTAACCACCGTCTGGTCTAAAATTAAACACTTGCCATTGAAAAAATTAAGGAGACAGCAAAACAAACAATTACATCTGTGCCCTCAATCTGCAGCATTTTTTTGGGTTATATGATAAAATTTCTCATTTAACTTTGTTAAACCTATAAACATATCTCTGGTGTTAAAATAAATGTCATATGCATTTAAAACACCAAAAGATGTCTTCGGACATTAATATGTAGGTATCCACTTGAAATAGACATTAAAAAAAAATAATAATAATAAAGACTAAATAAGGACCTCTTAGCTTACAACAGGAAATTTAAAAACATTAAAACCATCCAAGTTAAACTTAAAATCTTTAACATATACTATATTCATGAAATGAATGTGTTTAAAACAATGTTGATTCAAATGTAATGGAGATCGATTACAAGCATAATCTCTACACTTCACAATACCTGGATCAAAATAGACATGTCTCAAGAACAGAATGGATGTTTAACCAAAATACTTATTAGTTAGGTATTTAATGTAAATGATTATCTAAAAACAAAATCAGTAAAGTGGGTGAAGACAATGACAACATGTTGCTTTTCTTGTAAACAGAACGCTTAACATGCTGTCCAAAAAACTAACCCAAAAATAAGTTAAATATTAATAAACACATATAAATGATTTTATTCTTTGGTGCTGGAAACCAGGCTGAACTTCCAAAAACTTGCAAATCCTTTTCATTCATGCTATGGTCCGAAAACTTTTGTCCCAAAAATTCCTTCCCATATCTATGAGATTTATTTTTAGACAGGAAAGAAAGCAGCACCTTTAAATATTTTAAACACATTTAAAACATACCTTAGCAAAAGAAAATAGATGAAGAAATGTTGCCATTTATAAAGAATTAAACTTAAGCACCAAAAAGTCATTAAAAAAAGGTACAGCCGTATTGTAGTCAGACAGTAAAATGTAAAAAAGAAAAACAATCGAGCAATTAGCACTTTTTATAATGACAAATGTCAAGGAGTATATATTTTATTTTATTTTTTTTTTTTTTTAAATCAGTGGATGCATTATGATGTTTAATTCACTTGGGTTCTATTTATACAATCTGAATACCCACCATGAATATCGAGTGAAACATTTCAATTATACACTACACCTGGCTGCTCAACTCCACCCATACTTAACTGAAAGCTAATCAGACACTCGTGGATCCTATCGCACATAAGTCTTAATGAATTTACTATGGTTCTAAGATTCTGGCCTCAGACTTATAATAATGAAGTAGCTCACAGTTTGTGTTTATATAGCCTTTATTAAACTAGAATTCTGTATCAGTGCATGCTCCCAACCACTCTTATCTCTTTTCAAAGATTTTACTACAGAGAACCATATTCAGTCTGTGTGATATGCCTGACAAAACGTTTTTAAACAGGTTAATACATAAACAAAAACAAAGAATCTGCAAAACACCAGCAGGCTTAGTAGACAGTAAGTGCATCCATATAGACCTGCACATCACAAGAAAGACACATGGCACTGCCAAACTTCATACAAGTCTGTAAGTAATTAACAGACTATGTGCTGTCATATAGAAGTTAAATAAAAAGTAATTCAACTACAACTGCAAGTTCAGAAAGTGGAGTAAAAACCTCCAAAACCACCATGGAACAAAATGAATAGCAGCAGATTAAGGCACAATTGCGAAAACAGACGGACACTATACACTTTGCATACAGATAACCTACAGATTAAGTCTGCAAAAAAAGATGCACACAAATACACTGCACTGGTAAGCAAAATCTCCACAAACGTATAATGTAGCACAAAATATACAAACAACCTTAGATACAGACAATGCACATCAAGTTCACAAAAACAAAAATCTGAAAACACAGTGAACTTATTCACCAAAAAAAAAAAAAAACAAAAAAAAAAAAAAAAAACCAACACCACCTCAAAGGAAAACGCCAAAGGTTTGTCTGATATTTCATAATGAGATTAAAGTATACAGCAAACTGAAGTCATTTTTAAAAATGCAATGCACCCCAGTCCCACGCAATAAAACCTTGACAAACTATCTGATGGTCAATTGTAGCAGTCACATTCGGAAAATAAAAAGAGGTGCAAAGGCATTAAGCACAGGAGACCTTCCAACATTTAGTGATAAGCACAACAGTTTGCTCAGCTTCCTATTCTGATCTGACAGCAGCTGTTCATAGAGGAATATGGTTCTCACACCTGCAGAAACTGTCAGAGAACACAAAAAATAAAACATGTTCAACTCCTATTGCTCTAATCACTATTTACTGCAAAGGAAAACTGAAGGGAGCACAATCTTTAAGTAAAACAAAAGCCTTCCTTTCTTCAGATCAGTGCAAGCAAACTTAAATGAGCATCATGTGGAAAGATTGCCAATCAAGAAAGATAAAAAAAACATCGGAGCAGAATGCCAAGATCGCTCCCTGGCCAACAAGAGAACTGTCAATTTCATATGGCGCCTTCCCATCACCGGCGTCCCCTGCACAAACGCACTCGCACATGAGACTTGCAGAGCATGAGAGGTCACTTACCGAAGGTAATACTGTTTTAAAACAAAAGCAGCATTTGAGCAACCCCTGGGGAAATTGAAGTCTTCAACAAGCTCGTTCCACTGATTCTTATCAGAAACCTAGAAATGTAAAGGAAGAAAAACAAGATGTCAGTCCAAGAAGGGCACACTAAAAGTAAAACATACCAGGTGAGCGCCCATCTGTCTGGGGCAACACATTTACAAGTGAGCCTAAAGGCGCGTGGTAGAAAACGACTTAAAAAAAAAAAAAAAAAAAAGTTTACGCATATCCAGTCTTAACACGATCACAAGTCACATTCGGAAAGGATCGGAAAATGTCTGTACATACACATGTCCCGCTTAAAAAAATGCTGGAGAGGGCGGGATATTTAGTTGAACAATTTGACAGAAGTTAGTGGATGTAATGAAAACAAACACGGAGGGGGGACCAAAATAACACAGCCCCCTAGCCCCTCCACCCACCCCAAAATGTGATCGATGTATTGTCAAATTGTTCTGTTGCCATCTAAACGACACGGCGCCTAATGCCAACTCTGTTATCATACTCTTGGGGAAAATGAAGGAAAAAAAAACTCAGACGAGTTCCCTTTCTCCGCTACTTTGTGGGCCACTTTTGAATACAAGTCGTTTATACGCGACTGACACTTTAAACTACGGAGCAACCAGTTTAATTGAACTTTACTGAAATACAGGAATGTTTATGCTTGGCGATATTTCCCAAACTAAATAATGCGGGCATACAGATGAATTACTAACAATGTACAGTTGGCTATTCGGCAAATATAGGCCTGTGTGAGGCCTACATTTTCTTTCCAACCATGAAGCCTAAGATGGCTATACTGCCCCGGCTTTGCCTTCTTTGTGCTGCGGCCCGGCGACGTTCCGAGGCCGGAGAGCCCTTCCCCGGTGTGAAGAGCATTTCCCAGTGCCGATTATCGATGTTAAACATGCCCGCTAATTTTGAGTTGCTCTAAAACTGCACTCAGCGAGCGACAGAGCGCGAGAGCGAGTGAGCGAGGGAGAGCGCGAGCCAGAGCGTAGAGTACAGCACCGCAGAGGACCTCTCACAACAGCTCAAACTGACTTTTTACACAGACCCCCCGATTGCCCAGAACGGCACCATGGATCCCACCCGAACCCTGCCCGGTACCAGGACAGTACCGCTCGTGCCAATCTGCGAATTTCGAGCCCTTTCACGAGCCCGTCTTCCCCCCTCTGTCCTCCCCTCCCCCGCGACCGCTGTCCAGGAGGTACGAGCTTTCGAGCTATATTGCACGCCGAGAGTGGGAAATCCGAATATAAACTTCCACTCACCTTCGCAAATCCACCTAAACTAGTCACTCTGGTGTACAGTGCGTGCAGGTCCAGCTCTCTTCCTCCCACCACCGGGATCTTCTTGAACGGCGAGCTAAAAAGGGGGACAAAAACGGGCAATAATGACAGGGCGGCCTTTCCTGAAACAGCCGGCATCTAACATCTATCGATATATCATTTTTAAAGTTAGATATTTCTGTTTAAAAAGCTAACCCCCCCTTTCCTTCTCCTTCTCACCCTCTGCTTTGGTGAAACTGCCGCAGCTCGTCCAGGAAAGCCAGTCCTTTCCTTCGCTGATCAGGTAGATTTTTCCCCGTCGAATTTGCCATTTTTTAAAATATTAAAAATCCGTTAAAACCCCGCTTGTCCGCTTCCTAAGATACCAAGTATCCCATACTCCGCCGGCGCTCAGTCATTGACGGGAATCTGAGTGTTTTAAAAAAGTTAAAGAAATAAGAGAAAGCAGAGTGATAATTACGACTGTATACACACGGGCACACAAGACTCGATTTTGCCTCCTTTAACTTCAAACAAGCAATCCGAATTAGGGCCGATTGTGACGGCAAATAAAAACTGTCATTGTTCTACGTAAGGTAAATGAATTGTTTTGGCTGCTATTGTGTCCGTTTTGGAGTGGTTTGACAGTGTGCTACAGACGCGGCTCCATGCAATCACACACACTGTACAAGCGGCAGCGGGATCCAGTTCTCAGACAAAAAGATCCTGAGGCCGAGCGCTCCACTCAGCGCCGCGCAGCGACCCCTAAGCCCAACAAGGTGAACTGCAGCCGCCGGAGTGCCGAGCAGAACAATAGACAGTGTTGTTGGCTTAGGGCTCCTCTGAAACTTCCTAACCCGGCGCACAAAGAACGTAGCGCCGGGCCCGAACTCAGAGAGGAGACAAGAAAACAGTGGGGAAGGAAGGTCGGGCTTCTGTTGGAACTTGCACGTGTCATCAGTGCCACATAACAACAGGTACTGCGGGCTGACCTGCTAATGTGTCATCCTTACGACAACAATGGCGCCCGAGCAAGGAGAGACACGCACAGTGTGAACACGCTTCTGCGGACGTCTACATGTAATCAATCCCTATGACGGGACTTGTTTCCGCAGGAAAAACACTTTGTTGTATCCATATTTCTGTTAGGTGTCCCTAGTTAGAGGGTAGAATGGACAGGAAATGTCATTTTACTTTTAAAAAGAGACGATGATTGGGTAATAGTGCTTAATTCCCGATAGAGGTTTGTGCTTGATAACATGTAAATCAGAAATCAGTACATTATTTTTAAGTAATTTGTCCGTTGGCCTAATCATTGTATAGTTGTATAGTACAGAATATGTTTGAAGCTAATACGAGTAAGTTTTACATTCAACTGTGATAATAATTAGTATCATTAACTGTGTAGTGAATATTCATTGCAATGTCTACACTACCAGTAGGTGCCATATTTTACTTTAATGAAAAGCGCTTTTAATGAACCGGATACTTGTAAAATAGGCAAAAGTCGTTGAGTCAAATTTACTGCTACTTTGATTTTTTTTATCTTCATTTATTTTCCACTGTTCGCAACAAGAACCAATCCTGGACGGGACGTCTGCTAATCGTTTGACACTCGCTTAGTTATAAGGGGACAATATAATGTCGCCTGTTAATAATTTATCATGATATAACTCTTTTCACAAAAACATTGTTGCTGGGAAAAAAAAGCTGTTTTCATGCCATCTGATGACCATTTCCTATCAATTCAGTTTCTCAAAACACATATTCAAACCCTTTAATCAAAGTTGGGGTCACGGAATCATTTTTGAAATGCTTATAAAGATACTGGTGCTTGAATAATTATCATTATAACATTTTTATTGTCGGTCCAGCTGCAGCTAGTAATTTTCGTAACGTGCCCTGCTTAGTTGGGGTTTCCATCGGTTACTCAGGATCTCGTCACATCCCACATGTCAAATGGTGATTCAAAGCTGGGCTGGCATGAGTGTGTGGCGCCCGGTCCATGGCATTTGCCTTGCGCTCGATTCTCCCGGGAATGGTTTTGTCTTCCTGTACAGGTAATGGAAAAAAACATTCTACTCAGTATTCAGCACTTACTGTTTTTCTCGTTTTGTACGTTTGTATAACCCTTTCAGTGTTATTTTAACGTTAATGTGTTTTATATTGCACCTTTCTTCTGGAAACCGAAATCTCAAATCAGTTTATACTCCAGAGTTCCTTGGTGCCATCAGGAGTCCGAGAATATCATCATGTTGCGATTTCAGCTTCCGCTATGTTGTACTAATAGTGTCACTTAACCTGCCTGCAGTTGAAGTTACTGTTAAGTGTAGCGGCGTGGCCACAACTTGTATGGTACCATAGATAACGGTCTGTAAACTATATAATAATAAATAATAATAATAATATACAAATCGATCAATTCACCCATGTTCTGAAATCCCATTATCCAGTACAGGGTTGTGATAAACTACTCCGACTGACAAAGCGCGTAGGGTAGGAACCAGCCCGGGAAGGGACGCACCACTTAGTCCAACCAGGGCAATGTACTGCTGACAGCAAGCCATATTAACATTTATGTTATTTTATATATAATGGAATATGAAATGGCGGCGTGTGTTGGGTTGAGTGGCCTGCTTTATTCCGAAATTAAGGAGCATGGATTTTTTTCCACCTAGCTTCGACCCAGAATCCAAAGACGAATGGTTGTGTAACCTGTGATTGAATGGTGATCCGCATTAAGCGCATTCCAGTTTTGCGCTCATTATGTCTGAGTAGGAGGAGGTTTCTAGGATCTCAGATTCTGGTATGACTGTGCGGATGAATCGTTAGGAAAACGCCGGTTCAAAGCTTCTTTCAGTCCTCAATGATGTGATTTGTATCCCCCTTTAAAATATACCCGTCCATATCTATAGCCATCTCCCACAAGAAAACTACCGAGCACGCTTTTTAAAGATTTGGCTCCGACTCCCCGCGACCGTTCTTAAATCGCGTTTTCAGAAAACTGACTGACAGAGGAGAACCATTAGAATACTAAGTACCCTCATGATGACTGCGATAACTGCAACTGTACAATGAAAGTACTTCGATGCTATTCCCGCTTAATAATTCAATTTTTACTACATCGGTGGCATTTGGACATATGCAAAAATTTCCAGAAATTCCCCGACATCAGTCATCAAATATAGTAATTACCTGAGTAAACAGCTTATTTAAAATGTGAGTTGAGTCAGAAATGTATTACTGTTATTGTAACTTTTATGTAAAAAGAATTAAATACAATGACAAAAGATGACTCCGAATGTTAAGAGTAAAGTAAGAGGTAGCCTTCAAAGAAACAAATATTGAAGATACAAGCCAAGTTAAATACACGTCTATGCCATCGCAAAGATCAGCTGATATGAGCATCAAAAAAAGTTTCCAAAATTAACAGTATAGTCCCGTGTGATTTTCAGACACCAGAGCAGAAATCTCGCACCTCGGGTCTTTCTTAAATTACAAATTCTACATTTAGTATAAATAAAACAGTCAGTCTCTCAATGGCTAGTTTTAAATGTCGTGATTCTGACGCAGAGGTGCGCCGCGCCGAAATCATTGTCTCCTTAATTTTAATCGACATCATTTACTCTTGTGACCGTTTCGAAGTTCATCTCCTGCAATCCAGAAAGATGTCGCATCCACGGATTCCCTGTACTCTTTCTTCAGATATATCTTGGAGTCGCTGTATCCGATACGAGGTGACTGCACTAGTAGTTCCAACTGCCCTCACCCCGCGAATATGTCTACTCTAATAACTCTTCGTAAATACCCACGTGATCGTAGAAAATAAATAAATAAATACAACCCGAAACGCGATTTCGATCGCCCTTTATAATAGAGAGCTCTGATGGCTTCGTCGATTCTGCCAAATGCTCCCCACCTCTAGCGCACAAGTCCGGGACAACACAACTCTATTTAAAGGGACGCGAGATTGGCTCTCCACGATTGGCTCGCTGCGGCGTGCGAGGGACTGAGGGGCAGTTTTAAAAGTGTGCTATTCCAGTCTGAGTACCAGTTGCGCTGAGATGACACTTGACAGCAGGTCACGGTATTTTCCTCAATATACATTGTAGCTTAGAAATGTTATTTTACTGTCATTTAAACAAAGGTTATTATAATACATCTAATTTTGAGATAAAGATACACTTGTATAGCAGTAACCAGGCTAGAAATAGATAAAATGGTGTATGTTTACTCCACACGTTCATTTTCAGTATACACAAATGTACTTATATATGACATGGTAATAAAAATACCTTCCTAGAAGAAAATAATATATTAATACAGGCTCCTTTAATTAGAAATGTAAATAAACTTGGGATTCCTTCTGCACACGATTGGCAGTGTTCTGCGTTTATGTGTGATAAAAACAGAAATTGTTCACGCTCCCTTCTCATAACCGACAGACCCATTTGTGTTAGAGGGGGTCACAGTATTCAACCATTACACGCACCCCTACCGCACCGCCGTCCTCACAAAATGGCGGCGCCCAGCGATCGCTAAAGACCCCATTTTGTTATAGGCACCTGCAGAAGACAGCACAGTGTTGCCCCCGGCTTACAGAAAAGAAAAAGCGACCCGAATTTAAACGTCGATGTGTTTATAAACACTAAAGCCCATAGCTTAACTGCGTGACGTACGTCATAGGGCAATAGGGGGAGACGCAGCACTTCCGGGATATTACACGAAAGAGAGAGAAACGAGAAAGCTGCTGGCTGGTTAAATATTTCAGTGTCCCGATACACCCAATGGACAAACAGCGCCGTTCCAGATGTTTAGAAAACAGAAAGCGTAATGTCGGGGAGAAGTCGGAAGAGGGCGTGAGATTCCTGCACGTGCTTTCGCGTGGAGAAAAATTACGTTGCAATTCTCACTAGGATCGCACTAAGATCCTACTTTTATAAGTTGCATCCTGGTTTGAAAGGAATATCGAATTCTAGGTACAGTACAGGAAACGATGCTCATTTTTATCAAGAACATCACCAAATGTACAGCCCACAATTGTCACTTTAAAACTTAATTGGAGGCATACATTTCATTGAGAGTTGTTTAAAGGAACCCGACACTACTTGTACTTTTGCGTCGTGAATTATTGACTGCTGAACGTACAGTAATGTTAAGATTAGGTATACGTTAAGAACAATCTGATGGGCGCGTTATCAGCAGAATGGTTTCCGCAATAAACATGGATTTATTTAATAAATCGCTTTTGTAGTATTTAATGAAACCTTAGATATTACCTTCTAAATTAACCCACACGTACATTTGCGAAGGGCTTCACAGGCAGTATGATTTGTAAGTATATTGTGACTTCTATGCATTATTTTTGCTTAATTTATACCTGAATGTATTTATTTCATCTTATGTATATATCTACTGCTGGACCTTCTTCTTTGTACCTTTTTCGTAATGTCACATTTTTGTAATAATATTTTGATAAATGAAAAAGGTTTTCCATGGATACAAGAATTTATAGGTTTATAAGGTCATTATTGTCATATGTGCAGACAACGAGTAATAGAAAAAAAACGCAGTTAATTTTTTAGATGAATCAGAAGTGTTTTACAATACTTGAGAAAATCTGTGCACAGGTAGTTCACAAGGGATGTGCCTTCTGCTCCATTGAGTCCCCATTGTAACTTAAAAGAAATACTCCACCCAAAAATGATAGTTTTCTATATGTTACTTTGCCCATGTACTTTGGAGCAGTGGCTAAGAAAAAACAATGTAATCTCATGTTGTGTTGCAGAATGGAGAGAAAGAAGCAAGAATAGTGGCACGCTTCAGTAAAATCAGTCACCTAATATGACATGCCCAGTGATTCGTTCCAATAAATCAAACAGGTTTGATTTTTTTCGTTAGTCCTAGGGCAGGGCTGTGTGTGCATGAGAAGTGACTACCAATGAATGCTCGTCCATAATTACAGTGCATAGAATGGTAGCAACAAGGAATAATGAAATATGGGTATTCTGAACAGCACAAAGAGAAGAAAGGCTTGTCTCTCTGATGTCTCATGATTTACATGCCAAAATATGAAATAAAGGGCAGAGACTGCTGCTGAACTTGCCATACCTTTTAACTCATTGTACAGTGCCAGCTCTGTCAGGCAGCACATTGTTGGCTGTCAAAAAAGTGACACACATGACTGTGCTGTAAGTTCTGCACTCAGTCAGTGAATGTGGCATTGGCAGCGATTCCTAGTAGTGTAAATTAACATCGGCATCTGCAGTCAGCAAATCTGACAAACCCCATGACTGGAAACTGCATATTGTGATATTGGTTTTACTCATTTCGCATAATGCGCAAGACTGCTATCCAGTTGCTTGAATAAAATGTGCAAAATTAATGCTATTTGCTAAAATATTGTTAAATAGGTACCTGTGGAATTAATCAGTGCACACCTAAACAAGAAACCTAAAGACTCATGGGAAGGACGTTTTGAACTAAAGACGGGACTCTTGACCAATGAATGAAGAGGAGAGGCGAGTCTTTAAATCAAAAAGGCTTTGTATTTTGGAGTGCACTGATAATTCCACAAGTATTTATTTAACAATATTTTAGCAAATAAGCATCCATTTTGCACATTTTGAGCAAGTGATAGGATAACAGACATGTAGATACTGTGACATAAGTAAAGCGAGTTTTTATTTTTCCCGTGGACATATTTCAAATCGATTGACGTTATACAGCAGTGGTCAATATTGAAGTCTGTTATGGGGGTGCACCAGCCATTCAAACCCGATACAACAGACTCCAGGCACGACTTTATTTAAGTGGGGAAGAGCTTCTCTCTCATTCCCCACAGCAACACAGTACAGAAGCACAAACACAAAGGAACAAAGTACTCTTTTTCTTTCTCTATCTCGTTCCTCTTCTTTGCCTCCACTCCTCCTCCGGCAAGCTTTGTCTTTCTCTCTCCCGACTCTGGCTCCCAGTATAGCGGCAAGCTGGCTTCTTTTAAGCCGCACCCGGGAGCACTCCATGTGGCCCATTAGCATATTCCAAAAGTACACCCAGGTGTGATGGAAGCCCAACGTCTTAGGGCTCTGCTAGGGCCCCCTGGTGGCACCCATGGAACCCAACAGGGCTGCAGCAAACCCTAGGGGGATTGCCCTTTAGTTTCCTGGGGGAGATAATGTCTTGAGACCACTCTTCTTTCTGTCCATCCTGTATAAAAACAGGAGATTAAAAGTTTTTTTTATGCCACTACTACAAAGTACAAGGGGTGGAGTCTTCCTTTAAGATCAGCAAATGACCATCCTACCATGGGATAGGCAGTAAGGAATAAACATCCTCCTACACTGAGCCCAGCTACACTTCCCACTAACATTTATACATAGAATAACTTAATCAGTAGCAAACCCAAAATCATCCCCAATTTCTGACAGTGTCATTTGAACTCAAAGTCACAATAGATATATGCAGTCAGATTTAATGCTCCTCAGCACCCCCCAATTCTTTCAGTTGATTAAACTTTATTTTTTATTAACTTCTTTTTATAATAGTGCATCTTTACGTAGGGCTTAATAAACCACATGCCATGTGTTTTTAAGCAACAGCATAATGAAGTATCCATTATAGGCAGGGCTGTGGAGTCAGCGTCAAGGAGCCGGAAACAATTTTGGGTATCTGTACCAACTCCGACTCCTAATAAATTTAAATTGTAATGAAAAAAAAATATAGTTCAAATGTCCCATTTCACAAACAATATCCATAATTAAGTATTTCTCTGATGTAAGAATAAAACCCAGTGTTTGTGTTACTACTAGTGTGATGTTCAGCTGCACTATTATACAACCTGACATTCACATATTGTAATCTGGATTATGGTAAATTACAAAAAGTGTTTTCATTTTATTTCAGATACAACGTGCTTAACAAGTTAATATGAGTGTAAACAAGTGTAATGATCTAGGTGGAGGAGTGTGCTATGGCCTGATGTGTGTTCAGGGGTTCTTGTCTTTTGTTTAAACTGGCCAATAAGGTAGAGAGTCAGCTTCCTAGCCAGTAGTTCTGTGGTTAAATGACATGTATGTTGCCTTCCTTCAATCAACATGGAAAATACATTAGCATATTAAATACAGGGGAGTCGGAGTCAGAAATACCGGAAACTAAGGAGTCGGAGTCAAAGGATTTATCTACCGACTCCACAGCCCTGATAATAGGTCTGAACAGACACATCATTTAGGAGTCAGGAACCAATCCTGAATGGGACATCGGTGTACTGCAGATCTACAACCCTATACAGGTCTTTTTTAGATTCGCCAAATAAAGTAAAATATGTTTTGTGTTGGAGGAGGAAATGGAAAATAACACACATACTAGGGAGAAAGTGAAAATTCTACGCAAACAGAGAATGGCTAATGAATCAAACTTAAGTCTATAAATACGAAAAGCAGCAGAACTAACCACTGTGTTGCCATATAGTTGAAGAGTGCAATTTTAGAATGTTAAGATTTCATAGGCTTGCAAATTTATACAGTAGTTTGGTGTTGGAAGGTGCCATGAGGCCCACAACTGTGCAAGATGAATCTAATGGTTCAAAACTAAATGGGCTCCCTGCTGATTGTTGGGTAGGATAGTGATTGTGTATATAACAGTACTTTAAAACTTTTATTTTAAAACTACAGTCAGTAACCTGAAAAAAGAATTCTTTACTTTTTATATATAGCATTTTTCTGGCTGCTCAAAGCACTTTTACAGAGAGTAGGGAGCTACTTCAGTCAATACCAATGGGCAGCATCCATCTTGATGACGTGACAGCAGCCATTCTTGCACTGGTGTGCTTACAACACATTAGCTATTTAGTGGTAACATGGCAAGAGTCAGAAAAAAGCAAGTATAATCCATGCAAATTTGTGAGTTCTGTAATATATTTTCTTGTATGCATATTTGTTCACTATTTTAACAATATTGACAGATCTAATTTAACACAATCAAAATTGTTTTCTGTTAATTGTTTAATCATAGCTTTGGTAGCTGGTGTCTGTTTCAGCAGAAATAATGTCTTTTAGGTATTTCTTGTAAATGTTCATTACTCTGCTACATTGACATTTGTTTTTTGTTTTGTGCCATTCTGATTTGGACTTTCAGGAGTGTTTTGGATCGTTTTCATGTCATAAGTTACACTTAAATACATCCTCAGCTTTTTGACAGATAGCCTTATGTTCCTCTTGAGTACTCTCTAGCACGACAGCTCTACCAATAGTCCTGTTTTTTCAGCTATGTGTTTTTTGACAAATGCCAGTCCTGCATGTTCTTTTTTTGAGAGCAGATGATTCTTCCTTCCTGACCTCACATTCAGGATGTAGTTGCTCAGTCTCTTTTGGGTGGTTGAATCTTGCACTTGAAATTGACTAGGGGAAGGATATGCCCAGAAATCCCTTCTTGTTATCCTGGAAGTTTGCGGAGACTTTTCACATCTTTCGGTCAGCTCATTGGCTGAATTTGATGGAGCAACCTAGCCTGCATAAATTACCAGTTGTTTGAAATTTTCTGTATTCATAAATGATCTCTGGGGTGGAGTGCTGGACTACTTGTAAATGACGTCACAGACTCATAGGCATTAACAGTCTTTCTTCTAAGGGCTTCAGAAAACTCTTTTATGATGTAGATAACCAAAGGTTCCTGTGGTTTTTATAAGGGAAGGTGTGTCTATACTACTTACTAATCATTTGAACTTATTTAGATACACCGGATTTTAGATTTAGGCATTTGATGCAATGATAAGAGTGAGGTGTAATACAATTTTACACACAAGGAATGCATTTCTGCTCTTTTTTTAATATAAACGAGTGTTAAATGTTATCTTTTTCAGTGAGAAGAATCAAGTGAATTTAAAAGTGGCAGTGGAGTTTAGGTGGTTTGATAGTTGGCCGTATATGTTGAGCTATCAACCCCACTTATGGCAGGCAGCAAAAATTTGACTGTTAAGACATAACTGAGGATGGCAGAAACCCCAGGCAGTTATAAAGACATAATCTATGCCAGTCCAGAACATTTTGTCAGTACGAACAATTACAAAGGCCTACAAAAACAGTAAAGAACTCCTGTACCTTTTTCTCTTCCCTGTTTTCCAACAAGTGCAAAAATACAAATGTTCTGACTTAAAAGCAGCACCTGGCAAAGCTATTAGATATGTGAACATCACCTATTGGTACCTCTCCTTTAGTTTTACTGTATATCCATCTATCCAAATATTATCAAACATGCTTGATCTAATTCAGAGCTGTGGTTACTTGGAGCCTGACCCAGCAGCACAAGGTAGAAACCAACCATAGACAAGGTGGCAGTTAAACTAAACTGTGTGTCTCTGAATTAGGAGTCCAGAACTCCACTGAGACATGGGGAGAATGTACCCACCACACACAGATAATGCCTGGGCCAGGGTGTTTTGTACTGATTTATACTGTTAGAGATGTGCTCACGGAGGTACCTGTTAATACTGATTTATTTTATTTTTATTTAACTTTCTTTCTATATATTTGAGATACTGTTACATGATAAAAGTATTTCATTCTAATACTTTGTATTTTACTGTACATTTCACAATAATCATAAACTATATATAGTATTTGAAAGCATGCTGGCATCCACAAATGTGTAGATGAAGGCAAGATGTGTGTAATTCTACTTTCCAAGCCTAATGATGCAGTATGCACAGACAGCATGTTATCCAGTGACCGCCTACTGCCATATAAGTACAAGAATTTCACTGGAGTCAATGCCATAATTTTTAACAGACTGTTTTATATTTTTCCCCAATAAGGTTCTTTAATCTTTGTAAATCAGAATTTTTCTCCATGTACAGCATAATTTTCTTTAACCCACTTAACCAACTTCAGGGTTGCAGAGGGCCAGGGCTCCTTTTGACAGTACTGGAAGCAATGCAGGACCCAGTCCCAGACAGAGCAGCAATCCATAACAGGACATACTTAAATAAGGCCAAATTGGAATCATGAGTTAAATCAACAATTGGGTATTATTTTAGTTGTTAGGATCATCTGCCGGTTCAAGTTATTTATTTCTTTTGATTAATTTTTCAACGTTTTGTTTTATTGGTTTTTAATGCTAAGTTCTTTTGTAGTAAAACCAAGGCCAACTAGCTTTGTTTTTTTGATTGGTTTACTGGTGGTTACCTGCAAAGTTTAGAAAACGTTTCACTTGTTTTGGTGAATTATTTTAACCTAGTCTTATAACATTTGTTTCAAAATAGACCCCAAACTTTACTCAGTTATGTATCTCATTTGTAAGTAGTTTTGGATAAATTAATAAATGTAAAAATCCATCCATCCATCCATTATCCAACCCGCTATATCCTAACTACAGGGTCACAGGAGTCTGCTGAAGCCAATCCCTGCCAACACAGGGCTCAAGGCAGCAAATAAACCACGGGCAGGGTGCCAGCACACCGCATAAATGTAAAAATAATAAACTTAAAATTTCTTTATTTTTATGGGTAAAATACACATTTTTGTTATTTGAAACATGTCATGACACTGTTGTGTTTCACTTCATGTTTTGTATCTAAGGCCATCGTCCCATACAATGTTGTTCTTGCCTCAGATGATACTGTGCTAGAGGATTTGGTTAAGTACCTGTCTGAACTTTACTTAATAAATATAAAAGAGAGTTTTGTTAAAAAAAAAAAGTGAAAGTTATTGGAATTCCCATATAATGTCCTTTTTTAATTGACTGTTGGCAAAAGGTTCAAAAACAAAGAAAATACATTGGATGCTCTTTAACTGCTAATGATGCACCTAATTCAGTCACACCAGCGTGCCATCTTCTTTTCCTGCTACAAAGTTTCACTGGGTGAGTCGTGTCTAAGCTATTAAGTCCTGGAGACCAACTGGAAAGGACTCAGAGGCACCCTTCCAAGATATTTTATTTCACAGAAAATTTAAAAACTAGTAAATACTGGGGCAACTACTTGATCCTTCCCTTTAAATCAGACACTTTAATGATTATGATTTACTCCTTCACATGATACTCCTTTGAAAAGGAAATTACAAATTCATATGAATTTCAAAATTTGTACTCAGACTTGCTGTAAATTAAAACAAGCAACATCAATAAAAAAGGTAATAAAAAGAGAACAGTAAAAACTCATGATATGTGGAATGCCTTGTTCAACGTATGTTACTGAGCAACAGTAAAAAATAAAGAATTGAATTCAGTAATCACAATCAAAGATAATAATTGATAGCAACTGATCTCATTTAATTAGCTGGTGTTTTTTTCTCTTCTCTTATTCTGCATTCAGAAAAGCATAGCAGTATGGTTTTTACATTTATAAGACATTTAAAAAATATTTTTATTTTTCTCTATTATGAAAAAAAAATATTGGAAAGAAAATAGAGAGATGAGATGTGATTTTCTCAGAGAGACACTTTCACGTCCCGCGAGATGAGACTTTGTGCCAAGAGAATTAACCACGCCCGGGGCCAGAAATAAAAGAGAAAGAGTGGATGACAAAGTAGAACGTTATATAGAATTTAAAAACGTTGGCGTGATATACATGCAGAGCAGTTTAGAGATAATGGAAGCACGAAAATTCGAAAGTCTCAAAAAAATTATAGTAAAGATCGCATTAGTGCAAACAAACGGAAATTATTACTTGGTGAAATAACAGAACAGCGAAAAGAGATCGAATATACTGTTCGGATTTAAACTTTAAGTCGGAGACTTGTAGATTGTCTAATTCATGTTGCCATCAGGAAAAAGTAGTGTTTCTTCCCAATGAAGAGGCATACCCGCAAGAATTAAATGATTTCTTGTTTGGTGAAAGTGAAATCCCACGAGGGAAAATTTCAAGCTCTGCAAGACAAGAGCTTATGCAAAGAGATTTGGAAAAGTCCTACCCACATAACCACGCACACGGTTCAATCTTTTCTCATTAGTGTGAATGCTATTGTCAGACACATTTCTTGTAGAGTAAAAAAAATGATATTCACTCACAGGCAGTTATATGTTGCGTTGTCACAATGTAATTCCAAACACTGAATCAAAATTCAATGCGATATTGACGAAAATGTAAAAGTGAAAAGAGATTGAATATATGGACATAGGTTATATGATAGAGTTATGTAGATATTGTTTGGCTTTAAACTTTAAGTCAGAGACTTGTAGATCGTCTTATTCGTGTTGCCATCAGGGAAAAGTAGTGTTTCTTCCCAATGAAGAGGCATATCCATGAGAATTAAAAGATTTGTTGTTTGGTGAAAGTGAAGTCCACATACGCGAGCAGCAGAAACGCGAAGTGGCTGGCGCATATCGGAAGCCAGGGGGGTTGGAGAGTGAGGCGAGCAGGGGGAAAAGCCCCCTAGTTTTCTAAAGTTTTAAACGCTTAACGCTTTTTTGTTGTTCTATCATTTTCCCCTTTTTCTGTGTAGTTTGTTCTCTTCATTTTCCACTAATAGAGTGACAGTTATCAACAAGCAGAGTAGACACACAGGATGATGAAAGCTGCATCTCCTTCAAAGTAGGGCCCACTAATTAGTAAATATTGAATTAGATAACCAGAAAATCCGGAAACCAGAGTGAAAATCAGGATGAAAATACAGTTAGCAAGATAAAATAAAAGCTAAATATTTCCTATATAATTGCTCAGTACATTTTAATAAAAAATTACCAAATTTAGTTTTGTAATTTATGCATTGACCCAAAAAAAAACTGGGAAATAACGACATACTTAATTAGGCTAGGAGTCCAATGAAAAATGGACATTGGTTGGAACAAAACCACAGGGGGTCCCCAGGACTGAGTTTGGGAACTACTGCTTTATGCTATGCAACCATCATCCAGAATGGCCTTGGATGTTGTGGTCTAGAAGCAGAGCCCAGGCACAGATGTAACAGTTGTAAGTGCAGATTTTCATAGAATTTTTTTAAAAAAAGATGGCAGCGGTATCCATCAGAGTGAATTCTTGAGCATGTTATGAACATCCTAGAAAAACCAAGCACCACGCTGAAGCAGACTACCAAGGTGACCATTGCTTCCATTGATACTGTAGTGAAATGTTCTGGAAAACAAAGACCCTCTTTAACAATTCTAATTTCTTAAAATCTCTTTATCCCAATTTCTTCATCAAGCCCTTTCGTTGCTGTTGTTTGGGACTTAGCTAGAAAAGGAAGCATATGGAAAGCTTCTCCCTGTCAGATCAAAGTATCAGGAAGCCAACTTTCTTCACGTTCTTTTCCAGTACACCAAAGACCTCCTGAGCTGCATACTAGACAACAATTAATAAACAAAACCAATATGGGTAAACCAAAGAAAATGATTTTTAAAGCCAAAACAAAAATGAACAACACAACCAAGATCATAACAGATGTTTATTTTAATATTAATCATTATTAACATTCATCTTTGTTCCTTATTGACATTTTTTTGCATTAGCCTGTCTAAAACCGTTCTAAAAATAACTAAACTAAACACATTTATCAAAACTATAAATTTTGTAACATCGGCAGACCTTTGAGAAACAGAGACACACTGCACATACTACTTGTGCAAGGTAGTGGAGGGGATGAGGGAACAAAAAATGAACCTTTAGTGATGTTGTATTTCTGCAAAAATCCATTTTGCCTTGGTGTGCGGTTTTTAGGGAGTTTTGATTCTGGCATAGATGAGGCTGAAGGTGGAGAGAGAGAACACTGTTATGTCGGACGCCATCTGAGCAGTGGGAGACTTTGAATTCATGGTGGACTCGAAGAGGAGAGCAAAGCCATGGAGGATATGAAAGGAGTGGAGGTTTACAGAAGAAGCACCATGAGATGAGCAGTAGAAATGAAGTGCAGCTGTGCATGGTGCCTCAGGTACAGCAACCGTGTAACCATCAGGCCTTTTAGGGCTCATATATCTCATGTATATATAGCTGGAGGTGACATAGTTAAAGATTATAAGATTTGCACTGGGTGTAATAAGGATGGATAGGATTAGGAATGAATACATTAGATGGTCAGCTCAAGTTGGGTGGTTGGGAGACAAAGTCAGAGATGCAAGATTGTGTTAGTTTGGACATGTGCAGAGGAGAGATGCTGAGTATATTGGGAAAAGGATGTTAAGGATAGAGCTGCCACACAAGAGGAAAAGAGGAAGGCCTAAGAGGAGGTTTATGGATGTGATTAGAGAGGACATGCAGGTTCTGGGTGTAACAGAGCAAGATGCAGAGGACAGAAAGATATGGAAAAAGAGGATCTGCTGTGGCAACCCCTAATGGCAACAGCCAAAAGAAGAAGAAGAAGTATATCCCCCTTCCATTTAATTCTTGACAGTAGTATAAGATTTAAAATACAGTGGCACTAATATCCAAAGTGTTTAAACAGCAAAGAAACTAAGGTTATGATTTTCAGTGCCATGCTAACCTGCACTGAAAATTAAAGTCAACTACATTTACAACAGTAAAGTTTTTAAAGCTTTGTGGGTTTTTATTTCTGAATAGTATTTTTAGACCACTTTATGGAAATACAGTTTGAAGCCACGAATGTGTTACTTTGCTAGTCAGGCCAAAATCTATGAACATTAATTCAGTTTTTGGTTGTGTATATAAATAAAACCAGTGATGAAGGTTAAGTCTACAGGCCTCAGGCCTGACAAGACATCGGGCCCCTTCCCCAGTTAAATAAAAGTGCACTAGTGAACCAAATATTGGTGTTTATAGGTATTTATAGGACATTGATCTCAATCTAATAACATCATTATAGTAGCTGAGTAAAGAGCACATACTAAATCATTTACACAGCAATAAATGCATTGGGATTAGCATGCATAACATGAAGCGCTGACCAATGGGGGAAACGCTATAGCTTATACCTGCTTTGCATTCAATAGCAAAACACAAACACAGTAAAACCCCAAAATAATATGAAGGAAATAACGTGATCAATGTTTAGCTGCCATCCTTCTTCAGTGATGACAAAAATCGCTAAAGTTGAATGAACTGCACAGCATTGGATTTTGCTGACTTGCAGTGTGCCCTGCTGCAGTTGCCGATGCTTACAAGCTATGCTGTAAACATGTAGTAGGCAATGGGATATGCCCCATCATTTAGTTCTGTAGAGCTACAAACAATAAGATTAGAGCCGTCAGCATTATCTCTGTCTAATATCCTAGCAGGCCAACACCTATCAGCAGGTCTAACTACAGCAGAAAATACAACTTAGAGAAGGGGGTCCTAAAATCCTCACCACCACACTGGGGTTTCAGCCTCTGAGATTCGGCTGGTTTAATTCCCACGAGGGAACTCCTGATAGCCTCATTCGGAGATCCACGTATGACTGCAGCAGAGACTCCATATTTTCCTTTTGGCTGCTTGTAAATATTGTTTTATATATAAGAAATAAAATAACATTTTTCAGATTTCCATGTATCAGGTATGACAAGGTACTTCCATCCACCTAAAAACTTATTTAATCCAAGTTTAATCTAAGGCACCTCAGATCCTGAAATGCAAGTCTTAATTAAAGCAGCCATCTTAGGGGAGTGTGTGTCATGCCCAGCAGCACTAGGAAACATTGCGTGCCGTGATCTTCTGAAATGAAACTGTACAATGGAATCTGTAACACAGCAGTTAAAATTATTTGAAAGTGCCAGCTGTCTAAATTCATGTTTTATGTCATCTTTATTAATTTTGGTTCATTTGTATGTATTATGTTTATTTGTTTAAGTTTCAATGCTTTGGCTATGTTGTGTGTGTTTAGTGGTTGGTTCCCGAGGGAGCAGAACCACCTGCCAGTCACATTTAGGGAAATTCATGTTGTCATTGGGCTGTACAGACCTCCTCTGTGTGACAGCACATTTCTGTGAAGAATAAAACCTTTTAATTTTTATGAAATGTCTGTTGCCTCTTTATTTAGCCAGGGTTTAGCAGTATATCCCCGTCTACTGGACTGAACATTTTAGGAACTGTGTCTTGAGACTCCTAGTCATATAACACCAGCAAGCTGTTATTGGTTGTATTTTACCACATTCATGTTTATCATGAATCCAGAGAGTGGTGGTGACATGTTGCATGTTGGTTGCATATGCAAGTGAGAATTTCACTGTATTCTGTACTTGATGCTATCGCACTACAGCTTGTAGTTCACCTTGAGAATAATTTGATATATTTGTAAGTGTTACATAAGGATGGGATGTTCTTTTAGCCACGAAGATGCCATTTCATTCACTTTCACAGATCAATTTCAAAAGTTCATTTAATGTACTGTACATCGATGGGATAGTTTCTGGGATGTGTGGGGTGAAAGGTAATTTTGGATGAATGGCTTGTTCTCATTTCTTATGTGTTTTGTACATTATGACTTGATAAAAATTCAAATTATAAATCAATTGCAAGTTGTGTGGGCAGGCATGGTATTGCCAAAAGAAAGCACCATTCATTATTTCTCCTCTGAATTTTGGCTTGAAGACTCCAAAAACAACAAAGGTTAGTCTGGATGGAAAAGTATAGTTTGTCATGATTTGGTTTGTAATATTGAGTATGAATATGGGTTATGTATCAGCTTCAGTATTGTGTGATGTAGTTTCAATGTAAGAGATTCACATGTGAGATGAAACTCCTTCTGCCTTGCCCAAAGCAACAAATATTTCAACAGTGCAAAGTTTACTTAGGTTGTTTGTTTCAAAATGATAATAACAAGCAGATCCAAAATTTGAATGTACACCCAATAAAAAGTCTTAGTGGACGGTCTGCATCAGACAGTGTGCAGAATCAATTGGCCTTGGATTACATAGCATGCTGCGAAGAATAAACCCTTTTTATTTTTATGAAACTTCCATGTTTGCTGTAATTGGCTCCTCCTTGTTTATCTAGTTTGGGTTTGGTGGTTTATCCCCCTCTAGTGGACATTGTTGAAAGTGCTTTTTGGAACTTAAGTGTCTTGGGACTCCTAGTCCTAAGATCAGCAAGCTATTGCTGTATATATGTTGTAAGTATTAAAAATAAAGAGTGGTTATGCTTAATAGTACAGTTAGGGAAAATATGGATAACTGTATGTCTTAGGTCTTCATACTCCTAGATAAAGTTTGGAGTCAAGCTAAATGCCAAATCTGAGGACAAAGGGAAATGAGGGCAGAATGATCATTAGGTAATTTGAATGTTTTCACTTTATACACAAGTGAGAGAAGTATATAAAATATGAAAAATAGTGTGCTCGATGTTAACTGCTACTATAAAATGAGATCTTCAACTGACACACAGGAACACAGATGGAAGATAGCTTAAGGTAAGTTTTGCACTTTTTTTTTTTAAATATAAATACAAATCTCAATAGATATACAGTAATGTATGCCACCAAGTAACATAACAGATAGGCAGCACTCCGGAGACCTTTATGCTTTACTTGATGGCTTCTTGTAGGTGTGGGGTGAATAGAAATTAACAAGCTAGGATTGGCTGAATGGCTTGTTCTCATTTCTTATACTGTATTCTTATACTCTCACTCCTAAAATATTGCATATATAAAACACTGATCAACATTTAATACTGAATTATGTATTCTGTAGTTTTCACAACCATCACACAGAACATATTGTTCTCTTGAATAGATACAGTGGAACCTCGGTTCACGAACGTCTCTGAACATGTACAGTTTGGGTTACGACCAAAAAGTTTGCCAAACTTTTGCATCTGTTCATGACCACACACTCGGTTGACGAACAAGCCATTTTCCCTTCCGGTTCAAACACGCCGATGATTTCCGCACGTGTTCAGTCTCTCCCTGTGAACTCTTTGTGCTCTATTTCGTTTCCCTTCCAGTTCGTATGCGCCGGAGATCTCTGCACGTGTTCAGTCTCTCCCTGTACTGTACATTGTTCTCGGTGCATCACGCAGAGGAACTCTCCCTCAAAACTGTAACCTCCTCTCATCTCAGCTTCCTTCTGTGGTATAGTGTGTCCACAGTTCCCGTCAAAAAGGCCAGTTTTAATAAATAATCACCACACTCGCAGCTTAGCAAGGGGGCGTGGTGGTGTGTGGCCGAAGCGGTTCCTGAGGAGTTCATGATGTTGGCATTTCTCACCTAAGTGCACAGGTGAGAAGTCCGCATCCGTAATTGTTCCCAGGAGCTGCTGATTGCCACGACTACCACGCCTCTTCATAAATAGAAGCGCGAGTCGGCTAAAGGGAAAAAAAAGAGAACAGGAAAGAACGGGAGGTTGCAGGAGAAGGCAGGAAGTAGGAGGAGAAAGCTGGTGCAGGAGAGAGAGAGACAGAGCGAGCGCGAGAGAGCGAGCGCAGGCAGCTGAGCAGGGAGCCTGGGTGTTTGTCTCAATGTTATTCAATGTTTTTACATTTAGTTTGCTATTACACTGTGCATTCTATGGTATAATGAACTATTTTTGTGCTTACAAATCTTTAAAGAAAATATACAGGATGGGCCATTTATATAGATACACCTTAATAAAATGGGAATGGTTGGTGATATTAACTTCCTGTTTGTTGCACATTAGTATATGTGAGGGGGGAAACTTTTCAAGATGGGTGGTGACCATGGTGGCCATTTTGAAGTCGGCCATTTTGGATCCAACTTTTGTTTTTTCAATAGGAAGAGGGTCATTTGACACATCAAACTTATTGGGAATTTCACAAGAAAAACAATGGTGTGCTTGGTTTTAACGTAACTTTATTCTTTCATGAGTTATTTACAAGTTTCTCTTTGTGTACAGCCATTGACATGTCGCAGAGGTTAACACGTGAGGAGCGGATAGAAATTGTGTTGATGTCTGGTGAACGCAGTAACCGGGTCATTGCAGCAGATTTCAATGCAAGACACCCTACGAGACCACCCATTTCCCATGCTACAGTTAGCAAACTGCTTGCTAAGTTTCGTGAAACTGGTTCAGTGTTGGATTTGGCAAAATGTGGACGCATGAAAACTGTCACTAATGAAGAAACATCAGTGGCTGTTCCTAGCTTCATTCAGCAAGAGCCCACAGCGTAGCACTCGCCGCATGTCACAGGAGAGTGGCATTAGTCGAACATCCCTTTGGCGGATATTAGCTACTCACAAATGGCACCCTTACAAACTCCAGCTACTGCAGCATCTCAACGAGGATGACCCAGATCGGCGCACTGAATTTGCAGAATGGGCAAAACAAAAACTGGAACAGGACCCTCAGTTTACGCAGAAGATTTTGTTCAGTGATGAGGCAAACTTTTATGTGAATGGTGAAGTTAATAAACAAAACCACCACTATTGGTCTGACACTAACCCACATTGGATAGATCCCTCCAAGACTGTTGGAACAAAAAAATTGATGGTATGGTGTGGTATATGGGGTACAAAGAAATTGGGGCCATTCTTCATCAATGGAAACCTCAAGGCCACTGGATATGCGAAATTGCTACATGATGATGTGTTTCCCTCTTTATGCACTGAAGCTGGCACGTTCCCTGAGTTTTTCAAGCAAGATGGTGCACCACCACATTATGGGTGTCAGGTCCGAGCATTCCTAGATGAACAGTTTCCTGGAAAGTGGATTGGTCGTCGTGGGCCAGTTGAATGGCCCCCAAGGTCTCCCGATCTGACCCCCTTAGACTTTTATCTTTGGGGTCATCTGAAGGCAATTGTCTATGCTGTGAAGATACGAGATGTGCAGCACCTGAAACTACGGATACTGGAAGCCTGTGCTAGCATTTCTCCTGCGGTGTTGCTATCAGTGTGTGAAGAGTGGGAGAAGAGGGTTGCATTGACAATCCAACACAATGGGCAGCACATTGAACACATTTTATAAGTGGTCAGAAACTTGTAAATAACTCATGAAAGAATAAAGTTACGTTAAAACCAAGCACACCATTGTTTTTCTAGTGAAATTCCCAATAAGTTTGATGTGTCAAATGACCCTCTTCCTATTGAAAAAACAAAAGTTGGATCCAAAATGGCCGACTTCAAAATGGCCACCATGGTCACCACCCATCTTGAAAAGTTTCCCCCCTCACATATACTAATGTGCCACAAACAGGAAGTTAATATCACCAACCATTCCCATTTTATTAAGGTGTATCCTTATAAATGGCCCACCCTGTATTTACATACAGTTTGTATGGTCTGGAATGGATTAATTGTATTTACATACAATCCTATGGGGGAAATTACAGTTTTGGAATGAATTATGGTCGTGACCCGAGGTTCCACTGTACATAGTAGATTAAGCTTTAAAGTTTAGGTTTTTTTATGTTTATGTGTCAAGTAAGGGGTCTAACAGAAGGGACTGTGCAATTGGGGACACTTTAGGACAAGATAGGGTTATGCCCTTGCGGGTCAGCACAACTCCAAACCCTCAACACTGGTGAGCCATTCCAGAAAGTTAATAGGCCGATATACTGCAGATGTAGTAACCATAGCTGGGCTTGTCCAGCCTTCACACTCAGCCTGATTGTAGACAATAGTAAAAAGGCTAATACAATACATCTCTAGCCATGATCACAGCTTGCTATGAATGAAGGCACACAGGAAGGCACTCGCAGCATTGAAATCAACAGCAATGTAGAGTGGTGAACATCAGTCTACATGTATGCACAATTTTGAGGGGCCAGATTAAACATACAGCCAGTCGTGTGAGGGCCCAGGGCCATGGGCACCAAAATCTTTAACATGAAACAGTTTGACACTTCACAAGCATCTCTATAGCTGAGGCTGTTCATTTGCAAAAACATAAAAGAAAAACCCTCCAAAAATTAAATAACACGTTAACACAAAATAAAATGGCCATGAAGCTATTCTGTTCCCACTTTCTGTACAGTCCGTGGTGGTGCCAGTTCAGAAAATACAATGGGCAGACATCAGTGGCTGTGTACTAAAAAAAAAAAAATCCAAAAATTGCTTAAAAATGCCCACTAGAGAGGGAAACTGTCAAAACCAGCTAGTAAAAAGAGCAAACAGAGGATCTTTATAAAAGATTTATTCTTTACAAAACTGCACTGTAATAATATGATGCCCAGTGGACCACAAAAAGAAGCTGCCAGCAAAGGCAATCCAAGGCAAACAAGTCCCAATATGAAATCCAAAGAGTGGTCAGAAAGACAGCAAAAGAAGGCCGAAAATCCAATAAATCACAAAAGCACAGAAATAAACCCCAGAAATACCAACTCCCAAGTGCATTCATATGAACTGCAAGGGACTGTGAGTGGTCCCTGCCTTTATAGGGGCTGAGGGCACTTCCTTGTGTTAATGGGTGGGTAGCCCCGCTTCTTGGTCAACCAACCACAAAATACAAGAAATGTAACACAGGAATAGGCAATAAAGCAAATCGTTAATAAAAATAACAGTCACATAAATGAGACTCAAAAATGAACAAAAAAGATATAAAATAAGAATTTGAATCTGAGCAAGGGGGGAAAGTATCATTGGCATTAACAAGGAAGGAGCTAATATTAATTTGGGCTGACCTAAAGGGGTGGCTAACATTATGGTAATTCGGGTGCGAGCAACCCGACTAATCTGAAGCATAGCCTAATAATCTTGTATAGCCTAATTCACACAAGGAATGCCTCAATGGGTTTTAATAAACCTTGTTTTTGACAACAGCCCAGGGCCTTAACATCCTAATAAGACAAGACAAAAAAAAAACAAAAAACTTGTAGGCAAGAAATGGAACAAATCTTGCTAAGGACAATTCAAAGAGAGCCCCCCTTCCAGGTAGGTTGGGCGTGTGATGGGTGTCAAAAAAAGTATAAATACAACACACAAAACCGAATAGGGCGGCATGGTGGTGCAGTGGGAGCGCTGCTGCCTTGCAGTAATGACACCAGGGTTCGCTTCCCGTGTCTGCGTGGGTTTCCTCCAGGTGTTCCGGTTTCCTTCCACAGTCCAAAGACATGCAGGTTAGGTGCAATGGTGATCCTAAAATATCCCTAGTGTGTGCTTGGTGTGTGTGTGTGTATGTGCTATGCGGTGGGCTGGCGCCCTGCCCAGGGTTTGTTCCTGCCTTGTGCCCTGTGTTGGCTGGGATTGGCTCCAGCAGACCCCTGTGTGTTAGGATATAGCGGGTTAGATAATGACTGACTGACAAAGCAGAATACAAGTAATGAAAACATGATGAAAAGTGGGACATGAGGCCTCCAAAAAGAACCACAAAACAGGCGAGGGGAGGAACTTCACTTTAGATTGGCATCTTAATTTTATTTTTATCCCTAGGCGGGCAGTTCCTCTTTACTACCTGCAGGCTTTGGTCTGCTCAGACCACAAAATGGGGAACTGGCTTTAAAAGTTCAAAAATATCTTAAAAGTGACAGAAAACCAGAACACTCTGGACAAAAGACAATCAAGACACTTTACACATAAAATTTATTATTATTAAACAGGAATTTATATAGACTGAAGATTTATTAACAACAATAGAAAAAGGAAAAATGGCACAAAAATGACAACAAGCAAGCAAGTTTCAAATCACAATTCAAAGAGTAGAATCTCATAACTGCAAGCAAAAAATAATCCAATAACCAGAAATTCAAAATTAAAACAATATTTACAAAAAAACCCAATCAGAATTTAAATGACCCACCGCTGGGTTCTTCTCTCTGACATGAATATAAAGGCAGAGGAAGGATCCAGCAGCAGAGACATTAGGGTGGTCCTGCCTTCTCAGGTTTCACCCTCAATATACAGTGGGATGCAAAAGTTTGGGCAACCTTGTTAATAGTCATTATTTTCCTGTATAAATCGTTGGTTGTTACGATAAAAAATGTCAGTTAAATATATCATATAGGAGACACACACAGTGATATTTGAGAAGTGAAATGAAGTTTATTGGATTTACAGAAAGTGTGCAATAATTGTTCAAACAAAATCAGGCAGGTGCATAAATTTGGGCACCGTTGTCATTTTATTGATTCCAAAACTTTTAGAACTAATTATTGGAACTCAAATTGGCTTGGTAAGCTCAGTGACCCCTGACCTACATACACAGGTGAATCCTATAATGAGAAAGAGTATTTAAGGGGGTCAATTGTAAGTTTCCCTCCTCCTTTAATTTTCTCTGAAGAGTAGCAACATGGGGGTCACAAAACAACTCTCAAATGACCTGAAGACAAAGATTGTTCACCATCATGGTTTAGGGGAAGGATACAGAAAGCTGTCCCAGAGATTTAAGCTGTCTGTTTCCACAGTTAGGAACATATTGAGGAAATGGAAGACCACAGGCTCAGTTCAAGTTAAGGCTCGAAGTGGCAGACCAAGAAAGATTTCGGATAGACAGAAGCGACGAATGGTGGGAACAGTCAGAGTCAACCCACAGACCAGTACCAAAGACCTACAACATCATCTTGCAGCAGATGGAGTCACTGTGCATCGTTCAACCATTCGGCGCACTTTACACATGGAGATGCTGTATGTGAGAGTGATGCAGAGGAAGCCTTTTCTCCACCCACAGCACAAACAGAGCCGCTTGAGGTATGCTCAAGCACATTTGCACAAGCCAACTTCATTTTGGAATAAGGTGCTGTGGACTGATGAAACTAAAATTGAGTTATTTGGGCATAACAAGGGGCGTTATGCATGGAGGAAAAAGAACACAGCATTCCAAGAAAAACACCTGCTACCTACAGTAAAATATGGTGGTGGTTCCATCATGCTGTGGGGCTGTGTGGCCAGTGCAGGGATTGGGAATCTTGTCAAAGTTGAGGGATGCATGGATTCCACTCAGTATCAGCAGATTCCGGAGACCAATGTCCAGGAATCAGTGACAAAGCTGAAGCTGCGCCAGGGCTGGATCTTTCAACAAGACAACGACCCAAAACACTGCTCAAAATCCACTAAGGCATTCATGCAGAGGAACAAGTACAACGTTCTGAAATGGCCATCTCAGTCCCCAGACCTGAATATAATTGAAAATCTGTGGTGTGAGTTAAAGAGAGCTGTCCATGCTCGGAAGCTATCAAACCTGAATGAACTAGAGATGTTTTGTAAAGAGGAATGGTCCAAAATACCTTCAACCACAATCCAGACTCTCATTGGAACCTACAGGAAGCGTTTAGAGGCTGTAATTTCTGCAAAAGGCGGATCTACTAAATATTGATTTCATTTCTTTTTTGTGGTGCCCAAATTTATGCACCTGCCTGATTTTGTTTGAACAATTATTGCACACTTTCTGTAAATCCAATAAACTTCATTTCACTTCTCAAATATCACTGTGTGTGTCTCCTATATGATATATTTAACTGACATTTTTATCGTTAACAACCAACGATTTATACAGGAAAATAATGACTATTAACAAGGTTGCCCAAACCTTTGCATCCCACTGTACAAGGAAAGGATGAACATTTAGTATAAAATCTAATTTAAATAATAAACAAACCTAAAAGAAAATACACAATAAAATTCAAAAACAACAATAATTATGAAAATGTGCATAGAATCTGGTAATAACATAACAGCAATTCAGTGACAGCTCAGTAAGGGTCTTCATTTTATAAAGAAGCTGTTTTGGCCTTATCGTATTTACCTCGCTGTGCATGCTTTTCATAATTATTATATATTATAATTATTTGTCCAAATAGCTGAGAGAAATGCTTTGCTTTATTCTATTGATTTGCTGTATTTGGGACTGGTACAACTACCAATAATTTGAAGCAAAGTAAACTTACACTGTGGGTTAAATACTCGCCTGGAAATACTAACAAACCATGGAGGAAGAAATTATAATCATTTGAATGAAAATGTGCTACACAGTACTTTAAGTTATCTACTGTGTCAATGTGTAATATGTAAAGTGATGAGTAAAATATTCATTCAAAACTTAATCTGCAGAGAAACAGTGTTTTGCTTTGCAAAAACAGTTACTGTTTCGCATGGGGTGAAATTCGTGCCATTCAGACAAGAACAATTATGTTTAATTTTTGTCTGGAAGCGTGTTCATGTATTCGTTCCACAGGTATCTGCTGATCGTTTTCTATTTACAATTTAAGCTCTGGCAATTTCCCAAACTAGAGAGGTGTGCGTATCTTCAACTAGGAGGAGGCAGTTGCTAGGCAATGGTTGGAGGCGGATGTGGGAGGTGGGATTTCACAGTGGTGACTTTCCATATACGGAGTATTCCTGTGGAGAAAACCCAGTGATGTGCACAATGGTGCATTTTGACGCATCTTCGTGTAGAAAATCTAGATTTTTTTAAAGCAATGCACTGCACGTCTCTGCAGTAATGTGAACTAAAGGCATACACAGAAATGATTTTACCTGTGTGGTACAGATTACATGCATTATACAGCTGATAAATACAGAATTGAGAATTAGTCTTAGAATGCAGTATTCCTTGTTTTCCATTCTTAAGAAAACCTTTAAATGCCCCCAAAAAAGCTTTTATTAGCAAGTTCTGAGTTTTGAAATTGCTAAGTTGCCTGCAAAATAAATTGTAACGATAGTTTAGCAAAATTGTATACGAGTCAAAACCTACCTGTTTTGCTCATCACTAATTCTAACTTTACTGTGGTTCTTCTTCCTAAGCGTGGCTTGTTGAATAGTGCTATAACTTAAAACCAACCAGATGATCACTTTCTTAAAGGGGCTCTGTTAAGAGGTTAAATCTTCATATATTTAACTGTGTGACGAGTTGATAGCTCAATGTATTTGCGTCCTGTTTGTATGCACCGGTGATTTACACACATGTTCAGTCTCTCCTTGTACAGTACATTGTTTTCGGTCAGACATGCATCGCGCAGAGGGACTTTACCTCAAAACTGTAATCTCCTCTCCACCCAGTTCTTCCTCACTTCCTTCATGCCAGAACTCGACTCATGCAAGGTTAGTTTTCTTGGTTGTTTATGGTTAGTTCTTGTATAAATTAATGGATTTTTCAAGTGTTCATTTTTTTCCCTGTGCTTAAAACTCATTAAAAAAAAAGTGTTTACAGCGAGCGGTTCGTAGCGTGAATTCTTGCAATGTTAGTTTTCTCTGTTCAAGGTTTTCTCAGTGTTATTCAATGTTTTTACATTTAGTTTACTATTACATTGTGCATTCTATGGTATAATTAATTATTTTTGTGCTTAAAAACTTTAAAAAAAATATATATTTACATACAGTTTGTGTGGTCTGGAACGGATTAATTGTATTTACATACAACCCTATGGGGGAAATTACTTCAGGTCACGACCAAATCGGGTTACGACCAGAGTTTTGGAACGAATTACGGTCATGACCCGAGGTTACCACTGTACTATATTTCTCAGAGCTGCCATGTTGCCCTAACCGATGACGACCGTTGTTGGTCACTTGGTTCAGTTGTGACACAGCATGTAATGTCATCAGTGTGCCACAATAAAAGACAGCAACATACTTAACAGGATATGCAACCTTTAATAAAGGAAACAAGGATATGAACTTTGCTTTTGGCTTTGATTTTCTGTTATTTGTTTTAGCTGGTGCAAAGAGAAGAACACTGGAGGCTTCAGACATCCTTGGTGTGCCAATCCCATTTAAAAACAAAAGAAAACCAAAGTTCAAAAAACAGTCCCACAGGGGACACAGAATTGTAATGCAACAGAAGGTTTGTGCTTCTCACACCACATAATTCCCCTTGAGCTCTACATCTTGGGCGTTTAGAAGGTCAAAAAATGACTTTCTTGGCTTGGTGTTGTATTTATATTCTGTCAGCCCTGGAAGGAGTGGTGCTTGCGATGCCTGGTGGGGACAGAGATAGGAGTTGCCTTCAGGAGACAAGTCCTACACTGTGGAGGAAACCAATTAAAGGGTTAGAAGCAGCACCCCGTCCTGCTTGGCGGAGGTATAGTTCGGCTTACCTGAGCCCTTTGGAAAGTCCCCAAGAGCACATGCATAATACGGCCCCATACCTCCAGTGCGCCACCAGGACTGTACCACAAGGTCATGAACTCATGAGTGGGCATCAGTGTTATAGTGGAGAGCACCCTTCTGATGGTGAACAACAAACCTGCATGTCTGAAGATCCAGGAGGCAAAGAAACACCCAGGTGTTGGACTCCTTATGAAGTGCCAGCCACTGCAGCGGTACGTGGTACATCACCAGGTTAAACTGCTGACCCAAGAGGTAATACCAAAGTAGGATAATGGCCCTTTTGTGTCGTGCTCAGCTCCATCAACGATCTAACTCAAATAGCACTGAGGCTAGTGTCAGACACACAACTGTGGAAAATAAACAGTAAAGAGAAGACAGGTGACAATAATACCATAGCTGGGGTTATATTGTGTCATTTTACTGGATTCTGCCCTGGCCTCAGGGTTCCACACCACTATGTTTAGAGTCTTCTTACAAGTTAAGTCAGTTAAAGGGAACCATAGCACATACTGTTGGTATTATCCCAAAGCTGCAAGAAGTCCTGCCCTTACCTTTCACTGTATTTTGTGGGCGGGGATAGTTGTGAATGGCTGCAACTTTCAAGCACTGCGATTTTGTCCATGCCCCACCACATACCCCAGTTAATTGGCCTACATAAAACCGAAATAATACATTTCACGCATGGTGTGAAGGACAATTAAAACATGGTGAATATGCTCCTCCCAGGTGCTGGAGTAGACAACAATGACACCAATGTAGGCTGCACAAAAGGCATTATGGAGTCATAGCAATTTGTACAGTAAGTGTTCAGCCCAGTGCAGCCCAAAGGTTAGGATGTAATACTGCCAGTGCTCACAAGGGGTGCTAAATGCAGTTTTTTGTTTGGCTGTTAAAGGGATCTCCCAATATCCCTTAGTCATTTTAAGTGTGGATAGGTACCGGGCCCTTTCTAAGTGTTCTAGTAGATCATCCATCCTGGGCATGGGGTATGCTTCGAAGTAGGAGAGCTGTTTAAGCCAGCTGAAGTCATTACAAAAGTACCAACTTCTATTCGGATTGGGGTTGAGCATGATTAGGCATGACCAGGAGCTATGTCTTTCCTCAGTAACCCCTAGATCAAGCATCTTCTTAACCTCCTCCTCTGTCTTCTTCACCTCTGGGGAAGTGGTAGGTGCATTCCCTGATCACCACCCCGAGCTCTGTGACAATGTCGCTGAACATAACATTCCCCCATTCAGGGTTTATATCCACCTCTTCGATGACTATGAGTAGTTCCTTTCACTGGTGGGGAAGCAGAAAAGCCCTGAAATTAAGCTCTCACACATCCTGAAGATCAACGTGCTAGAGGCAGATCCCACCTCTCCTTCGAGCTCCTTCCATGGTGTCAGTAGGTTTATGCGTTGACTCGTTCCTCTGGCCACCGGTTGGGTTGGATTGGATTATGACGTAATCCACCAGACCCTTTCTCTTTTTCACCTAAGACGGCCCTTGCCAGTGGGCAAGGAGTTGAGAATGGGATACAGGAATTAACACCATGATCCTGTTTCCCAGACGGAACTGCATTAGAGTGGTGCCAGTATTGTATAGGCGGCTCTGTGAAAGCTGGGCTTTTTCCATAGCATTCCATTACTGGGGCTGAATGCAAAATGTTCCCTCAGGCTAGAAACATATTCCAAGACAGAGGCACTTGTTCCTCCTTGCAACTCTCCCACAGAAGATCGAACATTCTATGGTGCTGGCACCCATATAACAGCTCAAAAGATGAAAACCCTGTGGAGGCTTGCAAGACCTTGCAACAGGTGAACAGGACTAGGGGTAGGAAATGATCCCAGTCTCACCTGTCATTGCACACTACCTTCTGCAATATTTGTTTTAATGTTTAAGTGCTCTACGAGGCAACCGTCTAGAGGGGGTAGGCGATGTCTTGTGATGTGAACGGTGGAGGAGTTTCCCTGAATGTCCTCCATGTAAAGAGGGTGCCCAGTTCCTCCTTGGGCATGCCTACCAATGCAAAGACCCCTAGTAGTTCCTATGCCACAGACTTGGAGTTTACCACTTACAATGGAATGCAAAGGGGATGAGGAGTGCTAACTCCTGCCTGGGAATTTGAGTAAGCTGACAGTCAGAACACAAAGCATAATAACAGGGCATACTGCTCAGGTAAGCTCCTAGCAGGTGGGTGTGCGCAAACTCAGATCTCTCTCCAGTATGGTTGGGGCACAAGCAGTTGACAGTTGACCAACCTGTATATCAGATCTTTATTTATCTTAGAAAAGACTGTGGTGTGGATTCCATGGCAGGCTGACCTTTTACTAAGGCCTCTGCATTCCACACAAACTTCAAAGAATTATTGCTCTCCTGCTTCCTATGGAAGAAGTCGCATGGAGAAGTCAGTCTTAGAACAGTGGGTCACCACTCCCTTACCTGCAAGACGTAGGACCTTCCGCAGTTGATACTGATTCGTCATTTGCAAGGCTTCGGGTGCACCACATGGTTAAATAGCATCTATTCGCAATTGCTTTTGGTTTGCGGCCAATCCCTGCCCAGGATTAAGATGGCTGGGGAAGGACCAGCATCCTGCGTGCTCACCCTACAAACAAGCGTGGGGTACGACCATGTCTCCCTATGTATGCAGGTAAAACTGGTCTTCTTTTCGTTATATTGTTATGATAGGACATAACAGCGGACAACAATGGAGAAACAGAATGACCCCAGACTGTCTGATAAAGGAAAGGCCTAAGGGTTAAGTGCACCATTACAGTACCTCTGAATCTGGGACCATCCTCACTATATTGGGTCACCCATGGTGGAACAGTGGGAGATGACATGCCCTGGTTCTCTGCAGTTGTAACACTCCGTAACAGCCAGCAATGCTTCTGGATTGTCTGATTGGAGGGTGGTCCATGGGTACTCTATGGTCTTGATGAGCCTCTACATATTGGCCCAGTAGTGTCAGCACACCAGCCAGGCTAGGAGTTCGAGGAGATCATCTCAATGACTTGCTCCATTGTATTCTCCCTGGGCTGCAGCCAGTGCACCAACTTATTCCAGAGCTTGAACAGGCCTCAAAACTCACATCAAACTGCCACTCCCTGCACTTCTGGGCTAGACAGCCCAATATGTGCCCATATAAGGCCAACATTTTCTGCCTAAGAGCCGATAATTGTTGTCAGCGTGCTTGTCAAGATCAAAATAAGTGTGTTGTGCCCGTCAGGAAAAGGACCAGGGAAACACAAAGGGGAATCCCACCCTGCTTGTCGATTGCACTATTAACTACCCCACCAGGTTTCTAAAACCAGCCCTGCATTAAACTGAAAGATGTGAGAGATTAAATTATTAGACTAGCAGTGGAAATGAAGGGAACAAACAACCTAGGTACACACACCAAGTTCAGAATGACCACAACTGGAGTTTACAATTACTGTATGTCTAAAATGACCATGATGAATTCTAAAATGAACGGAAACAGCGCCCATCTCACTGATATGAAATAGATACCAACATCCCACAATGAGCAAATCTAACAAATGATGACAACTACAAATTAAAAGGTTGCTGCTATAGAAACCGAATTAATGACCTCTGGGAACAACTACCTGATAACATAAGATGGAGATAGGAGTAAATACAGTAAGTTCAGAACTTTAGGAGTTCCAGATGTTACACAGTCTGGTATTCTCAATAAAATCACTTTGGAATTCTTTGATGAAAGTCTTGGAGGTGCCATTACAGAAAACCTACAGACTGAAGGAGCGCACCACTTACTGTACCTGTTAAACATTCTCGTATGGTCTTAATCATTAAAATTTTAAAAGTTTCAGATTGAGAAAATGTTAATAATTATCATTACAGTGCAAACTACTTTTTAAAAGCATAAAAGAAACTGATGTTAATTTTCAAACTTTATTAAAGTGTTCTATATGTATGACTTGTGTCATACATTCTACTCCACCGCATTCTATCCAGCAATTTACTGTATAAGGCATCTGGACATTTATGAAAATATTAGCTTTCAAATGTAGCAAGACAAAGTGCCTTTGCTGTGTATATCAATGCCTGAGAAGTTTCAAAAACAGCCAATACAAGGCACGGCCAAAAAAATGGAGTACTGTACTTAAAATGGGTGTTGCAGTCTATCTGTAAAGTAAATCTGGAACTATCTGGTCCTAAAAATGGGTCAAGATTGAAGGTGCATTAATGTTTTCTCAAAGGTGCAGTGTATAAATTAAACAGCATATGCAGTGTTAATTGTGTTGGTAAAAACGAAGGCAAAAAATATTTTCAGTGACGAAAACAGAGTGTAAACTAAATACAAATACGCCTTTAATGACGAAAACTAAGACAAATGCTTTTAAAGTCATTGTTGACAAAAACTAAACAAAATGAAAATGTTACAGACAACTTTGCACATTTCTATTACACATGACTCATTCCACAGCAAATAACGAGCATGAATGCACTTGGTGCAATTTTAAAAATTTGTAAAAACGCTTGTAATTGCATAACACTAAGTTTGGGCGCCATCAGGAAATCATCATGTCAGCCAGAATCCTGCTGCACTCCACTCTGCAATGTTATACAACACAAAAAAAGCAGTCAGACATATTGACCAACATTAATTTAAAAAATGCTGACGAAAATAAAACTCAGTGTAAGCCACGTGGAAGCACATGGGAACGAACACCCCAAACCTGAAGAGCAATCTCGAGGCACGGCATCCTGAAATTCATGCCAAGGTATGTAACATTACCTAGGTGGTGACATGCCCGACGCCAACACCGTCACCTCTGGCTCTCGTTCACCCTGCTAATAGAAATGCATCAAGTGTGAATGAGGAAAATGTGCATATAATGGGGAAAAAATGCCAAATACACAGTCACAGGATTTTGTTATTGCCAGTTTTATCCCTTTACCAGTTACTGTACTTAAGAAACAGATCTGTGCAGCTCAGATGCACTCAGCCTCAGATGTCAATTATAATTGTTTAGCATCTAGTATCACATATTTGTTACAGCAGATGAAATGACTAGGGGATTAATCATTTTTAATACAATGTCCTACACAGTCCCGATAAAGGAACAGAAGCTTTGCAATCGTTTTTTGGTTTAAGGGGCACATCTACACCTGTTTGTCCGCGCATTCATTCATCTTGTAATTGGTTGATACAGTTCATTGTTGGAGGAGTGGCACTGAAGACAACAGTTGTAGCAATTAAACACTGAGGCAAGTTTCAAATGAAATGGATGTTTTGCTTGTCTACATCTGCTGCTCCATTTGTAAATACGAACATAAAATCATAAAATGTATTTAAGATTTCAGTCCTTGAAGTGCTTGAAGCGCATCTCCCAATTAATACAATATGAAACATTTACAGTATGGTAAAACACCATACTGGCACACAGGCTAAGCAATAACAAAGTCTGATCACTTTGGAAGCAGTACAGCAAAGGCTTTTTTACAGTTTTGAAATACTGGAAAAAATCTATCAATTCAAAAATATGATTCATCCTTTAAATGTTACCCTTTTTAACAAACGGTGTAAATATAAATCTTACAATAGCAAATGTTACAAACCTAACTGAGTGATTCTCTGACAAAAACAGATTTTAAAAGTATTTGCTACAAAAACAGTTTTTAAGAGTATGTTTAAATGTAAGTATCCAAAATAATTTTGGATTTCATTAATTCAACAGTACAGTTATATAATAATGTTTGAATTCTTATTTTTAGCATTATTTTAAGCAGTATTTTTTCAGTTGCTGGAGAAAAAAAAAAAAAATTTAAAATGTGCACATAGTCAGATAAATCAGACGATTTCATTCTTTATAAACCGATGCTGAAATGAAATGTGTATTGCTTGGTCGAGCGTTTTTTAGTAAAGTCTTAGAGCAGCATAACCAAGGCATGTTGAAGGCCAGGAAACTGTGATGACAGACCAGAGCTGCCATTATCTGACCAGGGGCTTTTGGAGTAAATCCTTTCTACACCTACTCTTTACTTTGTGTCCAATAATGTGGTTTGGCTCTTTAGTGTACATGTTAGTATAATAGTTTAGAGGTACAGTATATTCTGTGCATATTCATATTTTAAACAAGATATCCATCTGATGTTGACTTTTTGACTAAGTTTCTTTTAGCCGGCTAAAACCGATTTACTTTTTCTCGACTAAAATTAATTAATTTTTTGTCAACTAAAACTAACAATAATGAAATGAATAAAATTGAAATGCAATCTAGTCAGAAGACTAAGACTAAAGCTAAATCAAAATGTATTGTCAAAAGTAACACTGAGCATATGCCAAATGTCTCCTTACAGAGGTCCAAGGCAAATCGCTTTCTACGTGCAGGATCTGACGTGTGACTGGTGACACAAAGGCTGTGCCAAATCACAACATTTAAAAATGTGTTCATTCTTAAAATGATCAGTATTTTATATATAAGTTACAGGATCTTATTAAAGATCAACAAAGTGATATGCACAGGCTCTCTGTCAATCATTACATCAAGTAAGCTCAATGTTCAATGATATTCACTGAATATCAACACCCTGCTGGGCTCTACGGTCTGTGAAATGTTTAACAGCAAGCACCTTTACAAATGAAAAAAATCAGAAATTATGAAAACATACATGTTAGGATTTATTTTTTTAAACAAAATAAAACAATGCACAATAAAATACTGTACATACACAGGGAATTTTGTTTTCCTTTCTAGTGTCAATAAGTGTTTATAGTACATTTTTCACACATTTACATATTTCATATTTGCATGCAAACATTTGAAATGGCTGACTACTAAATGCAATATTAAACACAAATTTCAAATAAAAAACAAAAACAAGGAACGGAATAGTGAACACAAATACACAAATGTGAAATTCAAGTGCAAAGCTTTCTAAAAAAAAAAAAAAAAAAATCATTTCCGATTGATTTTCTTACTTTATTTTCAACACTACAGTGTTCCACTGTAGGTATAACAAAGCTGGGCTTACTTGTCACATCAATAAAGGAAGATTATGAAAGAATTCTGAAAATAAAGATATACTATTGCTTATTATTTATTACAACAGGATAACCTTTACTTGTATTATAATAAACACAGCCGAAAACAATTGTTTACACAGTCAAATTGTACTGATGAATATAAATTTAAAGAGACTGTAGTAAAAAATATTTTGAACTAGCTATGGTATGGGTATTATAGTCTCCTTCAAAGAAATGGCCATCCTATTGGGGTGATCACCATTTACCAGAATGTATGAGGTAGATTGTAGTGGCACTGACAAACATATTTGTTCCTCCTCTGTATCCGTACACATTAAAGTCATTTTTCATGACCTCCTTCAGTAATTCTACCTGTAAATCAAATTCACATGGACAATTTAGCGCTCATGTTGACAAATAAAATGTCAATGCTCTCTGAACATTAACCACAGATATGAACAGAAAGTGTTAAACATGAAAAGATAAGCTTTCACATAAACTCAGGGAGTGGCTTCCCTTTTGTTAAAAGTAGCACATAAATACAGTATGCCACGTGTAGAATACTATGCATTATAAATGACACCTAAACTCTTATGAATTAGTTAAATAAGGTTAAAAACTATGGAAGAAGAGGCGATTGTTTCCATTTGAGAAATATCCTTAACATCTACGGTATTTTAAATTACCAATTGACTGCTAATAAACATTGTTATCCATGTGTTTTCTTTGTTCGGATCAAATGCATCCCATGTCATTTATGAATGAAACAGCCTAAGCATGAACAGAAAAAAAATCCTCCTAGATGGCTGAGAAGTAACGTTCGGCGCACAGAGCTGTGTCGCGAGGGGCCTATCACACTTTTGACATATCATGTTGCCGGTGATTCTGCTATAAGAGAGTTTTCTGTGTTTTACAAGGGAAACCCCCTATATCCTGAGAAAAGATGCCAATACTTGCATCTGTTAACTTTAGGTTAGGCTTAGGTTTAAGTTTAGGCAGCTCTGTCTCTAAACAGAAAGAGACCTCCTTGATATAGTGAAGAACATAAGGAGTGTTGTGATCACCAGTTGTCAATAAGCCTAGGTGATTTAAAAGTCACTGTGTTAGTCTTTTGCAGTGCAATGCCAACTCTTTGGTTTCTTAGGGGTGTAAAAATGCTAAAAGGAATGGAGCCACATGATGTCTGCGGTAGGTACTGTGCAAAATATTTCATAATTATATGCATGCCAAGGTCCATTACTTAGGTGTAATCATTTCAAATGGAATTTCATTGTCCTTGATGAGCTTGTTAGCCATGGATCCCACACGCTTTCTCACAAGTTTAAGGTTTGTTTCATGGAGCTTTTTCTGGGTCAGGTAGCTCTCTCTCTTTATTTGTTCCTTAACTGTTGCAGACACATCAGGAATCAAGTATTCCAGGAGAAACTTTGTGAAGTAGACAATGTGCTGAAAGAAGGCAAACAAACAAAACAAACAATAAATAAGATAATACAATACAATACAATTTATTTTTATATAGCCCAAAATCACACAGGAAGTGCCGCAATGGGCTTTAACAGGCCCTGCCTCTTGACAGCCCCCCAGCCTTGACTCTCTGAGAAGACAAGGAAAAACTCCCAAAAAAACCTTGTAGGGAAAAATGGAAGAAACCTTGGGAAAGGCAGTTCAAAGAGAGACCCCTTTCCAGGTAGGTTGGGCGTGCAGTGGGTGTCAAAAGAAGGGGGTCAATACAATACAATACACAGAACAGATCATAACTTAAATGGAAATTTATGATTCAGCGTTAACATTTTCATACTTTAAAGTTTTTCTAAGTTTTATATCTATGAAGAGAGTCCTTACATTCAACAGTAATGCAAAACACAATTAACAGGTCAATAGCAATAACAGGAGTATTCGCCTGGTCAAATATGCTAGGAACTCCAAATCTAAGCAAAAGTATGTGTTGATTTACAGAGTGTTCACCACTGTGCAATAGAAGTATGATTTTATGCTTGTAGTGTGATTTAGAATATACTACATGGTCAAAACTTTGTGGACACCTGACCAACACACCTATTTGAGTTTGTTGGACATCCCATTCCAAAACAATGGGCATTAATATGCCCAAGGCAGGGCCAAATCCATAACTGCCTCCATTTTTCTGGAAAGGCTTTCTACAAGAATTTGCAGAGTGTCTGTGGGAATTTGTGCCCTTTCAAGCAAAAGAGCATTTGGGAGGTTAGGTACTGATCTTGGATAAGTAGACCTAGATCACAACTGGTGTTTCAATTAATCCTAAAATGAGTTCCTCCACACCAAACCACACCATCATACCATGTCTTTGTGCACAGGGGCACGGTTAAGCTAGAACAGAAAAGGGTCTTCCCCAAAGTGTTGCCATAAAGTTGAAGTGTACAATTATCTAAAATGTCTTTATATGCTGTAGCTTTAACAGCACCCTTAGCTGGGAGCCAAGTGGCCTAGCACAAACAATGAAAAACAGCCCTATACAACCACTCCTCCTTCACCAAGTAGGCACAGAGCAATCCAGAAGGTAGTGTTCTACAAACCCAGATTCATCGATCAGACTACCAGATGGTAAAGTGTGATTCATCACTCCACATAACATGTTTATACTATTTAAGAGACCAACGACTACATGCTTTACACCACTGCAGCCAATGCCTGGCATTGCACATAGTGATCTTAGGCTGGTGTATAGCTGCTTGGCCATGCAAACCCATCTCTTGAAGCCCATGACACACAGTTACTGCATTGATGTTCCACCCACAGGCTGCCTGGAACTCTCTTATGAGTGATACAAGCAGAAGGTAGGTGATTTATTTGAGTATTTTGAGTTATACATGCTGCTAGTTTTGCATGGTCTACCACTTCATGGCTGATTTGTCCTTACTCCTAGACATTTCCACTTCACAATTATAGTACTTACAGTTGCTAGGGGCAGATCTGGTAGAGCAGAAATTTTATGTACTGATTTGTGGCAAAGGTGGCACCCTATGACAGTGTCACGTGTAACATCACTGAATACTTAAGTACAACCCGCTCTACTACCAATGCTGGTCAATGGACATGTGAAAAATGGCTGTTTCGCTGGTTTCACACACCAGTTAACAATAGGTGTGGCTGAAACACCTGAACTCAGTAATATGAAGGATTTATGGTCATATCGTGCATATTGTGGTGGGAAAAGGTGTTGCAATTCAGCAGTAAACAATTACACCTGTAACTGGAATAAGCTACCCCAAAATGGTAATCAACTTCCTTGATTACAGGCATAGAATTAAAACAAAATGGAAAACTAATAATAAACATTTGGAAAAATCTCTAAAGTTCTGAAAGATATGTAGATAGATAAACTTGCCAATGCTCTGAAAATGAAACAACAATAACCAGATAAGCAGTATAATTAATCCTGTACTGAAATTGTACTGTTTTCCTTGTAAGCAATTTGCTAGTTAATAAGTCTTGTTTATGGCTGATAAAAGATACCAATTAATTTGCAATATTTACTGTCCAAAAGACAAAGTGATGAGCCAAATATTCATCAATGCATGTATTTGTTAATTTATTCCTAGATGGAAGGCACATTTATGCATATATTAAGGGGCCAGGGGCGTGCCCCTGTGCCTGATGTCATTTTCGCTGTGCTGACTTTGGATACAAGGTGCACGTCTACAACTCTGTCTTCCATGCTCAGCAGAAACCTAATTGGATGACAGCAGCATGCAGGGGCATGATTCTCTGTCATTTTTGCCACAATGATATGTATACACCTGACCTGATATAACCTACCCTAAGCTAACCTGATATTAAGTAACCTAACCAACTATTGGCATAATACATGCAGAAATTAATAATAATTGAAATGCAGTAATAATACATTAATAACAATATTAATACTGTAATAGACCTGAACTGAAATCTCTGCACATGTAACATTTTATCTCCAAGCGCCAAAGTGAATTCTTTGTAAACTAAAGGATAAATCTATCAGTGAAACTCCTACAGCAGGCCTCGATCTGCAGTATGTGGCATCTGGATCTCTTCATCTGACAAGGCACAATCGAATGACACTCTTGGCAACGGATATTTTTAGACACAAAAAGATGCCTGATCTTAAAAAGTTAATCACCTTGATCAGTGAGATTGACCATAATTCATCTTTTTCAATGTTTACTGACAAACCTGTGCACCTATTTACCATCCAAAAAGTTGGGCTTGTTTGCACTTAAGTATTCTACTTCCTCCAGGGTTCTACCCCTGGGTGGGGTTCCAACCTATATTTTATATCTGTTTTATTCATTTTTTATGTTAGCATTGTTATTTGGTTGCTATATATACGGTATCTCTGTATTTTTTCTGTGTCATATGTTTGTGTAGTTGGTCCCCAAGAGGCAAGACCACCTACCCACGACCATCTAGGGATTGGTCTCAGCCCTATAAAGGCTGAGGAAAACCCACCGTCCTCTGCAATTCATTGATTTTCTGGATTTTTCACCTCTATGCCCTTTCTTTTGACTATTCCTGGGATTTGTATATTGAAACTTGTTTATCTCTGGATTGCCTTGTTCTTTCAGGCAACTCCATTTTTCTTTGTGCACTTGGAGCTTATTTTAGTGCCATTGAGCAATTCTGTTATAGTAAATGCTTTACTTATAAATATTCTATGTTTGCCTTTTTCATTACTAGCCGGGGCTAGTTAATAAAATTATAACATGAAGGTAACATCCCATGTTAAATGTAAAGGTTCCCAGGACATAACTGGGCAACCCAATATTTAACTAATGATGTCTTTACTGAATATTGTCATAATTATTGTATATAAATGTACAATGTCATGTCTTTAGATTAAAATATCAAATTCAGCAGTAGAAAATTGACAATAAATCTCAAGGTACACCACATTTTGATATAAAATATTTCCTTTTGATTAAAAAAAAAAAACCTGACTTTTGGTAATGACATACCTCTACGACAATTATGAAAGCCAGCTTAGCCGCAATCACGTGCCAATAATAGATGCTTAGCATGTACTCATGAGGGTGTCCAGGTGGATACCTGAAATCTCGATACCTGTGAAAAAGCCACACAGAGAAATAAATATTTAAATTGAAGATATATTTTAGGTTTTAACTGAACAATAAATACAACATGCTTTCTTAAATTATGCACAATAAAACTACATATTTACAAAAACTACTCCACATGGTGACAATTGCATAATATATTTAATAGCAGAATCTTTTCAGTGAAATCCATCTCTCACAAGAATGAATTCATTTTGAAAGAATGGGAAAAATATGAGGAATACAAAAAACATGCTGCAAACTTCAAAAGAACTAAGTTAGTGCACTGTATTGTTATTTTTACCATTTTAACATACCATTCTTAAACTTACTTAATTCAATTCAGAGTCATGCGGGGCTGGAGTATATGCAGTGCATCGCAGAACCCCCCG
>JANRMT010062792.1:108459663-108474492 GCA_026402145.1 Polypterus bichir lapradei | reverse complement strand
TATATATATATATATATATATATATATATATATATATACACACACACACACACACTCTACATAAACACATACAGTATACACAAGAAAAAATTAAGTCCACCAATAAATAAAATCATTTTCAAGAGAGCCCTACCTGCAAGTTGTATCTGTTTCGTTGTTAAACCACATGGGTAACTTTTTTGGTTTGCTCCTGTCTGAAAAATCAGAGATATTAAAGACAGACAGTGTACTGTTGATGTAGCCTCGCATGGTATTGTTCATGTTAGCAGAATCTGTTGGAGAATACTGGTCTGTATATGGTTCCACTGAGAGAGACCAGTAGTAAACTAAGCGAGGAATCATGTCAGACGTAAAAGCAATGATCATAGCCTGTGGGAACAGAAGCACAAATTTCATTCAGCAGGAAATATACAGTATGTATGAGATTTTTTACATAGATCAGACATCTTATAACCTTGACTGCTGGCTGAATTTTCTGCATCTCTCTGTCTTATTCTCTTACTATTTACCATATAGTAGAAGTTTTTAAACTTGGCACACTGCAGTCTTCTCATATTTGTTTATTACCAAATGTATTCAGACTATTAAAAAGAACCCAATTTGTTCTTCTTATGTCAATTTTTCACCAACACCAGGAACACACATGCCATATTTGGCTCAATTATGTTTTTCCCACCATTAGAAGGAGGAACTCACATGAAGGTATTACTTTAACACTGATTACAATACACATGAGACACATATTTGCGTACAAAGCTGTGGAAGATAATCATGTAAATTGCTGCTTTGCCATTTGTTCTGTTTTTGAGTTTTGTTTATTCTCTCAACCACGTTGAACACTATAGGGAATACCAGTTTTTGTTGGCGTCTGGGATATTTCCACATATGCCGTGTTTCATTACCAATCAAGATTTCAAAATGGCACTGAACGCTGTCAATAGGTTCCTGCACTTTGTGTTTACGTCAGTGCACTTGTGACTCAATTTTATGTAAATGCCATAAATGTCTTATGTATGATAACACAAGCTGAAACTTATCAATGACTACAATTTCAGCTCAGCTTCACCAAGGCATTCCCAGATTGGCACGGATTCTGAAACAGTGCTGTGCAATTTTATGGCAAGTTCTAGATGGAAACAAAACAGGACATAGGCATTTGCACATCATGCTTATTTAATTTTCCTAGCTAGCTTAAAGTGCCCCCCAATAGGCAGATTTGATTCAAATGAAAACAGTCCAAAGTCCTACACAGACAATTCTGCTCCCATTAAAATCCATTTAATTACATAAGGACAGCTTAAAGACACTTAGAAAAATTAGTCCACTCTACCTGTTAGCCAAAATATTAATGCACAAGTAAAGCAAAATACACACTACAAATTAATTGTGAACCTGGGTGCAGAAACAGTTAAACCCAACTATGAGACATAACAAGGAGTTATCTGAAATGATTAAGATAATAATGAGAATTGCTGCAATAAAACTTGTAGATATTGTGGCCACACCTAACTAAGTTGAACATTCTTGCCATCTACAGTGTTCTTAAGGTAATGAAGACTTACGGATGAGCCAAATCATCAATTAGAATTTTGCTATGGCTCATGGCATATAAACAAATTAAAGCTACCTAGACAGAAATAACATACCTTTGGCTTTTTACAGGAGCTCTTTAAATAAATACATACATAAATAGGTAGGTAGGTAGATACATAAATAAATAACACACACAAACTATAGTCTTAAAACAAACTAGAATGACTAAAACTAAAACTAAAATAAAAAAAGTTCTGACTTGGCTGTCACAGTCCCAAGTGAAGCATTATGCAGACATATTGCTGTTGGTATTAAAGAGTCCCAGTAGCATTTCTTGATACACTTCTGCTAAGTGATTCATTGGCTGAAAACACTCAGAGAGAGGGTGTGCAACATTGTTCATAATGGCACTTAATTTTTTTAAACTCTCTTCTTTGCTACGACCTTGAGGGGGTCCAGAGTGTGTCCTATAACTGAGCTTGCCCTTTTAATTACTCTGTTGATGTTTAATGTTGCTTGTGATCAACCATTTACACAGGTGGTAGTGGTATCAATGTAGTACAGCTTATCTTGTGTTTTGGATCATCTGTAATGCTGAAAAGCACTATGCTTCTACCCCCCTAATTGTTATTTTAATGCATTTTTTCAAATTTCTGTATGTAATACTGTATATGCTGTAATTCTTTCACAAAATAATGAAATGTACCCCTTGTCATAAATGGCTTTTGGATAAACTGATATCCAGTGCAGGTTTTGCATTAGATTTTAGAAATGTAAGGTTCTAGATAAAGTTTTTTTACTTCTACTTACATTTGTTACCACAGCCAAAATAGCAATCCCTTGAAGAATTGGCTGCCATGCCCCAATGTCCTGTGCTTTTTCAGGCACAACGCGACGGTACTGTGTAGTCAGTTTCCAGGCGTCCACTCGAATCTCAAACAAGTTATTGAGAAGTGCAAGAAGTGGGGCAAGAGGAAAAGATGCCACAAATAAAGTCACAAAGCCAAATTGGATGACTAAAAGCAAAAGAAAGGTATTATTTATTAAAGTTTCACATTTTTGTCCTAATTAGTCAAATCGTTAACTTAAAAAAAATGTAAAAAGTATGTAAATTTCAAAACAAACAAAAAAGCATATACTTACAAGACAAAACCACCACCCCAAATCAGTTTGTCTACATACTGTTACCACCAAATTGCATATGTAAATTTAAAATGTCACAAATATTTGAAAATTTTACCTGAAGGTATGCCTTTGCCACAGAGTACACACACTTGTAGCTAGGAGCTCTGTGCTCCATGAATCTCAGTGACCTGCCTACTAATGGCTCAGCAGACATGGAGTGCTTTACAGAGACTACAAACACAAAACTGTTGCACAAAAATTTCACTACAGAATACAGAGAGTGTGGGTGCTGCAGCTTTTTGCAGTATATGAGGCTAATGCTATCACACTCTGTATTTAAGGGGTAAGGGGAGAGTGAGCAACAAGTACTTTGCTTAGGTTAGGTGTTCTCCATGCATGCTGCCCACAAACTCCCTTTAATTAATAATGCTGCAGGAGAGCTTCACAGCACTTCATGGACTGGAGTTTTTATTTATTATTATTATTTTTTGTATCTTTTATTGAATTTAGCATGTAACATTCCATGCAATCAAGTCAAACTTAACAAAACTAAATTGAATTCAACCCCTATCCATGAGAAAGAGAGTAAAACTTTGATAGTAGTAAATAGGGAAAGGAGTCCTCCTCAGTATAAATGCCTATTCTAAAATGTATTGATTAGAGCCTGCCAGGTTTTAAAAATGTTTTGAACATATCCTCTAAGTAAAAATTATATATTTTCCAATTTCAAATAGTATATAACATCAGTGATCCATTGACTTAAAAGTGGTGAGTTAAGATTCTTCCAGTTAAGCAAGATAGAAGAAGGGCCTTAGTCAGGGAGGTGACCAAGAACCCGATGGTCACTCTGTCAGAGGTCCTCGGTGGAGAGACGAGAACCTTCCAGAAGGACAACCATCTCTGCAGCAATCCACCAGTCAGGCCTGTATGGTAGAGTGGCCAGACGGAAGCCACTCCTTAGTAAAAGGCACATGGCAGCCCGCCTGGAGTTTGCCAAAAGACACCTGAAGGACTCTCAGACCATGAGAAACAAAATTCTCTGGTCTGATGAGACAAAGATTGAACTCTTTGGTGTGAATGTCAGGTGTCACGTTTGGAGGAAACCAGGCACCGCTCATCACCAGGCCAATACCATCCCTACAGTGAAGCATGGAAGTGACAACATCATGCTGTGGGGATGTTTTTTAGCGGCAGGAATTGGGAGACTAGTCAGGATAAAGGGAAAGATGACTGCAGCAAAGTACAGAGACATCCTGGATGAAAACCTGCTCCAGAGCACTCTTGACCTCAGACTGGGGCGACGGTTCATCTTTCAGCAGGCCAACGACCCTAAGCACACAGCCAAGATATCAAAGGAGTGGCTTCAAGACAACTCTGTGGATGTCCTTGAGTGGCCCAGCCAGAGCCCAGACTTGAATCCGATTGAACATCTCTGGAGAGATCTTAAAATGGCTGTGCACCGACGCTTCCCATCCAACCTGATGGAGCTTGAGAGGTGCTGCAAAGGGGAATGGGGAAAGGCGAAACTGGCCAAGGATAGGTGTGCCAAGCTTGTGGCATCATATTCAAAAAGACTTGAGGCTGTAATTGCTGCCAAAGGTGCATCGACAAAGTATTGAACAAAGGCTGTGAATACTTATGTACATGTGATTTCTCAGTTTTTTTATTTTTAATAAATTTGCAAAAACCTCAAGTAAACTTTTTTCACGTTGTCATTATGGGGTGTTGTGTGTAGAATTCTGAGGAAAAAAATGAATTTAATCCATTTTGGAATAAGGCTGTAACATAACAAAATGTGGAAAAAGTGATGCGCTGTGAATACTTTCCGGATGCACTGTAGCTGTTAACAGATTAAGAATAATTGTGACACCAAGGCTGTCTGATAGGCATTTAAAGTTTTTTTTCCAGAGTGATGTTAATTTGGTATACACCCAAAACATGTGGCCTAGTGAAGCTGGAGCTCAATTACAACATTTGCAGGCTGGGTCTTGCCCTGGAAACATTTTGGACAATTTTAAATGAGCTAGATGTGCTCGATAAAAAATTTTAAGTTGAATGATTAAATGCTTTGTGCATATGGAGGTAGAGTGAATTTTGTGCATGTCTGCCTTCCACTCCTTTTCTGAAATGTTAAGTAAGAGATCCTTTTCCCACTGTACTTTGGGATCTGTAAAAGGAAGGGACTTTACAATGGTTTTATATATTATAGAAATGCTGTCCGAGACTGGACAATATTTCTTCTGGAATCGAAATAGATGGGAGGTGAGGAAAACTGGGCTGATTTCATTTAGTAAAGTTTCTAATTTGGAGATAGGGGAAAAATTGTGTTGATCGGAAGCTAAATTTGGAGTATAATTGTTCACAAGATGCAAAGACATTATTTATACACAAATCTCTAAATGATTTAATCCCATACGTTTTCCAAACATTAAAAACTGTCTAAGTTTCAGCGGGTGGAAAAAGGTGGTTATTATCATTTAGAGTTGCCACAGATAAAAGCTTCTCTAACTTAAAACTCTTCCTACATTGGTTCCATATTCTGAGTGAACGAAGGACAACTGGGTAGTTAGTATATTGACGATAACTTGTATTTACTGGTGTACAAAGCAACAAATATAAAGAAGTACTACAGGATTTCATTTCTATTGCACACCAAGCTAGTGTGTGTTCATCTATTTGTGTCAATGTCCAGGTTTTATATAGCTTGTATATTTGCCAGAAGTAATAAAACTGAAAATTAGGTAGAGTCATGCCACCTTCTGATTTAGGTTGTTGTAGAGTCACCCTTTGGATGTGTGGATATTTTGAATTTAAAATAAATGAAGTTATTATTGAATCTAAAAACCATCCTCTTCCGCTTATCCGAGGTCGGGTCGCGGAGGCAGCAGCTTGAGCACAGAGTCCCAGACTTCCCTCTCCCCGGCCACTACTTCTAGCTCTTCCGGGAGGATCCCAAGGCGTTCCCAGGCCAGCCGGGAGACATAGTCCCTCCAGCGTGTCCTGGGTCTTCCCCAGGGCCTCCTCCCGGTTGGACGTGCCCGGAACAACTCACCAGGGAGGCGTCCAGGAGGCATCCTAATCAGATGCCCGAGCCACCTCATCTGACTCCTCTCGATGTGGAGGAGCAGCGGCTCTACTCTGAGCCCCTCCCGGATGACTGAGCTTCTCACTCTATCTTTAAGGGAAAGCACAGACACCCTGCGGAGGAAACTCATTTCAACCGCTTGTATTCGCGATCTCGTTCTTTCGGTCACTACCCATAGCTCATGACCATAGGTGAGGGTAGGAATGTAGATCGACTAGTAAATTGAGAGCTTTGCCTTACAGCTCAGCTCTTTTTTCACCATGACAGACCGATGCAAAGCCCGCATCACTGCGGACGCTGCACCGATCCGCCTGTCATCTCACGCTCCATTCTTCCCTCACTCGTGAACAAGACCCCGAGATACTTGAACTCCTCCACTTGGGGCAAGATCTATTCCCCAACCCTGAGAGGGCACTCCACCCATTTCCGGCTGAGGACCATGGTCTCAGATTTGGAGGTGCTGATTCCCATCCCAGCCGCTTCACACTCAGCTGTGAACTGATTCAGAGAGACCTTCTATGACGAATTATTGAATCTAATTTCTTAAAAAAAAACAAACCTATTTGTTAATGTATATGGGGATGTTTTGAAATAGAAACAGAAGCTTTGGGAGGGTAATCATCTTGATAATGTTAATTCTCCCTGCTAAAGTAAGATGGAGGGTAGACCATCTATGCACGTCTTAGTTTTTCCATGCAGACAACAAACTTTTATTGAAAAATAGCTATATGTTTATTTGTAAAGTTTACCCCTAGGTATTTAAACTGCTTTGCAATGATAGAAGGGAAGGTGTCCAATCTAATGTTGTTTGGTAGAAATTAACTGGAAAAAGCACACTTTTATTCAAATTAATTTTGAGTCCAGATATATTTTGAAATTCTGCTAGTGCAGTTAGCGCTGCAGGCACAGAATTTTGTGGGACTGATATTTACAGTACCATATCATCTGTGTATAGTGATATTTTCTGTTCAAGTCCTTCTCTGAAAGTCCCCTTTATCTCTGATGCATTTAGAAAGTGAACAGCCAATGGCTCAAAGGCGATTGCAAAACAGCAATGGTGACAGGAGGCATCCTTGTCTAGTACTGTGTTCTAGTTTGAATTAGTCTGAAATAATGTTGCTAATACAAACAGAAGCTTCTGGACTGGTATACAGTAGTTTGATCATGCACGTATGTTCGGGCCAAACCCAAATTTATGCAATGTGGTGAAAAGGTAGTCCCAGTCAACCATATAGAATGCTTTTTCCTCATCCAAAGATAATAAGGCCTCTGGAGTGTTAGACTTTATGGGGTGAATCCTTCTAGCTAGAACTTTGGAGAGTATCTTAACATCATTATTCAGAAGTGAGATTGGTCTGTATTAGGGAATCCCAGTAAACGTGAGCCCGGGATTCCCAGACATTTTTCATTCCCAGTAATGAAACTGCTGTAATTCCCGGGAAACCGGGAACAGCCAAGCTCGCATATATAGCATGTAAAAGTGTAAAAATCGATCAAGAAATAACAGAGTTATAGTTGAAAACTGAAGCCTTCATTGACGTCTGTCAGACAACAGATTTGAACAGCAACTTGAAATTGCAATGCGTCAGTATGTTGCATCTGCATTATCTGTGCCAAGAAACTTGCCATCACAGAATTATGACAAGAAACTGGATGCATCAGTTAAAGCTGAAATGGCAGTGTTTCAGAGCAATGGCAAGCGTGGGCGTTGTTTAGAACAAGTGTATCTGTATCTGATGACTGTGATGCCTACTTCAGTGGAGGCAGAGCGTGCTTTCTCAGCAGCTGGCATACTCTGCACGAAGTACGCTCTAGCCTGGACGACCGCACGCTGGACGCGTTTGTTGTTTTTGTAGTTTTTATGAACAGTTCGAAAGTGCCTTTCCACATTTTCCTTCTTTGGAATAGCAATGATAGATTGACAGATCAGACAAACGCACTTTGATTGTGACACTGTGAGAAAATCCTCTTCCAATTCCACATCCAGCCCATACCCTCCCCAAACAATTTTTTTTTTTTTAAATCCCTTCTTTAGTCGATATGAATTAGAAGGCTAACTAGATCACAGCCGGAGTTTTGCAGTAGCTCGCGCGTTTGATCGTGCTTGCGGGATGACCAGTGTGTTAGAAGAAAAGAGATCTAAGACTGGCCGCCCTGTATGTCAATCAAGTGGCAAATGCCATAGGGAGGATATATGATAGACTAACGTTTAAAAAAAATATTTTTGGAATGCAATGCGATCTACCTGCACTACCTTTGCGATCGACGCATTGGGCACCCCTGAACTAGATACATGTACTTATATGACAGCATGAACTGCTTGTAGATAAGGTTAGTCTTTTATTGGTGTCAACATATTGCAGTAGTTTTATTAAAAATAAGTGTCGTCGTTCTAAAACCGTTCACATGTGAGATGCCAGTGCACTGTGTCATCCTCGGGAGCCCGGATTCCTGGGAATGACATGCAGGATTCCCGAATTCCCGGGAATAGATAAACCCGTCCGGGAATGGATTCCTAAGTCTGTATGATACACAGTGTAATAAGTATTTATTTTTCTTTGAAAAAACAGTAATTAATGCTTGGCAAAAAGTCTGAGGTAGAATTTTATTGTCTCTGGCTTCTATAAATGTTGCTAATAAAAGGGGAGCTAACTTAATTGAAATTTATTTTAAAAAGTTCAGCAGAGTAGCCACCAGGACCTGGGGCCTCATGCATAATGCCGTGCGTAGAATTCGCACTATAACATGACGTAAGCACAAAAGCCGAAATGTGCTTACCCACAGAAAAATCTAGATGCAGGAATCTGTGTGTACTCCAACTTCCACGTTCTTCCGCTCCATAAATCCCGGTCAGCGTGAAAAGTAACGCTCGTGCACGTGCCTTCTGTCCCGCCTCCAACTCCTCCCAGAATTACGCCTCTATGAATATGCAAATCAATATAAATCGCCCTTAAGCTCAGCCTTCTGTGAAAAGTACAGGGGAAAATATAAGAATGTCAGCGAATACCAAGTGGAGGCAAAGGAAAAGCATACTATTTGTTGATTTAAACAGTGGTATAATCAACAAAAGGAAGTTGATCGAGTGACATAGTGTGTTGGAGAAACTCGAAAGCTCCAGTTCACAAAGTTGCACAGTGCCAAAATAAAAAAAGAAGTCACATATCAAAGTCGCAGTGAAAAAGCGAGTTGTAGCCCACCGTCTGAGCTTATTAGGGTACAGACAAAAAAAAATAGACACAAAGTGGGGAAAAAAGCACGAAATGTCAACTTTAATCTCAAAATTTCCACTTTGATCACGTAGTTTATTTTGTCATTAAAGTAGAACATCATAAACTTCATCTTAAAATCATTTAATTTACTAGCTTCTCAAATCCCATCGCAACTAAAGTAGCATGTTAAATGCTTTGTTTTGTATTTGATCTTCAATGTGCTCTGCGTGTGTGAATCACTACGTGCTTCTGTTCTTTCTCTTTCTCCGACAGGACACAGAATCCATTACATTCGTGATGTTACAGCTCTCTGAATAATTAAAATACTGAGATGTATACGTGGTATCATTTTCATGATGATTGGAATGAAAGCATGTTATTAAACATGGAAACACGATGGCGCAGTGATTGTTCATGTCTCACACAAGATGCTGTTGCACCATGCGCGACCTTCGATGAAATAATTTATTGTAGCAGTACTGTCTCTTTCAAACGTACTAACCTTCAATTCCTGTCCTTACTTTTCTTTCCCCAAATACCCAATCGCCACACAATCAGCTCTGTAACAGACGTTAAGCCATCTGTAAGCTTATAACGACGATTCTTCAGAACTTTGAAGGAACATTGAAATATCTTCACAGTACATGTTTAATCATTCTATTCATCTATCCTTACAGTGTCACGCCAGCTTCAGCAAATATACAGCGCAAGGCAAGAACAATATGTGAACTTGCTAGCACTGCAGCACCGTGTCCTCACATGATTAATTATTAACAATACAGATTATTTAAATGAAGTTATAAAGTTTTATCTGTATAATATAATCAACATATTTTGCTGCATTTCATCTTACAAATGATACCGTCATCATATGTAAATACGCGCTTTATAAAGTGGCGCAGGTTGTGCAATATTATAACTGTAGTGCAAGTTTACAGTGGGGTAATTGTACTTATAAGTACAAACAGTTCTACAAGGAGCAATTGATTGAGTGCGTTTATAGTTCTTGGGATGAAACCGCTTCTGAACCGCGAGGTCCGTATAGGAAAGGCTTTGAAACATTTTGCAGTGGCTGAGGCAGCATGGGCTTGATGCTATATACCGATAATTCTCTTTCCGATCAGCTGCTGCTGTGATTCCCCACTCAGATACAGTGATATAAATACTCCGAGTGGTGCAGTGAGAGTAATATGGAAAAAGATGATCCGCTGTGGCAACCCTTAAAGGGAGCAGCTGAAAGAAGAAAAAGAAGAAGATGGTGCAGTGAAAGTAACAACGCTAAAGCAGTTATGGTATTTGGAATACTATGGCTATTCCCTGTACCATTATATTGTTACAAGTTAATTACAATCAGATGCATTACACTAATCAACAATATGTGGTTGGTTTCAGTGTATTTATAAAGCCACGTCAGGAAAATAAAGAGTAACCACACAGGAACAGTAGCACTGCTTTGACACTGGGTGCCGCCAGTCTGCAAAACCGAGTGGAGAATTTGCGTAAGACAGGGTATGAGGTACCGTGGAAAAGTGTGTGGCTTTATGCCAAGTGTAAGTTTTATACATCGCGATTTGAACGTGGAAACGTTCTTACGCAACATTTCTGTGTGTACGCACCGTTTATGCATGAGGCCCCTGGTGCTTTCCCGCTCTGAAGTGAGTTTATAGCAACTAGTAATTCTGATAGTGTCAGAGGTTTATCCAGTTCCTCTGCAATGAGAGTATCTAGCTATGGTATCCATAATGTATCAAAAATGTATTAGATTGTGTCTTGTATTCTTAAAATGAGTAAAATATAAGGACTTATAGTAGTCTCTAAATATGTGCAGTATATTTTTATGGTCAATGATTTTATCTACATCTGTGTGGGTGATTACTGATATTGCATTGCGAACTTCCTGCTTGTGGATTTGTTAAGATCTTATTAGCCTTCTCTCCATGTTCTCCGTGACTGGTGATTTTAATCCACAGTGGACCCCTTCATGGCAAGATGAAATGTGACATTAGGGCAGGAGTACCCACACCACCCATACCAAACACTTGCATTCAGCTCTGGTGCAGAATCACAGTGTTTAGCATTCCACTCACAAAATCCACTCTAGTACGACTCACAAGTAATTTACACAGTTTGCACTTGTGTAGTAAGCATGATAATTTATTCACAGAATAGCCCTATGCACATGTAGATGGATGAAAAGTTCTTCCTTAATTCAATTAAAAACTGAACAAAAAAGTTGGAAATTCTGCAACTCACAAGAAAGTATCAATACTTCCCAACACTAAGTGATGGAACTTATGAAGTTTGGCTTGATCCCCCTATAACTATTATTTAACCTTTAATAATATTTATAAAGTCTCTTAAACCTGCGGCCTTGCTTTTAATATTACTGAGAAACTATAGTGAGTTTCTATCTTGCAAGATGTTGAAAAGCTACTTCATTGATTTGTCTGAAAGTAATGCTTTATGTTCATTTTCCTTCAATCGTTGACTTACTATTTTACATTTAATTCAAAATAAAGAAGCAAGAATCAGAACTGACACTAAGATGTAGAATAACAGAACTCCAGTTCTTAAATGACTGGTTTTCAAGATAAACATAGAGCTAAATTTTAAATCTCCGATAAACTTACAAATTTTTATCCACATTTCACCGTACAGAGCTTGCTACAGCCTGCTGCGGAATGTGCAGTGAGGGTCTGCATGACCAGTCAACACAGGGCAGATACAACATGATTCTCACAGGCCCCCTCTTACCTCTATTCCAAACTGTCCTTAACTGACCTTATTTTAGTCTTATTTTCATGACAACACCATAGTTAGCAACCTTGACAACAGTGTTGCTATAATTAGACGGATGCTAATTTAAATCGGACAATTTTTCACACCAAATGACAGGAATCAAAAACTGATTTTTTTCATGCAGAGAAGTTGTAGTGCTGCTCTAGGCAAAGTATTATGTAACTTAAGGAAATGCATGTGTAGTTCTATGTATATGTTTTATTGCTAAAAAAGCATTTATTTTAAAGGGATTTAATTTATTTTTGTTTAAAAAAATGATTACTTAACAGTAAGCCTACAACATTTAATTTTGTAAGCCTAAAGGACAAACACCACCTTTGGTCTACAGTTTTCTTTTTGCTATAAAATAACTGAGTGCAGCATTTTAACATAGGATGCTTACACTAGAAGCTTACAGGTGATTGGTTATACAGGAGCTTAGTGTAAGAAATGATTTAAAAGATCAAAATTGGTATTGGAATCGGAATCTGCCAATTCTGATGACAGGAATTGATTATTGGTATCAGCCATAAGAAAACCTGATTAGAGAATTCCTTATGAAATACATTAAAAAAAATTCCTATATTCACAGATGCAGTGCGCTCCATAAATATTGGGATAAAATATTATATTTTAATTATAATTATGGTCATGTGGATTTTTCTGTTATTTTGCTCAATCATCTTTATATCTCTAATTCATAAAAATTGTGCATATAGCAACGATAGATAGATAGATAGATACTTTATTAATCCCCAAGGGGAAATTCACATACTCCAGCAGCGGCATAGTGATATAAAAAAAAAATCCCAATATTAAAGAGTCATAAAAATGCAGGTATAACAGACAGTAACTTTGTATAATGTTAACGTTTACCCCCCCGGGTGGAACTGAAGAGTCGCATAGTGTGGGGGAGGAACGATCTCCTCAGTCTGTCAGTGGAGCAGGACAGTGACAGCAGTCTGTCGCAGAAGCTGCTCCTCCGTCTGGAGATGATACTGTTCAGTGGATGCAGTGGATTCTCCATGATTGACAGGAGCCTGCTCAGCGCCCATCGCTCTGCCACAGATGTGAAACTGCCCAGCTCCGTGCCTACAATAGAGCCTGCATTCCTCACCAGTCTGTCCAGGTGTGAGGTGTCCCTCTTCTTTATGCTGCCTCCCCATCATACCACCGCGTAGAAGAGGGTGCTCGCCACAACCGTCTGATAGAACATCTGCAGCATCTTATTGCAGATGTTGAAGGACACCAGCCTTCTAAGAAAGTATAGTCGGCTCTGTCCTCTCTTGCACAGAGCATCAGTATTGGCAGTCCAGTCCAGTTTATCATCCAGCTGCACTTCCAAGTATTTACAGGTCTGCACCCTCTGCACACAGTCACTTCCAATGATCACGGGGTCCATGAGGGGCATGGCCCTACTAAAATCCACCACCAGCTCCTTGGTTTTGCTGATGTTCAGTTGTAGGTATAATAGTATATAGGTATATAATACAGAGGTAGTAATAGTATGTATTTTTATTAAAAAATGCAAAGAGTGCTAAATAGTACCTACCCATTTCAAGATATTCATAAAATAATCCTAGTTTTCCCAAAGACTGAAGTTCATAATCTTGTTCCCATCGTGGAATTTGTCTTTCTGCAGGTTTTCCTTTTTTATAACGGCCAATTAGATTTTTTATCCATCTGTAAATCAGAAAAGACATACAATTGTACCTAAGCAGATCTATAAACCAAGAAATGAAACAAGAATTATTGTAGAATGGGTGTAATATAATACAAGTGTTTTTGTTTTAATTCATCAGTGATTATCTTTAAAGAGAATAATGCAAATCAAGTCAAGTTGGGGAGCAGGCACTGGTACAGTGCGTTGCCGCACCCACTACACGTCAAAACAGCTTGGGATCCCAGTTGGCAGCCCCCCAGACAGCGGTCCAGTCCTACCCTCTGGAAATGACCCTCTATCTGTCGTAGCCAGGTGTTACGTGGGCAACCCCTTGGCCTGGTCCAGCCACTTGGGTCCCCAACAATGAGGATCTTATGAGCCGGATCACCCTCGGTGGAAACGCTCCACATGGCCGTAGTGCCGTAACTGATGCTCCCTCACAATGCAGGTAATGTGCCTCATTCGGGACTCCATGAGCAACCACTCATTCAACACAAAGTCAAACCAACGGTATCCAAGGATTTTCCGGAGAGACACAGTACCAAAGAAGTCCAGTCTTCGTCTCAGGTCACTGGATAGCATCCATGTCTCACAGCCATATAGTTACACAGGAAGCACCAGGACTCTAAAGACTTGGACCTTCGTCCTTTTGTATAGATATCGGGAGCACCACTCACCCCTTTCTAGTGACCTCATGACCCTCCATGCCCTCCCAATCCGTCTACTGACTTCACAGGAAGAGTCACCAGAGACATGAATGTCACTGCCAAGGTAAGTAAACCTCTCAACAAGGTCAACACTCTCTGCAAACAGACACACTGCTGATGGTTGTGCCCTAGAGGTCATTAAGGACCTGGATCTTGGTTTTTATCCAGGACACTCGCAAGCCCAGACACAGACTCCTCACTCAGTCTCTCGAGCGCCCCGATCGGAGCCTCCATTGACTCCGTCTTTAAAGAGAATAATGCACATAATTTTTATCTTAATATTGTGAAATTCTGAAGCAGCATGGTTAGAAATAATTTAGAGCAGGTAATGGTGAAGATCAGACAAACACAAAATAAAAGGTTAAATTGTCACCAAGAAAAACAAGACACACACCCAGGTATCCAGTCATATTTATAATGTGCACAACATTGCTGCATAATCTCAATAAAATTCATGTTTATAATTTACTCTGTGGATCAATCAACAGAATGCAGATGCAATGGTGCTGCAGGTTGAATTTGTTACATTGTGTCTAGTAAGTGTATTTTAATGCAACTTTCAATAATGATGAGTTGTACTTGAAATGCTCATAGTCATTAGTGAATAAAATACAGTGTCTCTAAGGTAATGAAGAAATCTTCCACTATTTTAATTTGATTTATTTTAATTTAATCAGTGCTACTGAGATGGCATGAGGTAATCCTGGGACTAAACAAAACTTCCAAGTC
>JANRMT010062792.1:108436615-108459653 GCA_026402145.1 Polypterus bichir lapradei | reverse complement strand
CTGAGATGGCATGAGGTAATCCTGGGACTAAACAAAACTTCCAAGTCCCAATAATAATAAACTAGTTTCATTTTGTTATGTTGTAAATATTGACTGCATTAGCCTTTATACTTAATGTATGCTACAGCATGAATCAGCATTACTCTTTTGTCATATGTCAGGTAACTATCAGCCCACTGCTGTTTTCTTTTAATTTTTTTTTTTTTTTGCAATTACAAATAGTTTTGAAAACAAGCTTGCTAAAAAATGGACTCAACTGGCATGTAACCTAAAATTACACAGACTTTACAGGTAATAGATGATCATTTTGTCCGTCTAGCATGCATGGCCAACAAATCTTTAAGGTTCCCCAATAATGCATCTGTATGGATCACAAATGCTTACTGGTGTCCACTCTAGTACTTGTAATACCAACTAAGCTTATGTGATGGAAGTAGTGTTTACAACAAGGAAAACAATGAAGCCTAGCTGTGGCAAAATTTGGTCTGAATTCACAGAAATTAGTACACATCCCTAAAATTCAGTCTGGAAAATAGTATATAAATGTTGGTTGTCTCCAAACAAGAACAACTTTTAAATTACTCTATAATATCTAACTTTATACAACATATTAACATTCAACTATGCTGAAAGACTCTTGCACAATGTCTTTTAACCCAACCTACTCCATTCTCATTTGTCTTTTTTCATTCTATTTTTTACCTTGTTCTCCTTAGTTGTGGACATTAATTGTCCTTCACAAACCAATAACAAAAAAACCTCCAATTAGTTTCTTTTTCTAAAATAATGCATTAATAATTTTAATATATTGATGAATTTATATCTGGAACTTACTGATTTGAGCTTCTTTAGCCTTTTTTCTGAAAAAATAAACAAACTTACTTGAACTTTACTCAAATATGTTTAAAAAACATAATCAGAGTACATCATGCACTTTAAATTTAATGTGTTACCCCCAGCAATACTCCCGAGATTGTGCTGCTGAGTTTAGCACTGTACATTCAAGCTCATCCACATAAATTTAGTGATGTCTGAAATACTGAGACAGATTCTTTCAACCAGTAGAAGGAATAATCTGATTGCCTGAGCATTTGCCTCAGGAAATGTATCTTTGGGGATGCTTCTGCATGTGGCTGCTTAAAACATGTGCAAAACAAATACATGTACAGGTGACAAAATACTTAACTATAGCCCAGTTAAGGGTTTACATGGCCAAATAAATGGGGTATTTGCAGAAGAAATCTACATCTGTTAACCAGGTTTCTTAAAGGCCAACATCCCTGTTTCTGTAACTGGAATAAAGGTTTACATAGCATTTTAGAAGTCATGTTTCTGTGAATAACTGGGTTATTAAAGCTCATGTAAACGCGCTCAATGGTATAGCCATGTTCCTCAGAGAAGTTCAACCAAGATGCTTAATATAATTTTTAAGGTACCGTATATACTCGCAGATAAGTTTGTCCTCGGATAAGTTGGGACTTGATCTTACTGTATAATTTTTGGTATTTTATAATGTCGGTCGTATAAGTTGAATGCAGAAAACTAGCACTATTGGTCCAAGAGATTATGATATGCTAGCGCTCACCTGAGCCAGTAACCACGGAGCACATTGCCTTTTTTTCATATGTGGGTGCGGCAATGCACTGTATCAGCATGTGCTCCTAACTTCTCACTCTTTCTCTATCTATTTTGCCTACATGACCACACAGTGATAACTGAACTATTCCGAAGCAACATTTGCACTGATTTGTGCTTTTTGTAACTGTGCTGCTGCAACAAAATTTAATGCTTCTGAGAATCTGATCTGAGATTAGAGGAGGCAAGAAGATGTTTAAAAAAAATAAATTTAAGTGTCACAGTTTTGAACATGCATATAAGTCAGGGTCTGATTTTATGATCAATATTTCGGGTTTCAAGACCCAACTTATACATGAGTATATACAGTAGTCCTTGTTACTTCATCTGTATTAAGCAATAATTGTGTTTTCCTCATATTCTTTAAGGTCTTTAATGTCAAAGTACATGTCAAACCGTGCTTTACTTTGTAGCATGCTCCAACATGTGGAGGGCTTACCAATGAAGACTTAAATCAGTCAGTCATCTTCCAACCCGCTGTATCCTAACACAGGGTCACGGGGGTCTACTGGAGCCAATCCCAGCCAACACAGGGCGCAAGGCAGGAACAAATCCCAGGCAGGGTGCCAGCCCACTGCAGGACACACACACACACACACAAAGCACACACTAGGGACAATTTAGGATCGCCAATGCACCTAGCCTGCATGTCTTTGGACTGTGGGAGGAAGCCGGAGCACCCGGAGGAAACCCACGCAGACACAGTGAGAACAAGCAAACTCCACGCAGGGAAGACCCAGGAAGAGAACCCAGGTAGGTGTTTTTGCCAAATATATTAGCAGTTGTGCTAGCACAAATGGCATGTTATTTTCTTCTCTAAAGCTATGTAGCATGGCCTGTAATTATTAAAAAAATAAAAATCACATATTACATTTAAATTATTTTACCATTGTTCTTCCATCATTATTCCTTTTTCTCTCTCTAAGGTTTCAAATGAAAGCTTGACCGATTGGTTTGTAATTGTATAGATAGTGAGTGACAACCAACAAGATCTACCGGTCATAACACAGTCACCCCTGCAATGGAAGTGTTTACACAATTCTGAATTGGGATCAGATGCAGATGGCATGGTACAAAATTATGGTAAATCAGAAAAGAGGCACACGTACAAACAGAAACTCCTATATACACACACACACACAAGATCTAAGTATGGAAAGATTTGAATTTTGCCCAGTTGACACTGCAGTTTCATAGTATGCTCCTCCCTCAAATTTAAACTTAAAACCATTTCAATGTGTAAAATTATAATCTTTACAGTTTTTGGCCTGAATGTTATAAGCATACTTACGGCAAAAGCACTTCTTGTATGTTATTCCAGATGGCTTTACCTCCCATGACAATTGTAAGCTGTGTTGTCAACTCAACAAGACAGCCACTAGGATCACACTACATTTCAAGAAAAGAAAAGAAAAAAAAAACAAAAAACAAAAAACTAAGTAATCTGTGTACTCAGAATTTAGCCATTAAGAAGATTATTCTAACTCTAATAGACAGTATAAGGTATATTATTTGTCTTACCATATCAAACAAATTCTAACATTTTAGTAGATGTAAACCAATTGTACAATTTAGAAAATTGCAATTCAGTTTTTCAAATCATGCAAGATGACATTATACACACAATGCTCAGACAACTAGGACTACATTATCCTTAAAACTATGTTGTTGGAGGCGTTTTTCTCTTGGTATGGTTACTTTACGAAAAGGGATAAACAACAGGTGATCTAAAATTTGACTTTAAAACGTATCCAGCATTGCCAGGAATAGGACCATCAAGACCTTGTTTTTCATTGTTTAACACATAATGTCCTATTATACAAATAGCCTTATCAGAGAAAACCCAAGCAACCTGCAGGTTTATACTCCAGAACATGCAAAAAAAAAAGGGTTAAGTGTGATATCAGTCCACTGCAAGGCATGTGTGTGATGGATGCTAAACCTTGCTTATGGAAACTTTCTGGTCTCTCTGGTTGGTTTATAATACAGTTATTTTCAACTCTTTTCAAAGAACCCAACTTTGTGACTAGGCCTCTCACTAGGGGACAGCCTTTCTCTTACTCGGTAGTTGCCTCACAGAATTGAGACTTGGTGGATATATGCTCCTTAAGTCCCCAGCATGGTAAGGACAATAGGAGTTTGAACCAGTGGATAAGAGAATTACAGTTTGAGATATACAGATGGACATTTTCACTGTTCTTTCTGCATATATAGTATTTCTATTACTCAGAACATTCAGTCATGTTATACAGAGTGAATTTGAGTGATTGAAAGAATACCACCTACTAAATCTGCAAGGTACATACAACAACTCACATGGGAAATAATGACCATGATTAGAAAGAAAAGCTTATTGGATATGAATCAGAGGAGTAAAACTGCTACTAGATTTTGTCACTAGTCATGGACTATTCTGATACCTGGGTAAGAAAAGGCACCAATCTATTAATGAAAAGCTATGGGGATCGAAAGAAGTAGTGAGGGTCTTGTAGAAACAGAAGGCAGAGGTGGTTTAATGATGATCAGGATTCAGAAGTTAGCCTACAGGGAAAAGATAGGACTGAAAAGATAGGACAAATTCAAATATTTAGGATCAGTGGTAGCCCAAGATGGAAAATTAGATGCAGAGATAACCCAAAGAATGTAACATAGATGGAAAAATCGGAAGAAGGTATCACGAGTATTGTGTGATTGAAGAATTAAAGCAAAGGTTAAAGGTAAGGTTTTTAAGACAGTGGTAATCTCAGCAACGATGCGTGAAGCTGAGACATGGGCAGTAAAGAGAGTGCAGGAAATGAAGTTAGAGGTGGAAGAAATGAGAATGTTGAGAGGTGTGGAGCTACAAAAAAGGGCAGAGATAAAGAAATCAGATAATCAGAGGTACAAATAGGTGGGGGAGATATCTAAGAAAGTACTTTACAGGAAAGTAGATTTAAGTGGTATGGACCTGTGAAGAGGAGAGACAATGAATATGCAGAAAAAAGAATGATGGGAATGGAGGTAATATTATTATTATTATTAATAATACATTTTATTTATATAGCGCCTTTCCCATGCTCAAGGCACTTAACAGAATATAAGAAAGAACAGCAGGGTATACAGTATATAGTATAGTACAAAACAAATAAATAAATAAAGAAGATTACGACAGTGAATTCAGAGAAAAAAAAAGCCTAACAGACAACATAATTGATGGTCTCGCACACACACATACAGGTTACATGAGTATCTTGACAGACAGGTAAACTGAGTGAAGGGTAATAAAGTCAGGTAGAGCTAAAAGCCTTCCTGAATAGATGAGTTTTGAGTTGTTTTTTAAAAGAATTCATGGAGTCAGCTGATCTAATTAATTAATTAATTAATTAATTAAGTACAGGGGAAGAGAATGTAAGGTATGCCAAAGTGGAGGTGGATGGGTCTTATTGAAGAGATGTAGGGCCAACCTGTATGGAGAAGTTTGATTAAGCAATTTGATCCCACAAAGAAGTGGAAAAAGATGAAAAGGATGAAGAAGAAGAAGATACTTTAGTTTGGGATAATTTCAACAGTTACCTCTGGAAAAGTGCAGCTCACATTTCACAGAAAGTCAAGGACTTCAAGTCTGAAAAGACCTTAACCCCTTCCAGAAAGTCTTACAAAGATTAATGAAGGCTGAAAACAAAATGGCACATCTACAGACATTAATGAGAATCCTTTCCTTCCTGTATGTGGAACAGAACGTTAGCTGACCTTACATGGATAACTAAAGGAAAGTATGATTTTTTTCAGTCCTGTTTATATGTGTTTCATGGATCTGCACCTGGCTTATGTGAATGCATATACTGTGGAACAATGAGCGGTGCTGTAAAATGTATGGGGTTCCAAGTCCATATTTCTGTGGCAAATTTTGCAAATACATGTAAAGACAGAGTTAAATTTGTATACTTGGTATGAAGGTCAAATTTTTAAGTGGATGCTGGTGCCTGCCACCGGCTAGTTATGAAGTTGTCCTCGTATAAGAAACATTACAATTTCAAAAGAATAAAAAGTAATGTTTATATTTATTTTATATAGATATTTGCCTATTTTTCTATACAGATTCTCTATAAAAAATACTGTGTTTTATTTAGGACCTTTCTTTAGTAATCACACACCCAGGAAACTTTACATGCATTAAATTATTGTACACTTAAGCATTTCCTTTGACAACTGGAGTACAGAAAGCATAAGTGCTCAGTACATTAACTGCTAGTCACAATGCAAGCCTAAGAATAAACCATTACAGTAAAGATTCTGGATGGTTACTAATATGAACATTAAAAAAAATCCTTGCCTTTCTGTATTTTTGAAAAAGGGTACAGATCAATAACTCCTGATTATGTACGTACACAATGTTTAATCTTATTGGAGTTCTGTTAGGTATGTTGTGGACAGGTTACGTCCTTCTTAAGGCCACAAGGTGGAGCTGGCTCCCTTTAACAGAGTACATTTTTTTCTAAAATGTTGCATTTAAACAAAAAGTTGTTTTTTTATCTGTTGAATGTCAATTCACTCTTGATCAACAACTAATGTGATCTTTGACTTAAAGTGACCAATAAATATTGAATTAAACATTTAAAAATAAAGAATAAGAAAGGCATGTTTTCTTTGTCTTTATGTCATTTTATATATCATCCCAACAATCATGCATGGAGAAGACGCTGTTTCACTTTATAGGTAAACATCCTCAAGTCATAATTCAGTGTTTCAGTGGTGTTAAACCGTTTGGTCATAATGCAATTACCGAAAATGTCACTGGAAAAATACAAACAACGTTACAATAATAAACTATTAAAACTTGTCCATTATTTAAAAACCTGAACACCATTATTCATTGGGTATCTTTAATCCATTAGCATGATTATCTTACCTCTTCATTCCTGTATTTACCCAGCCAATATACTGGGGATTTTGGGTAGCCAACAATTTTGCCTTTGAAGAAGGCAATATAAAAGCAAGAGGAATAGTAGTTGACAAACTGGAACAGGAACATCTTCAAGGTCAAACTGTTTTCATAATCAGTTTGTGTTCTAGGAAGTTCTAAAAAGTAAAAAAGAAAACAATTATTAAGGACTTATGAAAAGGCTACAGTTGCTAGAGAAAAATACACTGCATTGTGTATGTAATGCAATTCAAAGGTAAATGGTAAAATGTACACTGCCTTTCTTTTTAATAGTTTCATTCATTGTAGAGGACATCAAAAGATTGTAAACAAACAGTGTCTGTTCTTTTTTAAAACTGAAGATATACAGCCATATTCCAGTTAATTAGATACTGTACATCTAGCTAAGAGCAAGCTCCTTTCTCAGCTTGTACTTTATTTGTTAGGGCATCTGAGATAAGCAGGTCCTTTACTAAGAGCATTCACCCTAAAAGCTCTAACAAGTGCCTGTGTCTTTAAAGGAGAGAGCGAGTTCAGGAATACAGTGAATCCGGAGACATAGAAACACCTTAAAGTTGAAAAATGATCGGGGACTAGAACTCAACCTTCACTGGGGCAGGGAAGATGAAAATCTGTGGCTCAGAGTGAAAAAGGAGATAGGGTGTTTTGGGGCGACTATTTTGAACAGCAAACAACTTTGGGGAAAAGAAAAAAAATGATAGTTTTTTTTCTTTTTTCTTTTTCATATATCCTCTTATCATTTTACTCTTTGTTCTTTAGCTTTTCTAAATTCAAGAACAACACACATTAACATCATCCAATCAAAAAATAATGCTCCAAGGACAATCCATTTAACTGTATTGTTAACCCTATCACAAGTTGTTCATCTATAAAGTGTCATTAACAATCAATGTAAGTGCAAAGTTGTTGCATTTTCATAAATGGTTTAAACATAAAAAAAGAAATGTCCAGTTTTCAAATGCTGTAAACTCAAAATAAACAAACACACAATCATTTGCTGTGGTGGAGGGAATGCTGAAGTATACTCAAGTAAACACATTGTTGATGGAGGAAAATTGACTAAAGTACACATCCTAGAAATCATCAATCCGTTCATCCATTATTAGACCCACTTTATTTGGTTCACAGTCAGGGAGCCAGAGCATTTCCCAGCAGCACTGTTTGCAAGGCAGGAACCAAGCTTGGATAAGGGACACTAACTCATTAAAAGGACTCATCCAAACTCAGTTGGACATTACTCAAAAAGGTAAAAAAAAAATAGTTCTGGAAATTTGCTGAACTAAAAATTTGTTTTAAAACTAATTAGAAAGTAATTTTTTTCAACTTAAATTTTCCACATGAAAGAAAGTCTTTAGTTATGCTTGCAGTGCACTCTAAACTCTGATGAAGAATACTTATCAAAATGATTAAATTATCAGATCAAATATTTTTATGGCAAATAATAAAACTAGTTTATGGCAATTAAATTTCCTGTATACTTGAGTGCAAAATTGTTTTTTCAAATTACAGTGTACTTAGGCTGCATCAGCTAAATGAGGCTTTTGAGAGCTGGAAACCTTTCCAGATGAAGACATCAGCAATCTTATTAACTACACACTTTTAACTGCTGTAGCCGCCTTGATGTCTGTAGTCTTTGAATATGAATTTCATATACAGATACTGGATGTAGAGTACTGCATGTTTTTTGCAATAATTATACTTTTGCATTAAGAGACATGAATTCTGTTTTAAAGAGGAGATATCTAACAGTGTAACATGTAGCATTTCAAACTAACACATTCAACTGAGGAAACATATAATACTTTCCAAACATGAGAATGTACAGACATGGCAGCTGTTCCCAAGTTTGCTGTCCTCCACAACTGCAAGTTAACCAATATAGTATAAGGATTCCTAAATATTAGTTACCAATCCCTTAGGCTAAAAAACATAAAAACATTTTGTCTACTCTGCATTAATAAATTAATGTTAACATATTGTAAATATCAATGCTGCAGAAATAACTGAAACAGCATGTAGTATTTGATGGTATATATATGCTGGACTATAAACTGACTTTTCAATTAGCCAAATATATACAAATACTAAACAAGAGTTTATTAATATCAAGGAATATGTAAACTGCATATTAGGAAAACATTATCCAATATATGAGTTTTCAGAAAATGATGTAAACAACTCCTGTATATTTGGAGTTTACTAGTATATTAAACACTCAAGTAAATGAAACTTTAACATAGTACTTTGCCTTAATCTTTGACCAGATTATGAGAATTTTACTATAGGTACGCTGCTGATAACTCATTGTCTTTGGCAGTCACAATGCCATTAGGAAGCTATTCCGTTTCTTGTCTGTAGAACAAAAGCATTATTTTAAACTAAATGTGGCTCTGAGATGAAAATGTTTCCTTGGTGACCCTATAATCACAGCTTTCTGCCACTTCATTTGTTGTGGTTTCCACTGCAGGACTGTCTTTTACAGTGAAACTGTGCTTAACAGCTTTATATTGATATTTAACGTAACCAATGGTGGTACATTTACATGCTACTCAAGAACTCTTTAGTCTGTCTTTCTAGACAACTCCTAATGTTTTTGAATGTATTTTATTGTGTTCACATTTCCCATCAAACTAATTTTACTTTGCAAGAGTATGTTCAAAAACATTTTACTAAAAAATCTTCTTATATGTTTACAAAGAAAACTATCTTAAAAAGTTTTTAAAAATCTACTCAACAATAAAGACAAATTTGTAATTTATTACTTCTCTAATCATTCTTAATATTCCAATGACCAAAATAAAATTAAACTACTTACCAAAATCTGTAATCATTATTGCCACCTTTTCATACACCATATTTAAAATCATGATGATAATAAAACTGATAATGGAAGCTGTTACTGAAGTAGCCATCTGTGGGGTCAAGTAGTCCTTCAAAGGCTGAAGTTCTTTCAGATCATGCTGCATTTTTGCAGCAAAGACAAAGAAAACTGAAAGACGATAGACTATAATTCCGACTACTGAAGCAATAATCAGCACAATCTATGAACAAATAAAAAGAGAAAAAACACATTAATTCTTTCAGCAACACTTAAACTAATATGTAAGCATAACAAGGGAAAATAGATTATACAGTGTTATTCTAAAGTTTAAAAAATGCATATGGTGGCAAACAATTATTTACCATGAATCGTAAAGAGTTTATCTTTTACCAAAATAGGCACCATCGTGTTTACCTTCCCCCTCATCTTTCACTGCCATATGCTGTATATTTGTAACCTGATACAGATAATTTAAATTTACATACACACCATTTCATGATTATATGAGAACCAATGTTATTGTACTAGTAGTTCCTTTGCAATACGATCTTCAGCTTGGAAAGTTTTGGAGTTTTAATTCGTTCTGATCATTACTTTTTGGAAAAATAATAAAAAAAAAAACAGTATTTCAACAACATTTAGCATTGTTCCAACCTATTTTACAAATAATTTGATGAAATTAACTTGAAAGGTTTACCCAAAACAAGACAGTTCCTACTCCACAGGACACTCTCAAGCACTTTTCACATGTTCTGTGTGGAACTAATTCTTTTTCCTAATTAAGAAGAGAAAATCAAATTTTAAAACTGGGCTGAGCATTGCAAATTTTACTTTAGCAAATTAAGGTGCACTAAAAAAACCTTAATATACTATATATTTACATATGCATTAGAAATTCTTACACCCCATCTGCAAACATACCCGTTAAAATTATATATATATATATATATATATATATATACACACACACACACACACATTCACTATCATTGAGGTGAATAAGCAAACCTTTATTTAGCTGAACTTAAAAAGAAGCTAGGAAATACATTTAAAATAATACTTAGTTGAAGTGCACCATCCAATTTTAAATCTGCTTAATCCAGTTCTTGGTCACTGGAGCCCTGGTCGCTAGCTTTATGGAGAGTGCATGTTTTCCTAGTTTATGTCAGGGTCTTCCTCTGGGGACGGCCGTTTTCTTCACAATTCTCATACATTTGAATGCTGGGTAACTGCTAACTGTTAAATTGCCTAGTTAAATTGTGAGCTGGCAATCTGTCTTGGAATGATTTCTGGATTCACTTCACAGGACCTTAAAACTGGAGTAAGTAGGTTTAAAAAAATTGCTGATATGAGGATTTTATTAATATATATCCAGTTTCGACCTTAATTAAAAATATATATATTTAATTAAGGTGTATATTTCATTTAATAACTAAACTATTAGACACATCAAAAATGACAACTTGTTTACTAAGATTTTCAAGTACTTTAAAATTTATAAATATGGCAAGTAACAATTATCCACAATTGCTAAAAGCAAAGTATGTTACCTCATACCTTTGTGACTGGATTTATTTTCTCATATTTACACTTGGCTTCATATTCTGGTCGTGGTAGTTCTTCCTGCTCCAAAAATTCAGCAGTGTCCCACTCATAATTCAGCTCTGCTTGATGCCTCTTCCAAAACTCCAAAAATATAGTAACTTGAAGGGAGAAAACATAATTAATAAAACCAAACACTGTTCAGTGTAAATTTTAACAGTGACATTTACTTAATGTTATGCCTCTGCTGTTATGCCTAATGAGATACTCTATAATGAAATTGAAGTAGTAGAAATTCAAACAAGTAGGATATACTCTTGGTAATGTTTTATTTTATCTCTTGGGGGAAAAAAAACAAAAACTCAAGAGATTAATAAATATAAATATTCATAAATGCACTGTAAATTATACCTATTTATAGTAAAATATAAAAAATAATATATATGTAAAAAATATAGAACTATTGCAATTAACTGTTAAAAGGTAAGTCCTAACAAAATGGACAGTTCAGAAAAAGTTCTTTAAAAAAGGCAGTATCAGATTTCAGAAAACACTGCATGCAATAATACTGTACTCCAAAATAGCCTAAATTACATGACGTTTATAAATCAAAGAGACCTCTAATAGTGCCTGTTGTGAAATGAGAAATAAAAAAATTGCCATCTAGTCTACCTTTTTGATTTTTTAGTAGATTACAAGTATATTATAGAAAAAAGGAAGAAAAGCTACACTATCACATTCATTATGACTTTCTGCTCCAACTTGCACTTAAACATATCATAATCTACAATATAATGCTCTTGCCTAACTTAATTAAATTGGGCTGTACTCCAGGAGACAGTGGCTTGGTACCGGTGGTTGATTACCAGATATGACATAATGTACAAATTGCTTTACAACTGCATGTAATACAATGCAAAGCACCCTTCACCATCTAAAAGCAGAATTTACTCCATGTATGTATGTTATTTAGGTCAAATTGACAGTGGTCAAAATAAAACAAAAACAACTCACCCCATATTGACATTAGCACTGCAAATACCAATGTTCCATAATGGTCAAAAATGGAGAGTTTCTACAATAAAATGGGGAAAATAACAGGAGTTAGAACAAAGATTATAAGTAGTATTCTAATTCAATATTTTATTTTTACCTATAAGTTTAGTTTCAGTTAAAATGTTTTTGGTGTATTTCAGAAAGTAAAACTCAACTCTTGTAAGACAGTGAGCACTGTAATAAATAGTAATCATCAAATCAAATACATTACTAATGCCTTTACTTGTAAACACCAAAATAAGCAAAAACAGATTCCCCACAATTTTTAACATTTGGTCTTTGCCAAATACATTTAGTGAAACTGAATCATCTGAACAAGCAAATGTATTTGTACATTCTACCACATTTTCACGATTACTCCAAATGATACATTAGAATGCTATATTTAACAAAGCATTCCTTTCTTGTTAACTGTCATTTTATTTGCTCTTGTGGATACATTTAAGTGAGGTATATTTATCATACTTTTCATAATGCTTGTTTTACATATTGCTGTTCTACAACAAATGTACACTCTTAGCTATAACAAATCCAAAAACAAAGGTTGGTTTAAGACTTTAAAACTTTCTGACCTTGGTAAATAATAGGAATTTTACTAATTCAAAAAACCATACCATTATACAATAATTATAAAAGATAGATGGTACATCATTAATTCCTATGGAGAAAGATTGCCTGGGACATTATGAATTACAATGTCTGAGAATTTACTTCCAGAACAATATCAAATAAATGCAAAAGCATAATTAATTAATCATTCAGCACAGAAAAACATTAGCGGACCTAATGAATTGTGAGATTCTGTTTAGACTTCTGAGATGTAGCAGCTCTTACATTCATTGTTGACTCATCCACAAGAATAAGGAGTGGTGCTTTTAAAGTATACAATGGGAGCACTGAAAAACAGATCCATTAGACAAGGCTCAACTACCAAATGAGAACAAAACAAGGTAGCAGCCCCTGATGCCTTCCTCCTAGTCTATAAAGGTTCTTCGAATGCCAGAAAGTTGTTTTTTTTTTTTTTTTTATCAACTGATGGCAAAGGTCTGCTTAACCCTCATACCCATTCACAACAAAGGCCGGGGGTATCAGCGCTGCAAGGGAGAATGTGGGTCTAGTCTCCTTCATCTTCTCAACCCAAACTGATTACGATTGGTAACTTCCATACCATGCTAGCAAGTTCTTTAAATGTGTTAGTCATTGAAAAGTCTACTGTTAGAAATTCCCCAGCACTTGTGTCTGGAGTTTCCAAAGAAACTTCAGTCTGTTTTTCAGCAAACACAGGAACATTGCAAATTCCGGGTTGCACACTACAGTAAACCATATTCAGCATTGCAATGCTGACCTACTCAATACAGGCAAATGCATTTTATGTAAAGCCTCTAGTAATGAATTGTAGGAAAGCCAAAATGATAAAACAATTAGGCATAAAACATATATATCATTACGATATCAATTTGCACCAATTACCTCAATGTACCAGACTTTCCCAATTTAATATCAGAGCTTTAACCAAGTAAATTTTATGAAAATTATTTTAACACTGCGAAAAAAACTGATTTTCTCATTCTGACTGAGACCTAGCTTAGAACGCTCAGGAGACCTGTGTGGATTGAAAACTGCACCCCCATGAATTTTCAGATGTATCATCTACCCTAATTAGTATGATCAGGTTATCAAAGCTGGAGATTTTAATTTCATGTTGATAAGAATTATGGCTCAAATGAATGGGAATACTTGAATATCTTGCACTACTTTGATCTTACTCAGCATGATGTGATGCCTACACAAATTAGATTCTAATCAATATTCAGAGGACTTATTATTGATGTGACACATATTCTGGATGCTTTTTGGTTCACTATTGTGTTTTCTTTAATACAAAAATATCTATGACTAATAATATGGAATAATGCATTATTATTTTAATGCTGTTTCCTTCACTACATTGCTTGTATAAGCTAAAAGGTAATCCTCTATTTGATTCTGTTAGCAATGTGCATGAAAGGATAGATTTAGGCCAAAGACTGCTCCTGATATTGTACTTCAGAAATCACATACTTTAATGCCATGGAAGAGCGGTTTGTAATCTCAAGGAACTAGCACAAGCTTATTATAAATTGAAAAAAAGAGATAACAGTAGACAATACTACAATCCAATCTGAAAGATAAACCTTTCTAGAATTATAAATTACAATGGAATCATTTTCAGCCTTTGTTCCTCAATTGTGAAACATTTTCAAAGTGTTGATAATACATGATAATGTCCAGTGCTGACCACATGAGAAAAAGCAGATACACTTTCTGTTATTAGTCACACAAGTGGTAACTCCTTTATTAAAATAAACAAACTGCTCAAATTAAAAATTGTCCTTATATACCACTGATCTAGTCCAAACATCTTATTTAATGATGCCTCTGACAGTGTGCTAGACAAAGTAAACTCCTTAGATGAAAATAGTACTTTTTCCAAATTACTTGTTAAACTACTGATGACGAAAACTAGGCATGGCTGCAGACTTTTACACAATTAAAAATAATTTTTACCTACTTTTAAGTAAAATTCTAGAAAAGTTGTTTGTAAACAATATATGCATCTTTGAATGAAAATTCTACACTAGACAATACCCCATCACGTTTTAGAGCTAATCCCTGCACTGAAACTACTGCAGTTAAAGTAGCTAAGGACTCAAGATTAAAGTCAATTTAAACAATACACATTTATTCTTCTAAATTTGAGTGTTGCACTAGACACCATAAACCATAATATTCTTAATCAAAATCAGTATAATACATAAATAAATACACTTAACTAGCATGGTACCCTGTGCTACCCTGTGTGGAATAAAATGCAGGTGCAGTCACTAAATAAATTCCTGGACAAGCCCGTAATCATGCGTCAGCTTGACATTCAACAATCTGCTTTCAGGGACACTCCCTCACACATATGCTATTCTGGGCACAGTTCAGTGGCTTCATGTCCTTACTTAAAGTATCTTTTTTATTTGCCTGATGTAAAGCCTCTGGGTGGCAATAGGGACTTCTGATCCAGATTTTGCTGCTCATTTAGTACTATTCGTTTACATCTCTACTTTATTCATTGTTTGTTGCCATTATTCATACATCTTTGTAAATGTTGCTTTGATTTAAAAATATTATGCTTTGTCTGCACATCTTGAGTGATTAAAGTAATAAGTAAATTACAAGAGTCCTGGTGTGGGTAGATTGACACTTACTTCTGAGCTGCTAACCTAAAAGGATGCCTTCAATTGTGATCAGCTTGGGAAGGAGAAACACACCTTGGTAAGTGGCTAAAGATAAAGTTTATCAATCTCCAATGTCTAGGGGATATGCATCTGTTCTGCTTAAGCCAAAGCCAGGGAGCCACTATGTGTAGTATTGAGGAGTGATAGTCTGAGCACACATCATTTGTAATTAGTGATTAAGTGGATAGTGTGTTCATTTGTTCATACTGTATGTGTGCATTTGCAATGAAAGAGAGTAGGCTAATCCATAATGAATCTGTGAATGCCCACTTATTCCACAATAGAACACTGGCCAAACACACATTCTGCCTTATTTATTAGACAAAATGGTTTATTAGTCTTGTCTGGATATTAAAACAATAAACAAATGAAAAATCTATTCTTTAACAACGACAGCATTAAAAAAGTGGACCACAAGTTCTTCCAAGACAACAATCAAACACCCTCATATGGTGTCAAATGTGACATTAATTCTAATTAGTATGAACAATAAATAACTAATTTACAGAAATACAGAAATACAAAATTTGGCCCTAGAAATCATGGATGACTAGTTTTCAAATGAATGCCCTTCACAGTAGTGCAAAAATTTCTTTTTGAGTATTTTATAAAGTGGGATAAATTAACAACTATCTGTTGTTAGCCTTGGGGCATACACTGATAATTCTTCAACAAAGAACTTCATACCTTAGTTGATTCACAGGTACTATTCAGTTTCCAGTACGTGCACTCTCTGTCACATTGCGGGCACATTATTATTCGTCCTCCAACTTCAGGATCACATACCTCTATGCTGCAAACAATTATCAATATTATAGAAGTTAAATGCAATTCACAAGTCATTTTATATAAATCATATATATGTTTAACTCTTTCAGGACCGATGTCAACTTTTGTCAACAAAAGCAGGGGTTGAGGGCAGTAATCAGCTGTAAATGTTGATAAAACTTATATTACGTTATAGGTAGACCCTCTTTGCCATGAGGACTTTTAATTCTCATTTACTTGACGTTGAATCCCTGCGTGTGTGTGTGTGAGTAGCACAGCGTAAAAAATGCATAGAACGGCATCGACGTCGGGCGAGAGTGAAACAAATGCACAAAGCAAAATACTCTGTGTTCATTATTTATTTTATTATTTTTGTGTATTATTACTGAATCAGACTCTGACTTATCGAACTCTGATTTGGATGCAAGCGATCTGGAAACTGAAAACAAAACACAGGTAACTGTTTTTTTTTTCCCCCAGAAACTGGCCTTCAGTTTGTAAGTGATGAGACAAACAGTACATAATAAGTCTGTGAATTTACACACTGTAGAGGCTCATGGAACATAGAACAGGTGACGTTTGTTATAAATAAGTATTTTATATTGATTTATGTGTGAAACCATTCCTTTGTGTGCGTTTTAGAAAACAGTTTTATTCAGCCCTTGGAGAAAAGGAAAAATAATTAGCCCTAAAAGAGTTAATAACATTGTCAATACCATTTAATCTAATTCACTGTCACAAAAGGCCACAGCCAATCAGATAAGCATGGAAAACAAGGCAGAAATCAAACCAGTCCACTGCAAGGCTCACTCTTACACACACACTGGTCTCTAAGTTAGACCAATAAGATAAGACTCTAGACTAAAGAGTGAATCTTCAATTCAATAAAATGTTTCTCCTTTATCATGTGTGCTTGTTGTTCTGGAAATATCTATCAATGTATGCATTTTGCAAGCTTTAAACATATGAATAGATAACTGAGATTTGGATTATGCAACCCAAGTAACATGAGATTTTTTTTTATGTTTCCAACATCATTTGCCATTGTATTGTATTGGTCACCATTGGCTTGTATTATATCATAAACATTTGTTATCTCCATTCTTCATGAAAACATGACATTCAAATTTTTTATCAGCCATCACTACAAACTACACAGGGCAAGTAACATATTGCAAGTGTCACATGGGTTAGAGAGGCATCATGACCACGAAGGGGAATGGTTCCTTGCCCAAACAGGAGGTTTCAAGAGGTCAATCGGGCATCCCAACCAAAGAAGGGAAAGGTACCATACCCACCCAAGTATTCCCAAGGTTGATAGATGGACAGTCCGGACAGAGAAGAAAATTCCTTACCCGGACAGGAAGCCCCAGACTAGAAGGCAGCAGCCCTGGATATTGGTGCCCATTTGGGAACCAGCAGGGAATACTGGGAAATGTAGTCTGGCAGAGCAGCCCTGCTTGAGCCCGTGGATGACGCAAGTGGGCACTGCAGGGAGATGTACTCGGTATTATATGGGACTTCCATGTGACCTGGAAGTACCTCCAATGGGCATCAGCCCTGGCACAGGAAGTACTCCCGGTTCCACAATAAAAGGGACCATACTCCCTTATCCAGGCGAGTCTCAGCTGGGAGGACGGAGAGCAACATTGAAATGGAGAAGGGCAGTGCGGTGGAGAGAGGAGAGGTGGTTGTGCAGAGGAATTTGTTTGTTTGTTACATTGTGGTGGTATTGTGTTCTTTGAACCAGTTCACTCAAATGCACATTAAAAGGCAGCTTGCATGTGTGAAGAGACTTTTTTTTTTTATTATTACTTCTCTTGTCTTTTAAAATAACCCGAAAATAGAATTGTTCGGCATTTGTCATCCTCTCCTATGTGTGTAGGTGGTGTGAGCACAAGTGTCTGATTGTTGAATCGATGCTTATAAAATTCTATGTATATACAGTATGCATATATACTGAATACACTCCTGTACATTAAAAAGTAGGTGTGCAAAAAGTGTTTTTTATTACAAAGAAAAATAACTGCGCTACTGTTAATTTATCACGACAAAAAAATTAAGACAGTAGTTGAAGGCAATACTACAGCCAGCTGTGGTTATCATGGACCACGACTCAGCACTCATGATAATTAAGCATTATGTCATTTAGAACAAAATAAACCCACGATGACTTTGAATTTACGAGGAGTTTTTTTTATAAGTTTAAAGTTACTGTACATACCTCCAGGTATTTGTATCTCTTGTTTTATATCCATAGATAAAACAACATAATCCAAAAAATGCTGCAATGACCAACATCTTGGTGTAAAAACCAAGCCAGGCAAAGTAAATTCCAACCTTTTCTCCATAATACTTTCTGTTAAGCATAAAATACACAAAATATTAACAAAACACTTCATTGCTTTTAAAAAGACATGTTGCAGTTATTTACCAAAAATCTGTTGTTCGAGAGAGTCCTTAAGCATTGGGCAATTTCTGCTAAAAGCTGGGAAACACAACAAACATATTTCTTCCATTTCCATTCAATAAATGCCCAAGAAGATGACACATCCAAAAGTTATAAAAAATAATTAATCCTTGACATTTTTTTTTCTTTTTCTACTGAATGTACATAGCTGAGCATGATATAGGTTAGTCTGAAAAATCTAACTGAGTACAGTTTAAACCAATCAAATATAAAAAAAAAAAATCTTTAAGGTAGTTGAACTTATGCCCTAAAAGCAAAATTTCAGGAAGAAAATAACAACTAAGAATCAACGATGAACTATATGAACTGTGTGAAAATCAAGCCAAAACTTTACTAATTATCTTTAATAATACATTTAAAGTTATTAAAAGCAACTAAAACAAATTGATAATCCAATTCAACATATAAAAGGTCACTAATTACATAATACATTTATATCAAAAAAATTCTTTGGGTTTTATTAATACCAATAACATTTGTTGGAACATTAATTGCCTATTTGAAAATAATAAGAAATTTGGAAACACTTTGAAAGTACAAAGGAAAACTCTGAACATATCCAAAGTTATAGGCAAATAATTAATGTCACAGCAGAAAATAATTTAAATACCGGTATCTATGGAATTTAAATTGAGAAAACTTTAAAATGTATAAATAATTATGGAAACAAAAGTAATTTCATACTGTACTAACATGGTAATAAAAGCCAAAAATGTAACAAAAACAAACATTCTAATGATCCTACTAGCAATGATTTTAGGTAAAAAGAATAAAAAGAAATTAGGCTGAAGCTTATGAATTATGTAAAATAACACTATAATGCACTTGGTAAACTTGAAAAGAACTGCTACCTTATTAAATCCAAAGGCTGCAGCTTATAAAAGCTCCTAGGATGTGCCCATTCTCTATACAGAAGGTACCGTTCATTGGGGCATTTTAAATCTTCTGACTTTACGTTGAATCTACACTGCAACAATACCAAAGAAAAAAGTGTGTTACCATATATTTTACACATTCATACAATCTTCTTAATTATCATAGAAGAATAGTCTCAATGTTTCATCTCGTTTTCTTTAACACAATCGTGTACAATTTAGAGTCTCCACTCATTCTGGATAATGTATTTATCACCTTCATGGCCTAAAAGTGCTGAAAGAACATAAAACAGTTCATGTTGCTACCTGATATTACATTGGATAATAACCTACAATAAATAGTACTAATGGAAGATAATGACAAGCTAGAAAACAAATCATAAAAAGCAAATTAGGAGTGCTTGAAGGAGAACACAGAGTATTTCCAATGTAATACTGAGCAAAGTTCAAGAAACACAGAAGTGAGTAGAAGTAATGAAGACACATTATAAAGGCAACAGTGATATAAAATGCTTGATTCCACTATCTGGTGTCTGGAATATAAAAATAAATTCAGAATGAAGAAGTTGTGAGTAAATTGGTGGAAGGAAATATTAAGTATAGAACAAATTAAGAGCAACAAAGTGGAAGGTACTTGATAGTTAGTGGGAAGCAGAATATGCTAATCCTCAATCACTAGAGACATGGTAGAGGGCAATGACCAGTTTCATGTGATAGGTGTGACTTTTGGACAACTTGTAATCTACATAATTATTGTAAGCCACAACTATAACTTGGAAAAACACTGCACAAAGAGAAAAAGACAGAGGCACTAACACACACGAAGCATTATTATCATCTATGGCAAATATGTATCTGCTAGTTTTGTGTCATCAATTGTTCTTGGTCAGATTTATAAGGGAGTAGAGCTTGTCAGCAGAAGCCAGGAATGTTATTTAACAAGTCTATAATTTATTTTGAATTAGCTGAGTTACCTAGAGTAGCTCGAGTAAGAAAGATGGAAGATGAAAAGTAAAAAAAGAAATTACAAATCATTCATTACCTTACTTTGTTACCCTTCATCTTTCTGTATTTAGTAATTATTGGTGGAACTGGAAATTGTCTTTCCCTTCTGGTGAAAAGATCCCAAAATTGCAATAAGTAAGTCCAAAAATGGTGTGGCAGGTGGCCAGGGACCTTGCCCCACCGGGACGCCTGGATCAGGGAAGGACCGGGAAGGGGGAAATATTTTCCCTGGATGTAAGAGGGCAACCCCCCTGATTTCCATCCAGGACCATGACTGCAGAACTGGGAAGCGCAACCCCGTAGGGGTCCGTGGTCAAACCAAGGGGCTGTCTGGATGGTTCCTAAGCCCTGGAGGACAGCACTTGCACCACAGCAGGAAGCGCTGCCACTCCAGGAACTGTGTATGCCCGGAGTGCTTCCAGGTGCAAGGGCATCATCAGCACCTGGAGCATGATAAAAGGGCCGCCTCACTCCCTTCGAAGAGCCAGAGACGGAGCTTGCGAAGGAGGAGTGAAGGCGGCGGAAGAGACAGGAAAAGGACTGAGGAAATATGAGTGTGTAGAACCGGATTTGTGATTAGTGGAATAAATAAACCTGTGTGTTTTAGACATTGGTGTCGTGTCTGTCTGTGGATGGGCTATCTTTTACAATGGTTAGGACTGAAAATTGTAAAGGAAATGCTTGAAGAAAGAAAAAAGTTAAAATATAATTTCTGGGGATCAGGACCACATATTTTTTGAATTGCAAATGTGCAAACCATCAAAGTACAATCATAACCTTTTTGATGCTTCTTCCCTGTGTCGATAAATCACACTGTACTATTTCAAAAAAACCCTACTTTTAAACTGTTTCTATGTTTCCCAGCTTTGACCAGGCACTATTTCCAAACTTCACTGTAAATATAAAGTGGAAAAAAAAAAGGTTCGAGTTTAAAGTAAGTATGATTAGTTACCCCATTTCTTTTTGCACTTTGAGTCAGCTGTAGGATTACAACTACTTGCTTCAACCCAGAGCAACTGCCAATTCCCAATGTTATATGTCAAAAACCTGACTTAGTTTGCCTTAAATGTAACAGAGAAACAGTGCAGAAAACTTTGTAGTGGAAAGAATATGTTCATGTCTCCAAATTACAAAAAGTCGGAAGAAAATATGATACTACTGGAGGTGAGTTTGGGTCATGACAACAATAATAAGGGGAAATGCCTAAAATAAGGAAAAGTTAAACACAAGTGGCAGGAATTGGACTGGATTGCTAGTTGAAAGGTAAGTGTGATAACCGTCAAACCAGCATCAGAACTGGATTCTGACCCTTATTCTGACTCTTGGCTGCTCCCAAGGCTAAAAATTATATATCAAAAAGCTGACATATGGCGAGTAGTACCTGTGAACCAAATTTCATGTCCCTGGCTTAAAACAACAAAAGGTGTACATACAAATAAACAGATTGTGCTCCATAGATACAGATGTAATATGAAGACAGAATAGCCAATTTAAATAAAAGTGGACAGAAAAAGCTCAAAATATGTACAACTAAAATAAACTGTACTAGATATTTTGGCTGTTACTTTAGAAAAGAGAACGGTCTATTCATGCTATATGCTCTCCTCCAGCTCCACTAAATGGATTTCATCTCAAGGTTAACAGGAACTTCAATGCTAAGGGCTTCTTCCTTTAACTTCCCTTCTACCACTTACGGCTTTTGCTTTTCATTCAGCACTACACATTAATGGCAGAAATGGCACAAATATTATTTGAATAAACAAATTACAGAAACATTATTTTGATGGTACAAGAAAAAATACTGTAATAATCCTCAAAGTGCTATCACCAGTGTAACAACAAAGAGGAACCTTATAAAAAAAATCACTTGAAAAAGGACACTCCTACAAACTAGCATACAAACTAGAATATGATGACTGTAGCTCCATAATTAACAGCTGTTGTGTCAGAAATGAAATTGCCTACAAACTTTAGAATAAAAATGCAATATACTCAGGTTTAACCCAAGTCACACTTCTTTCCAAGATACTGACAGCAACATAAGGATTTAGTTTCCTGACAGCACAACATAAATACTAGAAAAGATCAAAGTGATTATTGATGCCACCATGAACCAGCACTGGCTTCAGGCAAATAAAGAATAAAAATAATTTTCCGTGCAAATTAAATCAAGCTGATTGTTCTTTATTCTATTTCCATATGTTACTTTACGAAAATTCACCAGTTTGTAAGCGGAAAAAGAAGAAATAACAGGAACTACAAAGCCAGTGATTTATAGATGTTAAAAGCGAAAAACAATGGCTCATTTACAAAAAGCACTACTTGAATCTATAGATGAGATACTCCTGAACGCAGATCAGTGTTTAATTAATCACATGTGGATAAGCCATCCTGCATTAGATTACAAACAAAACATTTAATTTGACTCATGTTATGCTATTGTGCCTATTACCTAACCTATATGTTTGTTTGTGAGGCTGAACAGCTGTTAACCGTCTCCGGAGTTTCCTTTGATCCCAAGTATTCCTAGCTCAATGGTCATTAAACGTGTTTCTTTGTTGTGATTTTATAGAACTCTCAAAAAAGACTGGGAAAAAGAATACTATATTTTAGAACAATGACAGAATGTTCAGGGGACAATTTGGTTCTTTCTTTAACAACAGTGTTACAGCATGATAG
>JANRMT010062792.1:108405006-108436215 GCA_026402145.1 Polypterus bichir lapradei | reverse complement strand
ATATATATATATATATATAATCTGCAGGCAGATGTAGTTGATAGCAGAATGCAGTTCAGGGTGGTTAATTCAGGTTTGCTTAAAAAAAAAAAAGTCAGTCTTACAAATGTATTTGCAATCCATGCACTGAGAACAAAGGTGCTGTGTGCCAGGTGCTGTTCTTAGCAGTCACGTTGCTTTTCGGCCTTCTCTGTTTACCAACAAATAAGTGTGCTGTGGCTGCATGTGTGAGCTCAGCAATTTTAGTTGGCAGTTAATTTGCCCCTTTTTTCTAGTTTATTTTTTTCCTCATTGCCTCTCACTTCAGGATTAAATTTAATTTAGTCTCAGTTGTTGCTTTTTATTGTTTTTCTTTTTACAGCTAAAATGCTGGTAGCTGCTTTAAGTAGGAAGTGTTCTTCTGAGGAGCCTTAAGTTTATCACCTGAAGAAGCACAGACTTCATTAAATATGGATGTTCAATTAGATTCTGGAATAAATGCAGAATCCCCAGAAAATGAAAAAAGTAAACAGAAGACATCAAATTTGAAACACAAGTCATCCAGCAACACTGGGACTACCACAGCTCCTCATCCATTAGAGCTTTTCAGAGTAATGCCTAAAGAAACACCACTGGTCTAAGCACATTATAATGTTATAACCTTTTTACCAGTGCATCTACTACACTGCAGTGAGAAAAAAAATCTGCTGTACTATTTAAAATCAGAAAAAAATAAATTCAATACTAAGCAACTACTCTGAAATTCTTTAGTTCATGGAGTCCTCATCAACGTCATCCTTATTTAGCACTTTTTACTTTTTTTTTTGACTAATCACTAACCACATTCAGGAACTACCAACTTCCTGATTCCTTCTCTAATGTCCAGCTTATTAAGTGTTCAAATATACTAAAAATTATATTCATGAGCAACACACTTTAAACACACTGTGCTACTTTTTCAAATATAATTAAAAGTAACAATCCTTAAAAACAAATTAACTATTTTAAATTCAAATTTAAGCTCATGTGTAGATAGTTTAAGGAATGTCTTGCATGTCTTCCACAGATTATTGACAGTAGCATAATATCATAAACAATATGTAAACATACAATGTCTAACACCACACATTAAATACAACTTCAGAAAGTTCACAGCATACAAGAAACATGCATGATGATGTCAGCTCAAGTTCAAGCAGCTATGAAGTAGCTTTATGAACAGTCAGTTAATAGTCCTGCACAGTTTAGATTACTTAGAGTGTTACTGTCAGTTTTTATCTCTATTATTCTATGAAAACTTTCTAAAAGTGATTACTGGGTAACTGAAGACTTTTAAACACATTCATCTAATGTAAGGACCACTTATGTTAAAAAAAAAAAAAATACTCTCAGTTTTTTCACTTTTGACACACATGTACACTTTTTTCCTTGTTTGCTTTTAAGTATGGGCAGCATAGTGAGGTAATGGTTACTGCTGTTGCCCAATAGCTCCACAATCCTGGATTCAATTCCCAGGCCTGACACTGTCTATGTGGAGTTTGTAAATTTTATCTGTATGTACATGGGTTCATTCAAAAAACACGCCTATTAGGTAAACTGGGGGCTCAAAAATGGACTTGGTATGTGTGAATGAAATTGTGTGAAACAGACTGATGCCACTTCCAGGGTTGGCTCCTATCTTCAGCCCAGTGGAGCAAGAAAAGGCAGCATCTCTTTAAAAATCTGAACTAGACAAACACATTATAGATTGAATGGATGACTTTTAGGCAATTTGATTTCTCTTTAAACACTGTTCCTGCTTTTTACTGTAGTAATATACATCTTTATTTTTTGAAATACACATCATTTGCCTAAGTAATAAGAAAGTCTATGAGGTCAAACAAGCATTACTTGGCAGTCTCACATGGAGCATAACTGCATAAATAACTGGAACAAGGACAATATACACCTACTAGGCAGAATACTACACAATGTTATGGGATTCATGTGTAATCGTGAAAAGTTTTTTTTTTCTTTATAAGTGAGGGTGTTTAAACAGATTTGAAAAACAGTATTTAGGTTTATTTCTGCAGTTGCTGCTTCTAGATTTTTTTTTAAAGAGCAACCGATTACCCTGCAATGGACTATCACCCTGTCCAGTGATTGTTTCTGCCTTGTGCCTTGCTGGGATAGACTCTATCTAGCTTCTCTCACCTCTGCTATAGATAAACAGGTTGAGAAAATGGATGGCTGGATTCCCTGATTACATATCATAGTAACAGTTTAGTTTAAGTATTGTAAACATGCATCTATTACTCATTTACACTGTAACAAGACTTATGAATATGGAAGATTCACTGGCCATATATTGAAACATGAAATATGTCTCACATAAAACAACACTTCTGATTTCTTCCAAAGTGAATTTATTTTAGTAGGCCACATTGAACAGATGAATAACTACCCTACTGATGCTTTTAGTGTCTTTAAGAACAAAAGAAGCCTTTAGTGAAGTTTTGTTGAATAAGAGTAAATGAGTAATAGATACAATTTTACTGTACCAAGGCTAAAATGTTAAACATATCACATACTAAACAGTGCATGGCTGATTATGTGAACAATAACAATGTACACAAATAATGGAAAGCTATTAATACTAGTTGTCAAATGCATTACTACTAATATTTTTTAACATTTTATCACAATTCTAAATACTGATAAATTTTAATTTAGTTTTTTTGCTGAATTCTGATGTTACTATAAGACATAATGTTGTAATAAAACTACAGTTATAAATTTGTTAGAAAATAAAGTTTAAAAAAAAATTAAATAATAAAATGTCCCATACAAGCAATAACAATTTTAAAAATTGTACACATTTTTGAAATACTTAACATTTGTTAATGTAGCTAATGCTATGGTAACCTATTCTAGAAATATGACAATAGAATGAAAATGCTTTTATAAAATAATAAATACTGAAGATATTTAATTATATCAATTAATTAAAAAAGATATAACACTTAGATTTTAATTTGACTTACATCATGTAGTGGAAAGGCAGCCTTGTACACTCCAGCATCCAACAGTTTGTTGATCCCAAATTTTCTTACTTTGTCGGTTACCTCATAGTTTGCACGACTCAAAATATAATTTGCCTTTAAGAGAAAGAAATGATCACTGCACAGATCCCTGCAGTTCAAAGACTTTCCCTCATATGCTAAAATTTATAAGGAAATATTAGCAGATATTAATTAAAAAACAAATAACCAAACAGACACATTTTCCCTTTTTTATATCACCGACACTGTTGCCAACAATACTAAAGCAGTGGTCCTCAAACTCAGTCCTGGGACCCCATGTGGCTGCAGGTTATTATTCAAACAAATTATATTCTTAATTGGACCCCAACCCAATTATTTCCCAGTTTTTATGTTTTGAGGTCAATGTAGAAATTAAAAAACTAAGTTAGGTAAAGTTAAATTAGAATGTGCCAAGCATGTACACCTGTTAAAGGAGCCTAATTTAATGAGCTTTTTCAACTTGGTTTTTAAGATTTTCATTATTAATACATATTTTCTCCTGCTTTTCTAGATGTTCTGGTTATTTAATCCATTATTTATTAATGAGCACGTTAGTGGGTATGACTTTGAAGTAACTGTAGCATTTCAGCATTCAGTGCCATTTGCCAATGTGTCTGCTCTGCTTGCTGTTAAATGTCATTATTAGGATATAATTAAGGGAGCAAATTAAACAGAAAAAAATGGCAAATTAACGAAAACAGCAAAAGAACTAGAGCAAAAATCCAAATATTTCTAAATGTCTTATAAATGTAAAAAAAAAATATATATATATGCTGCTGTGAACAGAAAAAAGGCCAGCTAACTGAATGAGACTGTGAAACTGGTTAGAACAAAAACCTGTAGACCTACTGTGGGCACACAAACAACCAAATATTTTCTAAAAATATTCAGTAAAAATTGCAGTTATTTTCTGCACTCTTAAGAAAATATCATTCAAAATCAGTTTTTAACTTGTTACTTGGTATATAATTGATTTTAAGAAAAACTGAAAAAGCCTACAGAAGATGTGCTTAACTAATACTGAATACCTTAATATATATCCTAACTATAAACATTAATTCTACAAATACACTATATTAGTAATACAGTACAACATTAAAAAACAGTATCAGTAAAATTTATACTATAATTACTAGTTTAATCAGATTATTATATTACAATGAATTTGCTCAGACAATAAAAAGAAGTGTACTCACAATTCTGCTTCGAGTTGATGGATTAAAAAAAGTTTCTTGATCTTCAATTAGAAAATGATTAATCCTTTCTTTTTCAAAAGGGGCAGTAAAATATTCTGTTTCAGGATGGATTATATCCTCACTTGGAGAAAAGATCTTAGTGAAACAGTTAAATGTAGACGCTTTGCTCTTTAAATCATTGATCTGGATGGGCATTTGAAGGTGAATTACTTCAGCATATGTACAGAGAACATCCCAGGGTGTATGAACTTTAACAAAAACTAATTTCTCGTCCACAACCTATAAAGAAAAAAAAAATGTTTTCAAAAACAGCTGACATTGTTAATAATCATGGAATGAACAAATTAGTAGAATTGACATTGACACACAGCATCTAATTTTAGTATTGACTGTATTTAACTCAAGATTTCTACTACCCTGTAGTAAAGGATTCCAAAGTTGTCACCAGTATCAGTTCCTATAATTACTGAGCACTGTGGCCCTGTGGCAAGTACTGCTGCTTTACTGCTCTAAGAGACTTGGTTTGAATATTGTTCAGTCTGTCTCTATTCAGATTGCATAATGCCCTTATGTATGGATGGGTATTTCTTAAGGTAGTCTTAATTTTCTCTGATTTCCCAAGGATGTGCACGTTAGGTTGACTGGTGTGAGTGTAGTGTGCACTGGACCTCAAGCCAGAACTCCCTCCAGCAACTAGCTGGTGTTCATGGAACAAAGAGGTTTGTGAAGGCCTTAAAGGGATTGTGTGTTGCACCGAAGGACCAGATAGGAAAGTGCTGAAATCTTGGTAATCATCTTTTCCCATAATCTTCAAGGGCATTTTGGTTTCTCCATTCCCAAGACAATGGTAGTCATGGTGCCACCTTCTAGCCTTAAGGTACTTTAGCCTTCTGCCAAGTCATAAAGACCTCACTCTGTTTGTGGAAGGAGGTCTGATACTTCTAACATCTTCTGTGTTTCTTGGTCTCTAGCAGCATGAGAATGCTCTTATTCTGTTGTGCTTGCAAACTTTACTTCTCAGCCACCAATCAATACTACTTCCAAACCCATTAAGTCTACAGTTCTGATTGTGACAAAAATTTGAACTCCATCAAGATACATTTAACTATACCATAATTAGTAAAACAGTTGAAACTAATATTATATATATATATATATCGGGTCGAGAAGTCATCATCTCAGAGACACTTTTAAGTTCCACAAGACTACTTGCATGTCACGCCCTATTTACAAGCAATTTCTCGGAGACACTTTAACATCCTACGGGACAAGGAAGAGGAGAGCTGCTGTACAGCTTTTAAATGATCGACGCGCAGCGCAACATGCAGAACCGAGTAGGGGTTTGCCCCCTAGTATATATAAATAATTGTTTTTGAAAAATAAAAACAAAAATTAAGAGCAAAAATTTAATTTCCAATTAAGTTTACCTTCCAAAAATACATAAATAAAAACCTTGATAGGTACAATGTACATTAGGCAAAAACACTATTTCACATCTGTTTCACCATTTATTTAATCAGTAATTTACTCTATGCATCAAAAAATACAAAATAAGAAATCATAGTTTATAATTAATGTAAGGAAGCAAAGCAATATGAAATAAAGAATTTTTTATATCATGTAACAAATTATGTACTGTGTAAAATACCTTTCCCTCTGTCTTTTGGTGTTTTTCAGATATATTGTCACCATGTTATTTTGTTATACTTCTAATCCTGGTAAACAGCAAGTTAAACAATTAATTCTTTAATAAGGAGAATCCTATCATATAATATAGCATTTTATAACAATGATTTACCACAAATATTTTATATGTATGGCTTGAAATCATCAGAATACCTTTCCTAATAACTTGACATGAAATTTAGAGAGACAAAAATGTGTATTTTAAATATTACAAAATAGAAATATTTGTTTCAATCTGATTTTTTTAAAAATCAATCTCTGACATTAGAAAGAAAAACTGATGCAACATTCCAGTCATACTTACAGAGCGTGCTGCTTCCAGTTCTAGACCCATTTTAATAAGACTTGCTTCATAATGTTCCCTTTTCATCTGTTTGTGAGAAGAAAGACTTTAATTTATATTTTGTCTAGTCAGGTACTGAAAATAAAAAAAGAAAAAAAAAAAAAGATATGACTGTGCATATGGCCTATATAAGGCATGAAAGCATACAGAAAGTGTATTCTCATTTAAAACAATTGTGGGAGAAGGAATTCTAAATATTTATCAGGTGCTGGCAGAGATGTGGGCACCCTGTTCAAATATATAAGATAGCACATTGTTTTTGTCAGTAACTACATTATAATCCACACTTACTAGAACTATACTTTTAGGGGAAAAAAAATCTCCAGTCATACAAAATATATATTATATATAATAAAATATATATTATACAATATATATATATTATACAAAATATATAAAATATATATATGTGATAAATGGCCAGGAGCATTACCCGGCTGGGTGGAAGGACAGAGGGAGAGACTGTATTCAGAACATTATCTCCCTCAAGACACTAGAGGGCAGCCCCCATGGGTTGCTACAGCAACACGGATCCCTGCAAGGCATGTCGGGACTTGTAGCTTGGATCAACCTTGTTGGGCTCTGTGGGTGCCACCAGGGAGTGCTGCTGGGTCCTTGGAAGAACCTCCTCCTCCACACCCATAAGTGCTGCCAAAAGAAGGTCGAGAAACACCAAGGAGCACTTCTGGGTGTGCTATAAGAGGAGCTACCACACTGCCAATCAGACAGCCAGAGTCAGGTAGTGGAGGACAACATTTGTGAGGTGGAAGGGAAGCAAAGTAAAGACAGAGAAGAAGAAGAAGAAGAAGAAAAAACCGTGTTTATTTATATTTGGTGCTGTGTACTATGTATATATTACACATACAATAAATATACATAAAATGTGTGTGTGTGTGATTGTTTGACTGAAATCCGAATTTATATGAAATAGATAACTGAAACAAAATAAATGAAGAACCATATGAAATCAATCCAATTTTACTTTACATGGAACATTTTATAAAGCAATTTAAGCAGTTGCACATAAAGTCCTATGAAGTTTCAAACCCAATTACTTCAATATGCCACATAATACAGGAAAAAAGAGTTAAGATAAGCATTTTATTTGCAGTATTTTCTTCTACATATTTTCATTTATTTGAAATGGGTGGCATACTACATAGTGGGTAATACTGCTGCATCACAAGTTTAGAAGCTGCTTCATATGCCAGTCTAAACTGTTTGGCAGAGTTTGCACAGGCTCTCTGTGTTCTTGTGAAAAACTTCACTGATCTTTCCTTGAATAATCTATTTAATATTATGGTTAATAAAAAGTTTACCGTTAAGCCCCAATTTTTGTTTCAAAGTATAATATGTGATAAACTTAAATATGGTACAGACATATTTCTGTTCTGCCAAAAATAATGTCAGGCCAAAAAAGCAATAATCAGTAGGCCCAGGAACACAGAAACCAAAAAAGTCTAAAACTGGAATGACAATCTGATTGTTTTAAAGCTCAAAGCTCTAGATGTGCATCTCTGACATATATTCTGGTGAATATTTTTGCAGTGAGTTTTGGTTTAGAATCTAGAAGAGAATATGAGAAATTTTATCTACTGCTTGCAAAGGTTTCCAGATTCATCCATAAACTAAGCTTAACTGTGGCAGAATGAAGAAACTTCCTGGTCACCCAGTGGTAGCAACAAGGTGCCATTATCAACAACAACATTGCTGTGCCCATAACAAAACACAGAAAATGGATGCACTTGTGTTAGAAAATGTAAATAAAAATGACAATAATAATATATCACCACTTCAAAGCAAAACTAAACTGCAAATATGTAAAAAAAAAAAAAAAAAAAAAAAAAAGTGTTCACAATACTGCACAACCCCAAAACCATAACAATTTTTCGCCTATAAGGTATTGTAATAAATAAGGTATTTTATTTTACACAAAGTTTGTAGGTAGTATGCAGATTGGAACAGTATTCACTTTTAAAAATAAACTGTGCAATAGTCATAAACGGTACCACATTCATGTCAAAGTTAACAAATGGTTTTAAAACATACAACCTCTCAACACATCTAGCCCATGAAGGAACCTAGCCAGCCCTTGAGCAGTATGATTGCACGTTTTATAATCTCCATAAATTCTCACCTAAATCCATGTTAAATTCCGGATTCTGACAAGAGATGATTCAGATAGCCATTTTCTCAGCAAAGTTATGAATGGTTAGTTTTTAAAATTTTGTTGTGCCTTTCCTTTCACCTTTAAAAAACAACGATGTTCTGTAATTGTTTTTGAGGATGTACTATCCAAATTTATTTGTTAATTAGACATCATTTTGAGGATGTTAAAATATTTTTTCATTTTCCTATGATGCCATCTTGGGTTTTGATGGACAAATATAATTTTGTGGATAATTTTGTTGAAGGCTCCTACTGCATTGTGAAGGTAAGAAGACCGGTGATGTGCAACACATGATACCACACAGCAACAGTATAAAGGTATGCACTGGGCACTTCCTCCTGGTTGTCCAAAACTGCAAATAAGGTACTGTAACTGCGCATCAGCTAACAGAACACATGCCAAGACAGAGAAATCAAAACCTTACAATGACAAAGTTCAGAATTTGCTACACAATTCATTCTTCTGTTTTGCTTTAACAATTTTAAATAGCCTGAAACTTGCTCATATTATTATGTGTTTTGGCAGCATCATTCAAAAAGCAAAGCTTGAAGAAATGAAAATCGAGGACAGACAAAAAAAAAAAAAAAAAAAAATTTTTATTTTTCACACAGTACATTTAAGGCTTATGTATCCATCTCATTTTGCTAGCACATGCTTCAGTAGGTAATAGAGTAACCAATCATTTTTAAAAGTTGCACGACTAGCTGAACAAATTCAAGCTGTATAAAATTAAGGTAGGAACACACAACAGGACTTTGAGTAGAGGATTATATCAAACTTAACTCATCTAGCTGCTTGATCTCAATGCTTTGAGGATGTCCAATAACAAAACTAGGAATTGCAAGGGATTGACGGATTACAAAACTGTCTCATAATTTTTCAGCATAGCTTCAAATTTCCAACATATTGCAAACATTCTGACAGCCAACAGACATGCTGCTTGATAGCACTGATGGCTACATGACTGTTGTCCAGGTATGGGATGTTCAGCTGCAGTCTTGGCTCATCTTTTTCCTTTCTGTTGCAGTACAACAACCATGAGACACTGGACAGATGAGCCATTCTCTTCTTTGTATGGGCCAAAAAAAAAACCCACATTCTTTTTTTCCTTAAAGATGCATTGTTAACATTTACATTCAGCTGACTGCTCATTGGCTGTTAACTCTCACACACTAAATCTGTGGTGAGTCACAGACCACTATGACTGAGTCACTTTGGATCTCACAATACATGACTGGCGGTCATGGGTGTGTGCCATAGCTATCCATGACTTACTAAGATTATATGTATAAATAAAGGCTACAACTAAAATATTTTGGTAAACATCAAGTAGTGAGACACTGGCCTAAGGTGTTTCAAAACTGTTCAGCTTCTATATCTCTAAAAAGTCCAAAAGCTGGACAGTACCACTTCAAACAATAATAAATAATGAAGGTAAAAACATGTTTAATGCAAATGCAAGATAACATTATTAAAAAAGCACTAATCAGAAAAGGGTAAAGAAAATTAACAAGATACTGAAAAATTTCCTAAAACAAAGTGAATTCTTCTATAAAGAAATTGTTCTAATATGACACAACTGTGTAAAATGGATGTTGTCTAAAATAAGCATGAGTCAGAAGGGTGTTGACTTGGGAAACCACCCAAATTCATATACTCTCTAAGGAATTACGGTCTTTCACATGTGAGATTGGATGCAAACAACAACTCTGACAGGACAGAGAGAGTAACCAAGTGAAAGCCCCTATTTGGTGGGAATGATATATTAATTACATCAGAGTTCAGTTACAGTGGAAGAGACTGATGAGAGTAACATTGACCTTCCTGGCAAGTTTACCTCTGCATTTACAGTATCCTGTAAGCACTACCTTTGCCAAGCCCTGAGAAAACACCACTCAGGACAGATATTGTATATCAAAGTACGGGGAAATGCAGAAGGAAAAACCTGGTGTGGTATTTACAAAACCTTGAGAGACATGTCATCTTCCTGTGGGACTGTAACACTGGGACAAAAGCATAAACAGTTTAATAAGATGCTGCTTAGAATGGCTCCAGATAAAAACCCACAGCAGTGATTTGTGTTAAAATTTGCCTAGACTTCAGTGTGCTTTTGATTCATGAATCTACAGCACAACACCAATAAATTCTATCTTCCCCGTAAAGGGAAAAGACTTGTTGTTCAAATTGAAGTCTGTCATTTTCATCCAGGGAATTATGACAACATGGGATGTGACTTAAAAAGTAAGGGATTTAAACTATAATGCATGTGTTACATAAATAATAATCTCTGCTTCAGGTAAATCTTTGGTAATCAAAGGAATGCTAGTAAAACACACATTAAAACAAAACAAAGAATTGTCTATAAAGCACTGTCAATGTAATCAAGAACAATGAATGAGGAAGTAATGATGTTAGCAGTATCAAACTGTGCAGTTTTTACCTTAATGCTTAAATTTAATGATTTCAAATTTTATTTGATCAAAATTGCTTGTAACTTAAAAACATTCTAAATTAAGTAGAATTAGCAAGTTTTCTGTAAAATGCTGAAGCTAGTGAAGACTGTGTGAAACATTAAAATACAGAAGTTGTTCTGCCAGTCACTCATGTATGACATGAATTCTATGAATATGTAATTATGTGAGTGTTTATAATAAGGAGGATCCAGCACGATGTCAGAAGCATCTCACTATGCCACCAACATTCCTTGCTAATGGATGGGACATCTGTGCGTCAGCCTTCTCCCACTTGGCCTTTGCTTCTCTCCGACCTGAATATGTATGTATACAGGATTATGCATTATATTCTGGAAATGAATTTTATCTTTTAAAGCAAGTTAAATGCATGTATCTCTTTTTGTACCACATTTCTCTCTTGTACTTATTTTCTGCCATGAGCACAAAAGGGGTGGTATTGGTTCTAGTCAATTCTGCATCAAGAAATACATCTAAGGGGAGAAAGAGCGCCCTCTGCTGCATACAACCATGCACACCTAAACGGTGGCTGCCTACAGGTCCCAGGTGCTTTGCTCTTCAACGGATATTCTGTGCTATGTTCCTCCCATAATGCAACTCACCACATCACAATCCTACAAATGGATCCAAGCTGCACTACCACGACAACAGCAGTCCCCAGGGAATCCTGACCATCTACCAGACACCACTGCATCTTTGAACTTCCTCTTCCAACCAAATCCACTGGCCTCCCCTTATCTTGCCCGCTCCACAGTTCATTGAACAAGACTACAGCATCTTTAGAGTCCCTGTGGCACTCAGTCTGGCTCCTTAAAAAAACAGTGATTAGCCAAGTTGATTCTACCTCTTTCATCCTCCTCTCTCTCACTCCAGATCACATCTTTTCTCTGTTCTTTCCCCCCCAAACCTGTTCAAGCCTTCATACACTTTAGGGGTGCAGGCACACTATAAAAATCCACAGAGCCCTAATGCGGGATGGCTAAGCCAATCAGTCTTCCTCAAGTGAATGCCTAATTAGACCATTCCCTCATTATGTCTTCACAGACACTCATTACTCCGATCCACACCCACAGTATCTGAGCCACACAGATTTAAACCCTACAAGCACTTGTGCTAATCTGCCCCAGACCCCATATGCACTTCATAACAACCACTACATAAAATCATCCTTTAGAATGAAATGATGGAAAGATACTGTTATTATATTAGTCGGCTCACCACAGGCTAATTTTGTAGAATGCCCAAGGGAGGTGGGTAGCCAGGATTGTGACTGTGTCCGACTTGGTCTTTGACTTTCTCTGTTATAATTGACCATGGATTCCCCAGAGGTTAATTTTCTTAAGGCATACTGTGACTGGTGTTTTAGTTTTCCTCTTCTCTGGTAACAACTGGCCATATCTCAACAATAATACTAATGGAAATATATTGTTAGGATGCACTGTATGTTTAAACAAATCTGTTTCTCTATGTTAATAATTTATAAAGATTGCAATGGAATTTTACTTGTTAAAGAACTCTGAGCCTGTATACAGTGAAGAGCACTTTACAAAAATAAACAAATAAAATTTGATGTTTTACAAAATTATGAAAAATTGGATTTTAAAAATCTCTCACCAGTCAGTATCAGTAGCATATTTAAAAAAAAATGTGTGTTTCACAACCCTACACCTATTTTTCTTGAAAATATACAATATAGGGAGAGAGACAGAGAGAGAGAACACAACCATTTGGGTTTACTATGAATTCAGGTTAAAGGAGGACATATCACCAACATTAAATTACTGTAATTCCTATACAGTTAATGTAAATCAGACCATTGATTTCAATATTACACTTAAAAAGTGTTAATTTAACTATTATTAATGAATTGTTAAACTATAGCTAGTTGACAAGAAAGAATTTGCGCATAAAGGTGTGAAATATATTGTGCAATATTTATTCTTTTAAGTAATGTGCAGATTACTAATTGTGAACTCTACATCAACATAACACCCTGTGACTTGAAGTAAACAAACTTCTTAACATTGTCAAGCTTATCCCATGGATTATCAAGGCAGTGCATCTTAATGTTTTTGCAATCTATTTTCACAGGCAACCATGTAAGAACGTGTGCCAGTTTCTTTAAAAACCAGTAAGTAGGTATTGCAGAAAAAAGTCAAGACTCCAAACGGACACTGACATTGCAGGCATTTAATCCCTGGTTACTGGTGCCATAAGGGAACAGATTGTAACAATTGCACTCCCGTGATGCTCTGACAAGAGGAAGACAAAATTCAGTGTGTTTCATTACACACAGTTTTTTTTTTTAAGTAGTAAGTGTATGTGTGAAATGAACAACTAAGTTTTAAATTACTGCATAATGTGAAATGTGCTATATAAAACATTACTTTGTATATACATTGATGACTATATTTTGACTATTTCTATAGAAAAAAAAAAAGTAGGGGTTTTGAGAACATTGAGTTGTTATAATTTATTACATACAAAAGACATGCTTTGGTTTTATTTGTTATGTATCAACTAGGCCCATCTGACTTCTCTGTAGAAAATCTAGAAGAATTACATCTTCTTGCTGCTCTTTCTTTCACCAGGAGTGATGAGTGAACTTCATGATGTTCATATTACCATTAGTTCGTAGAAATCACGGTGTTCATAAATATCGCTGAACTCTGCAAAATGCATTGAAGTCAATGGGGAAGGACCGACTAGATCTAACTGGATTATAATGGTGCAATCACCTTTAAATTGTCACTGAGAGCTAGGGAAATGTCTGTCTACTATACTTGACCAATTATTGTGGCCAAAAAGGTGACCTGAGCTGTGCGGAAGCAGTGCCAACCACTGCACCATCATGCCTCTGTGAGATCAAAGAAGAAAGAATGCAGTCAGAAATGTGAAATCATAAACTTCGCCAAAACAAAGCAGAAATGCCAAAATCATAGTCAAAAGTCAGAAAAAATACATAGAATTTTTAAAGGAAGAAAATTCACATTGGTGTGTCATGATTGAAGTCACCGGCTCACTTTTTTTTTGCAGTCATGCTGAAGGCCCTCCAAATTGTTTGTGCTAATGCTTTGCACTTTTTCTTCTATCAAAAAAAAAACAAAAAAACAAACATCTTGTAAATAGTAAAAATATTTTGTTATTGTTATTATTTTATAGAGTCTCCTGTGTTTGGGGCTGGGGCATCAGGCATCTTCAAGGTTTATTTTTTATCTCCACATGGCTAATTATGTATGCACAGTACATGCACCTCCTTCTGTTATACTGACATGAAACTCAAAGATCTACCCTCACATTTGGCAACAAGCAGAAATAACTCCTTATTTATACTGTGTATGTTTCATAAAAAATTTTGAGAACCTGCATATTTACTTATCTGTTCTACCACTAAGTCCCACAGTCTCTAATGCAAATGATTAGCATTATATATCCAGTTACGGTCCCATTCAATATTGGCTGTTACAGCTCTGGAATGTTGCACTGGCCTCCCAAAGCATTATGGGCGCTGGAGAAAAACTATCTTAAACCGGCCAATTTATCGGTAATTAATTCAACAAACAAGGGTGAACGTGAATGCAGAAAATTAACTGTGAATGACGATTTGACAAATTACGCTGATCAGCACTATTTATCAGTTATGCGCTACACAATCACTGTATCCTATGAATGTACTGACCTGCCAATCTCTTGACTTTTGCCTTTTGTTCATGGTATAGGCCCATCACCCACAGTTAAGTAATCCCCTTTCCTTTAACAACAATAAAGGCTGAGTGATGCCTTATCCCAACAACATCACACCTACTCCACAATATATTTCTGTCTTTCAAAACCTGTGTAAATGCACAGTACCTTTTACAAAAGCAGTAAATACTAAGAATACCACATTACATTTTTAATGGTCATAGTTTAATACAGCTATAATGAAAATGATAGGACAGCTTTGGCTCATTTTAACATGCATTGCAATGAAAAGAAAAACAAGTTTTGTCATTTCTGGATTCAGACTAAAACATAAAAATGTGGACTTAACAGCTTGTTTAATCAAGGAAGGAGTCTCCAATTAAAGGAAGATGTTGAAAACAATAGGCCACAACAGGCCTCCAGAATTGACCTTAAGAATTACCACTTTATTACATTTTGTATTCTGCTTTATAATAGCATAGCGCAAAATGTGAGGTGGCTGAGGTGAACAGCCCCCCTGAATGAAGCACCAGCTTTGTCTAAAGGGATTATTTAAGAACTTTGGGGATCTTTACTACATTAACTGCAATGATTAAACAATACAATTAAACTGAAAAACACAAGTAAAAACTACTTTTCTCAGGTGGTGTGGACGGCAATTCCATTTCAGTTACACTATGTGTGTTAAAGCAGATTTCTCTTCACACAAATGACACTCTTAGCAGGCACCCAAGAAGCAAACTTGGGCCCTGCCCTATTCACAGAAGCCTTAACTAATTATACACAATACTTCATATTTATGCTTTGTTCCAAGCCTGACTGCTTCTGAATATCATAGAAAACAAAGCCAAGTAAACTTCCTCAACACAGTTGTTTTTGTTACTAAGTGGAAAAATCCAGAAGTTTTAATTTGAATAAAAACAAATAAGCTAGGTCAGAATACAGGTCAAATCATTAAGGTGAAAATATTAAACAAATGCTCCATAGTATATTTGTTTTCAGCAAAAAATGATTCCAGTATGGACAGGTGCGGAGGTACTGCAGGGATTACCATGAATGGACATTCTGTATTAAAGTAAAATGACATTAAACATGAAAGCAGTGTTTAGTGTAAAATACAGCTTTAAAACTGTAAAACATACAGTAAACAAACTGTAATAATTGCATAAGATAAAAATGCCAAAAGTACATCTGAAATAAAAGTTAACATAAATTTAAAGATCCTGTTCGTTTTTTATAAAATAAAAATAAAAGAAAATAATACATTTTGACTAAATTATAAAAAAGGGTATACATTACCTTTTTTCTCTGAAAATTATATCTTTTTTCATATTCTTTCATGTCCTCATCTTCATAGGCCAAAACAAAATCAATCCTTCGTTTACCATCATTAAAAAACAGGGAGTCACTTTGCTGGTTAAACTCCACCTGTGAAAAAAATGAATTTGCTGGTAATCCTGGATGAACTTCAGTATCATGCTCCTCTTTCATAATAGTATACATGATTGAATATAAAGTGCAGTCTGGTTTAAAAACTACACACTGGGTACTATCTGAGCTTTCTTGCTTGCAGCATTAACCATACTCCTCAAACCAGGATGTAAGCTTGCAGTAAAAGGAACAGCTTTTGCAAATTAGGAGACACACCTTAATGTCTCAGTTGACACTTAGCAAAATCTTGTCAAACAATGTTTCAGTTTACCTAAACTTCCCCCTTTAGGTTTACATAGCTTCATTTAAAAGGACAATAGATTCAGTAAAGACCAGCAGAATATAAGTATAAGAAGTGCAACCAGTTTTGATCAGTGGCCATGCACCATTAATTAACATAATTAATTTATTACATCCATCCATCCATTTTCCAACCCATTGAATCCGAACACAGGGTCACGGGGGTCTGCTGGAGCCAATCCCTGTATCTGCGTGGGTTTCCTCCGGGTACTCCGGTTTCCTCCCACAGTCCAAAGACATGCAGGTTAGGTGGACTGGCGATTCTAAATTGTCCCTAGTGTGTGCTTGGTGTGTGGGTGTGTGTGTTCTGTGGTGGGTTGGTACCCTGCCCAGGATTGGTTCCTGCCTTGCGCCCTGTGTTGGCTGGGATTGGCTCCAGCAGACCCCCATAATTTATTACAAACATTCACTAAATTATTAATGATCTTTGAGAAGTCAGGTATGGATTATAATTGTAACACAAATATGATAGGAATGCCCAGTCCTTCCATTCATCATTTAAATTTGCATAATTCAATTAAAGTGTCAAGGTTACTGGATTATATCTGAAAATGTGTGTATGCACAGTGTCCAGGGTTGGTTCCTGCTTTACCCATGATGTTTTTTAACAGACTATGAACAACATATAGATTTAATTAAGGTTTCATGTCTGTAGACTCAGTGTCAAGGAGGAAGCAGGCTTGGGACGAAATCCATAAAGCAGCTCATGCTACCCAGTCACATCCTTTTTAAGTTTTTTCTCATCTCTCTAACAAAGGTTGTGTTGTAAGAGAATCAGTGTGCCAGAAACTATTAGCTTTTGTCAGGACTAAAGTTCAATTGCATTTAAATGGTACAACAACATAATTTTTTTTCTATTTGTGAGTTTCATTGTAATATTATACTATCACCTTTTATGGTCTATAAAGGGCACATTAATGGAGCAAGGTTTTAATGGTGCTATATAAAATTAAGATTGATTAACTGCTTGTCAAGGAGTATATACAGTAGGTATATGAAAAAAACATTCTTCAGTGCATTAAACTGGCATGCACACTTGTGATGTCGATTCTAAGAAAGGTCTCTCTCTCTCTCTCACACAGCATTTTCTTTTCCAGATACCATGGGCTTTAAATAAGTGAACACTTCATGAAGCCAACACCATTCATGGTCTAAAAAGAGACAGACTACAGCACCGTAATTACCAAAAAAGCTACATCCACACACATGTTGTATAAATGTTTACATAGAATAGCTGGTTGAATCCAAGTGTCACAATAATAAATGTAAGCTTTTAACCAAAATATAAGTAGGTGGGGGGAAAAAAAAATCAGTATCATTGGGTTACATGGTATGACCCTTTCCAATTAGATATAAATCACCGATCATCAGCTTCAATTAAATTCAGAATATCATTAAGATGGAAGCCGAATGCTTTATAGTGGATCATGTAAGAACTTTTCACATTCTTTTTTGCAACTCATCTTGCCTCCCGAAATCATCCAGCCTTTAAGCCATTACCAAAAGCTGACAGAACTTTGAAATGCATGGTATCATATTCTGTTAAACTTGCATTTTATAGAATTTGGATAATATCATTTATCAAGAGATTTATGAAAAGCAAATGCATGACTGCCTCCAAATAGAAGAGGTATAACAGCCTCTCAGATTAAGGGAATGTTTGAAAGTTTAGCTCGACAAGAAAAGCTACTTTAATGAATTCAAACTTTTTATTTTGTCCTTTAAGTTAAAATGGACACAGTTTGACTTTGGACAGTGAGCTTGTTTTAAGTGCAACAGCTTACATTTTTACTTGGAAAACAAATGATAAACAGAAATTTGAAATTGCACAATTTTTTTTTTTAAGATTTGTACTGTGTTTATCATTTATTGTTGTGTGTCAAAAAGCATAACTTTTGGTAAGAAACAAGAACTAAATAATTAAAATGGTAATTCATATTCATATTTACGCATCGAGGATTACTAATCATCACGCATGCTTGTAGCAGATAGACAACTATCTCACAGTAGGTATGCATGGAAGTTATGCGGAGGGTGGCTACAGTTCTGTGATGTCACATTGATCTCACAAAGCATGATAGGCAATAAAATAATGTTTGCCTAAGCAGGCCACACATTTAATTTCCAGGAAAATATTTGGCAAACGTCGTCAACAGTGAAATCCGTACATTCGCTGTGCAAAATCCTTGGGAGAATTTCGCTGATCAACTTCACTAAGCAAATACAGCACACTGAACTTTTACATAATGCTCTAATGAAAAGTATAATATTCATTATTTGTTAAAAACACATACCTGTATCTGGCTATTTTCTCAGTCTTACGAATGACCCCACTCAATGTGTGCCTTGTGAGAAACTTGGTCTAAGTGATTCTGAGCCATCTGCCAGTGTTTCATGACATTACACAAATCATACTATTCTTACAGTTTGGGGAAAATTGTCTATAGGTTATGAGAAATTTCTGAGGTCTGCTGTGAAAATTCATGAGGATCCTTTGCATATTATACAACCTGAAAAAACAATTGGGTGTCTGTAGTACAAAATAATGAGCATTGAGTGTTGCTATAGCAACTGGTTGTATTTTCATCCATATAGTTATGCTAGAATTTGTCCATTAGTGCATGTAAAGAGTTATAAATTTGTCTAAGTTTACTAAATCACTTAAATGAGATAAATGAAACACAGAGAGCAGAAAATATATAGAGCTGGCAGATATCCACATCCAAAATAATAAGACGACAATCCCATAAGTTAAACAGCACACATCAGCTGTTGCTTTATACCTTTTCCAGATTATTCGAGGAGGTAGATTTTGATCAAAAATTTATTTACAATTGAGTAGACTAACTCAGTTACTCAGGACACTCCTACTTTCCTACTTAAAGTAGGTATTGGATTAGTGAAAAATAAAACCAATAATTTTTTAAAAAGTGTGCCATTATTGTACATGCATTACAGGAGAATTCAAAATTTTACTCTAGAAAATACAAAACAAACTACACTTATCAGAACCTTTCATCACAAACCTGTTTAGGCAGTAGAAGCAGTAGTTGTTACTCAGCATGTCACAGTTAGCAGTAATTATGGTCTAATTTTTCTGCAGGTCTAACTGACAAGCCTCGAGTAAACGTTTACATAAAAAAAAAAGTGGCACAGTGGTAGTGCTGCTGCCTCGCAGTTAGGAGACCCGGATTCACTTCCCGGGTCCTCCCTGCATGTTTTCCCCGTGTCTGTGTGGGTTTCCTCCGGGTACTCCGGTTTCCTCCCACAGTCCAAAGACATGCAGGTTAGGTGGATTGGCGATTCTAAATTGTCCCTAGTGTGTGCTTGGTGTGTGGGTGTGGGTATGGGTGTGTGTGTCCTGCGGTGGGATGGCACCCTGCCCGGGATTGGTTCCTGCCTTGCGCCCTGTGTTGGCTGGGATTGGCTCCAGCAGACCCCCCATGACCCTGTGTTCAGATTCAACGGGTTGGAAAATGGATGGATGGAAAAAAAAGATGGAGTGTGCAATCATTGGCACTTGTATCAGCCAGATTGCATCTACACTTCCTTTTTGACTGATAAAACTTGGCTGCAAGATCACTCATTTCTGGTTTAGTTATTAGACTGCAATGCAAATACAAGTCAAAAAATTGTATTGGGCAAGTTTCTTTAGTTACAGGGCAGAACATGAATAGTTTTCGGTGAACCAGGCTATAACTGAATAAGTTGCATCTGTCTGGCGCTTCAATCTACATTTGTATACATCTCCCATGTCCCAAATACTTTTTATACTTTTTACTGTATGCTGCAAAAAAACAAAAAAAAATAATAATAATGAAGCCCTAATGGGTCTGTCAAGTGACAATGCTCATGCTTGTTCGGTATTTGGCCTTAATATCTGAATCAGGTAGTAATATAGTGAAGGACTATTGTGAGAAAATTAACATTATCTCCAAATGATGCAAAGCCCAAACCCCAAAAAAGAAGATAATAGCAAACAGCACAATAATTCTAAAGAAAAGATCTTGTCTTTTGCAGTGTTATAAGCTAAATGATGCTCCATTTGGTCTCCAGCTAAACATAAACAAGCTACCAACAAGCTGATAATAAATGAAACCCATAATCTGAAATTAATGTTTTATTCCTGGTGAGGAACTCTTAACCATTAGCAAGAGGCAGCTGAATACTTTCATTTGAGAGCTTAGCATAAATGACATGTTTTAGAAAGGCTGTATTTATGCATATGTATTCCCATTATTTGGTATAACACAGTATGACAACTGAGAGACACTTGAATGAATTACTAAATAATTTTCATCTAGCAGCACAAAACTGCATAATAATCTTTCACACTATTTTAAAATCATTAAATATGGAGCTTGTTCTCTTTTCTCCCTGAGGCACTGTTAATTTGGAATATTCAAACTGCCTGGGCAAAACATTTATTTGTGCTTTTCCTCTTCAATCTGATTTTTCTTCATGGCTCTCTTTTTCTGCTGGCATAGTTTGCTCTCAAACCTGTCTTATCTTCCATTTCTGTACTCCTTTCAGTATCTATCATTTGATTTTTTTCTTGCCCTTATGTAATTTCTTACACTCCTCTTTATTTATATCTTATAGCTGTGGTTGAAAAATATTTTTAATGTCACATTTTTAAACATCCATTCAGGTACTTTTTAAATACTTTGTTCATGGAATTAATCCTATCTTCTGCATGTATCATGCTGTCCTTGAAACAATACCATACTTTACAGTATGTGTGCTCCTGTTTTGCAGTTTAGCATTGTCTGAGTCTTTCTTCATTTTCAGATATACAGCTTTCTACAAATTTTGTCTTAAATTGCTTGTTTACTTGTGGCTATAAGCAAGGAAGATTAAAAGCATCAAGGAGTTGACCATTCACAGCAGTAATGTCAACTCTGCTTCACATATGAATATGATGAGCAATTCCTTTGCTCAGCTTATTTAGTTGCTTGTTTTGAATTGTAGCATTCCAGGAAGTAGGTTCAAGTCAGAAACAGAACCACTTTTTCTGGTATGAATACAGCCCATGGCTAATGTGCCTAGTAGCATGCAGAGTCATAACAAGCAGTTTATGAAATGGTGGCAATCATGATATCATTGATAAAAACTGCAAAATGAAACAAAATACAGAATTATTTCTGGAATCCTAACATACTGATTACTGAAGTGGGCAGCCCTTCACCCTTGATAGTTATTCGACCAAGAAATGGATTTAAACAGTCAACCTGTTTGAAGTGTGGCTACAGTATCATCCTTGCTACCTTCCTTGCTTACAGAAATGATCGTTAAGTATATGCTATCAAAATGTCCTGCACTTGGACTGAAAAAAATGAAAGACTTTGGTTTGTTTGCCTTTTTGTTCCCATTTAGTGTTTCTTTTTGTTTGTGTTTAATAACTAATACTTAAAATTTTACAGGGCAGTTGCTGGCGTGCTTTACCATGAACATCTAGCTTTTGAACCAATTGTATAGAAAACTAAGGTGTTTATTTTTCCAGTCAACACATGGCCCCTGGTCTTCTAAAAAGAGAGAATATTACGCGTTCTGGTTATGAAAACCAGTGCTCGCAAAATTGAGGAAACACTAAAGGAATGCTGAGCAGCATAAATTTACTTATTATTATGTACACTTGTTGATTTTTAAAACGGAGCATGGTATGTATTTGGTATTTTTACTGTTAATTTCATAATATCCTTTTTAATGGCAACAAAACAAATATAGATAGCCATGTTCTTTGGAAATATAATAGAAAAAAATGAACCTGACCCTAATTCAATAGATTAATCACTTTACAAGTGTGGACAAATTGTAAATGTATATGGTAGTCTGCTGGACTATCAGCATTACAAAACCCAGTAGTCCAGGTACACTTTCTGGTAGTCCAGCTTTATTTACGAGGTGGACGGTTATCTGCCACTTTTTACAGAAACATTTATTTGTAAAGTTTTGTTTCACACAAGTGCATAACACAATTCTACAATAATATAAACACAATTAGCACATTGGATGAGAACATTTTAGGAAACATTATTTTAAAGCATTGTTGTGTTGAGGTGTTGTCTTTTTCCAATGTATACAAAACTATTTTATGAAAAATGAACTAAAATACTGCATTAATATTGTATTCTCAAATTTTGTTTTTTTTACCTAATTTTGTATACTGAATCAGTATACAATTTTTTTCCAAGTTGTAGCATATCATGAAATGACTCAGCACTACAGTAAGCTGCCTAGTGAACAGTTTAACGTTACTGTGCATTCTCACCATTTCAATACTAAAATTAGTTTTGCCAGAAAACAAAGGACCACTTTTATATGTGGTTTTTGGATGTTCTCTGCAAACAGCATGGTTCATTCAATGACTTGGTTGTGATACCTTCCTTCCCCTGCAATTATCACTACTTTGCAGAATATCCTCCATATTAAATCCACTGAAAGTTTCTCCCGTTATTTGTAAAGTTATTTATTTTTGTCAAAGTGCTTGCAATTATGATTATTTCTACTTGTAACTTGTACTCAAGTAGTAGAGGAACGATTCGCCTTGTACTCTTCTCTTTTTAATTACTGTATATATCGCAATAAATGACAAGAGGATACGATCCTTGCCCTCACTGCCCCAACTATTTACAGTTAACACTTTGTTTCTCTTGCTTGGTGTATAGACTTGCTGCACAAATGTCACTATATTGCTCACAATTGGGTGGATGGGTGTGAATGCAGACACATTAACCAAAAGCGGAGAAGGAAGGGCAAGTAGAATAATTTCATGAGTGGGTTATGTACATGATGAACAGATGCACTTCAAATATTTTTGAACTTGTTTCTTGCACTTTCATCATTTTGGCACACACGTAATGAGCCTCTCTTAAAAATTCACTATTTAGGGTACACAGCGCCATGCCCACATTGCTGTGTAATTAGAAAAAATTCTGTGACCAGTGTGTGACAAAAACCCTCAATGTGTTGCTATGTCTGACATCATTTTTGCTGTACTACCCTCTTAACCAGTTCAGACACATTAAGCAGAAACCTGGCTTTACATGGTGGTTATGGCTGTCTGGGGTACTATAACCAGTGGTCTTTAAATGTGGCACCCAATTTAAGATGGTACATGAAGAACTGGGTGTTATTTTTAGCAAATTGTGTTTCATTAGGAAAATATTGCAAGGATCAAAGATTCAAAAACATCTGGTAGTTCAAAGTTTGTAATTTGGTTGTCCGGAATTAAAAACTGGGAGTCCTGGGATTCTGGGTTACTGATTTGTCCACCACGACTTTGGAATTGACACTTACCTTCAGAAGCAATACAGAAAATGGCACCACAACACATTACCAAACATTTATGATTGACGTTTGCAAAATAAACAGTTCATCCATCCACCTATTCATATACTGTATGCAGAAAATACAACTTCACAGTTGTGGCAAGTCAGAACCCCACTACACTATTTGATGCAAAGCACGATACAATACTGGACAGGGTGTTGGTTCATCACAGTGCACGTTCACCTACATTTACACATACTGAGCCAATTTAGAATTATCATTTAAACAGGGAGTCAACATACCAAGATTTGAACTCTCACAGTCTGTGAGACAGCTGTATTAAATATTGTCTAACTCTACCACCCCCGTCATCAGAAAGCATTTTTGAATGATTCACTTATGGTAGATTATTGTATTTCTTCTTAGTAATTATTTGAAAACAAAGGACAGGCCGGGTGAACACAAAAACAGATACAATTGGCTAATGTTGGATAATCTTCTATAGGCTGTGACAACATGTTACTGTATTTGCTTGCACCTCTGCTGTTGTAATCCCCTTCTTTCTCTACCTAGTGCTGCACAATATCTATGCACGGACATGCAAAATTATTTTATTCTATTTAAGACATAGTTTAAATGTTTGCCTTACAAAAACACACAGTAAGAAAATGGAAAGTTGCCAAATGGAAAAAAGTCCTTCCTAATTACATTCTGTAGTTCATTTATAGTTCCAACTGAATACTACAGCTAAAACTTAATGGCATGTATGTAGCCTTACATAGGCAATTAGAATGCCTATCTATAAATCTACTTGTTCTGGATTAAAAAAAAAAGAAAAAACTGAGGTATACTTACTGCATGAATGAAGTGGATTATAAAAAGTTAAAAAAACAATTTAATCTTGATTTTCAGTAAGGGAAACAGTATATCTCACTACATTTTAGCAGGCTACACCGAAGTATGTTTTCACCGCACGTGTAAGCTGTATGAATTGGAAGTAAATGTTTTAAAATTATAAAACCTCTCCATGATTGAATTATTCATTTGCTGAACTATCCTTTTGGAGTAGATTGAAAAAAAAATTGACCAACACAAATAAAGCTACTGTATTACAGTTTTTGCTCTCATCTTTGAAATGCATTTGGATATGTATAACAATGAAACATGCTAATTAATATGTGAACATTTTTAGTATGTCAACTAAATTAAATCTTTAAGAGATGATTGTGACATGATGGTTAGCTCTTCTTTCTCTTTGGGTCCAAATCCCAGCCTGGCTATTTTGTGCTGTTTACACATTTCCCTGATTTGCTTTAACCTGGTAGCCACTGCCTGCCAGCTTATGTATGAGACGATCACATGCAACTGTACGCAAAAAAAATTAAAGTAAAAATGTGCATTGTTACACCTGCATCTTTGTCATGTCCTGCAAAATAGTAGTAGGATTTGAGCATGACAAATTAACAAAGAAGCAGTTATGAAACTACCGTCAAGTAATTTCTCCTCCAATGTCTTTAAATTTATTTGATGAGCCATTGTTGTATCGTAACTGTGGTGTGTGGAGGATTTTAATTATTTGTTGACTTTAAACACATTGCATACTAGTAGTAGATATATGTGAATTATCTATGGAATGGAGCAAAATTTTCATGAAATACACATAGTGTTTTTCTAAAATATATGTATAAGAACCTATTACAATTAAAATTAAATTAAAACTATGCATCAGATAAAAGTAATAAGAACACACAGTGTATTAGAGTGCAGATTTTTCTATTACAGACTATTTCCTCTCAACAGAACAGAAAACTGGGTTATGTAATATCCTCTCAGGTTGTTACCCATTGCCAACAGAGAAGAGTCCATATGTTATAATTTTAATAGACACAGATACTCAGATAGGTTGTTGAATGTAAATAAGCCTGTTGTCTGTGAAACTGAGTGTATGCAAATATTGCCAACGATGAGTTGGAGTTTAAGCCAATCTCAATTTTCTCTGTGACATCATTTGTAGTGCAATGTTTTAAAAAAATATGTGAACTGAATTAAATCTAACAGCTGATTGTTTCTAACTCTTTCTCCTTAGAACACAAATAAAGGTGCAGAAAGCTTCCTCTTTAAAAAATAAAAAATATATATTTTGTCATTTCATAAAGTATATACAAAAAGACCTGCTGTGATGTAAGATTTTGCACATAACTTGATAAATGTTTTGTATGCCTTTATTTGTAATTTAGGCAATGTAATTTAGTGTTACTTTGGTGAGAGGCATTCGTGTTTGCCCAACCCCCCGTTTACGACTTTTCTTTGTAATTTTACGACAGGATTTGGGGGGTGTGTCTTAAACCAGTTTAATGAGTATTTCTCTGCTAAAGTCTTTCAACCCCCCTGCAAGGAAGCCAGGATGTTTAACATATGGCTTGGGGGGTTGCAGGTGTTAAGATGTTCTATTTCACCCATTGGTCTGAGATATGGCTGTCTGGACTGGCTGGAGGGGTTGGACAGAAAACGTATAAATTTGCTTGCTCAACCACATTTTCTCTCTCTAACCAACATATGATGAAGAAGCATCTTTCTTGCTAACCTGTGATGATGTAGAAGTATCTTTCTCTTGCTAACAACTGAAGAAGACCATCACACCATGAACTGAAGACAACACAATGAAGAGCACAGCTTCTGCCATTTTGAACAGACATGTGGCTAAAAGCTGAGCACCAATGATGCCTTAACTAGAGACATTTTAAGTAACTACAAGTCTGTGTGCCACCTGAATTACACATCACCATTTTATCAGGTTGTATGGTTGCCAATATTCAAATGTACTTTGCATTTTGTTATTATTTATGAATATTATCAGTAATACATTATTTTATGTGTAACTTAACTCCTGCTTGTCTTTTTACTACATCTAATTGCCTGAGGTTATACATATAGAAGGAAAGTTGGGGATAAGGCATATACAATAATACCTTATAAACAGTGGTACGTCTGTGAGATTAGGCATTCTAAGGCTACATATTAACAATACAATAGGGGAACGTAGAGCAATATATATATTACTCTACCAAGATAAAACAAGACCTTAATTTTAAGCAAAAACAAACTGTGAAAATTTCCAATTCTTAAGTATAAGAATGAGCTCTAAACATTATTAGGAAACTAGCCAACCCGCGGCGCAGCATATGCCACTTAATTATTCATTGATGGTGAACACTTCGTGAAAGACACAGTTGTCCAAATGGGGTGGATTTGAGGATACGACTGTGAGTGAATGAAAAGATGGAACTCTAGAGAGAGCAACATACAATTGTCCGTGACTGAAAACTGGTTTTGGCAGATCCAGGAATATCTTTTTGAAAGTTTGGCCCTGTGCCTTATTAATTGTCATTGCAAAGGCTAATCTAACAGGAAATTGTCTGCGTGTAAAAGTAAAAGGCAAATTTGAATCTGATGGGGTCAGGGAAATCCGGGGAATAAGGACAGTTTGTGAGGTAGGAGCTGCGATAGTTTTACACTCCAGTACGTTGCAGTGAATGCTGGTAACAGTCAGTCTAGTGCCATTACAGAGACCTCTTGCTGGCATGAGGTTTCTGAGAAGCAAGACAACTGAACCAATTTTAATTTTGAGTTTATGCAGAGGCATGACAGTGGGAGTAAGACTGTTAAGAAATTCTTCGGGGAATGAAAGTTGATCTGCGGGATCATCTGTGACGATGGAGTCAACGCTGGTGAAAGTTACTTCGTCAGTAGGGATAAGTTTCAGTACTTGTTCGTTAAGGTGTAACAAGTCTTTGTTGGTGACGCTTAATATAGCTCACGTACTGAGTTGTTCCGGAGTGACAGTTGAGAAGTCGATGTCGCCATATAGTTGTTGAAAGGGATCAGAATTAAAAGGAAAACAATGTGAAGGTAATGTTACAGCTGTTCCGTTTTTCCCATCTCCAACATTGAGGAGCCATTTTGCGAAAAGTTGTTCATGTGGAAGAGCTCTCATATTTGTCGTCAGTGCAAGTACATGCATGTGACGCCACAAAGGTTGCTTGTTAATGCAACTGGCGACAGTAAGTGCTCGGGAGCCACGCATAATGACGGGGAATATTTGTCGGAAATCTCCACCCAATAGTATTGTTTTCCCTCCAAATGGCTGCGTGTCACCCGTGAGGTCACATAATAACCTGTCAACTGCCTGGAATGCGTATGCATGTGTCATGGCACCTCGTCCCATATTATCAATTTCGATTGCAGAAGATGTTGAGTATGTGGCGAGGTAGGTTTGATGTTGCAAGTGGAAGTAGTAGTCAGCTTCAACGGTATTTTAAAAGCGGAATGTGCAGTATGTCCACCCGGTAACAATGTTGCAACTATTCCTGTAGATGCTACGGTTGTAGGAATGTCTCCCCTAGCTCTGATGGTATGAATCTGGGTTTTGTAGACAAAGGTTTTCCCTGTTCCTGCAGGACCATCTAAGAAGAAGCATGTTTGTCGCGGATGGTAATCGTTGTATGCAGTGCGTAAACATGTGTTTGGTGAGGTGTTGGGAGCGGGCACATGAGCAGGCAGTGCGCATGCCTCGAGAGTAAGGGTGGGCGCGGGAGAAGGGTTAGAGTTGGAGGACGGGGCTCCGTCATGCATACCCCATGGTCGTGCTTCCCATGGTTGGGCGACTTGGTCGATTATATATATATAGATGCTGTGCTACCTATAACTGTGAATGGATGTATTTGAACATTTCCTCATCCAGTTCTTTTCCTTCTGCATTTTATACAGAATATTTCATGAAGGCAAATGAAAAGTGCACCAACCTGACATACAAGTCCTACAACACACAAATATTTACATAAGCTGAAAGCATATTTTTCTGATACAGAAGCATCCTGAAACAAACAAGACTATTGCACAGGTAGGTAAAAACAAATCCTGTATGGCATTTAAGTATTGTGATGAAAAAAATAATACTCAGTATTTGGAATTAAATACAGTATATAATAACTAGTAAGATCCCAAACAAAACTGAAAGAAAATAAATTTACCTTTTTGTTTGTTATTTTCTTAATTTAAATAACTGCATTAACTGTTCTCAGTATCTGAGCCTTAGAATTTGGGTAGGCAGAGATCCTCATCTGCACTTATTTTGCCCGATTCTTATCCCCAGCTGCTTGTCTATTCTAATCTTTATGAGGATCCTTTCATCTTTGCCTCTGAGAGATGCCTTTCTTTTTGAAAAATAAAAATGGGTAATGAATAGGTATCTATACTAATAAAAGGCAAAGCTCTCACTGACTGACTGACTCACTCACTCACTCACTGACTCATCACTAATTCTCCAACTTCGCGTGTAGGTGGAAGGCTGAAATTTGGCAGGCTCATTCCTTACAGCTTACTTACAAGAGTTGAGCATGTTTCATTTCGAAATTCTACGCGTAACGGTCATAACTGGAACCTAATTTCATCCACATACTGTATAAGGCCATAGCCTGCAGCTCAGTCGCCGTGTGAGGCGGAGTTGCGTCTCACATCATCACGCCTCCCACGTAATTGAGTGCCTGCCCATATAAGGTCAATATTCGCGGGTGAAGGACTGTGCTTAGCATATTCATAAGTGCAGCTACTGCGGAAACCCTCCCTCAACGAAAGTGCGAGAGAAACTGTTAAGTGCCGGGTCAGACCTAAAATTAAATAAAGCCGTGGACATCGCAAGATCGCACAAGATATTCGCGAGATACAAGTTTAATCCGATGGTTGTGCTGCCTCCAGACATGTATTTTCGTATTAAAGCATTTAACCAATCACATTTCAGCCATCATTTGTTGCCAGGCAGAGAGGCCTTCACAATCCATTCTGCAGGCCCTCTAACACAGAATAAATGTCGATTAAACTGTTGCTTCAACCAATCAGATTTTGAGTTGGTGTCAGTAGGGCCCTCTAGCAGGCATACGGCAACGTCACCATATTCAGACCAATTGATTGGATAGAAGCCGATATGAGGAACTCTATGAGGCCACTGAACGCACCGCAGGCGCTCCGAGCGCAAGATCCTCTCGTGCACTACAGCCAACTCCATGGCAGGATTCTGGACAATATTATTTGCCAGACACAGACCAGATTTCAAACAGAAAACAGAACTGACTGTAATGTATGCCATGGATGATTTTGCAGGAAAATCTCCCACTGATCTCCTTGAAGTCCTTCATCAGAAAATTCTGAATGAGAGCATGGGGAAGCTGTACACATTGTTATATTTGCCGGTGACCATTCCCGTGTACACTGCTTCTGTTGAGCGGAAATTTTCAGCCCTAAAGCGAATTAAAACTTATGCCAGAAATACGACAGGGCAGGTTCGACTTTCAGCATTAGCTTCGATGGCGATAGAAAGGGACTTTTTGATGGAACTGAAGCGCACGGATAATCTGTATGACGGAGTAATTGAACTGTTTTTGAGGAAAGAGAGGAGGATGGATTTTGTTTACAAATAATCCGAATTTTTGGTGAGTAAAATGTTGCGATTTTCCTAAATAATATTGCAAGTTTATGAGTTATTATTGATGTTTTTTATGTGTGTCGTGGCTATAGCTGCAGTAGAAAGGAACTTGTTCACCCCGGTTTGTCTCTTCAATAAAGGCATTTATTGTGGCTACAGGAGTTATCTATCTGCGATGCAGTGGCTCTTTATCCTGTATTTCTGCATATTAAGATGGTTTTTATAACCATAAATTAGTTTTTGAGGGGCGGGTTGATTCAGACGGAGCACTACTGAAGGACTAGGTGTGAAATGCACGGTCCGCCATTGGACCAGATGATACGTAAATTTGATGAACATTACAACCCAAAAATAAACGAAACTGTAGAGAGGTTCAGATTATACTTCTCCCAGTGCGTCTCTCTAAATCCTCTGTGCGGGAACATTATCATAAGGCTTAACAATCTTATTGCGTAGTGAACACATCGATGAATGAAACCTGTTATCTTTACAACGGTTGACATACACGGAATGTAACTTCAAAACAACACGTCCTCTAAATACGAATCTGTTTGAAAGAAATAATGATAATCAAATCCTTGATGACAGCAACACTCATAACAGTGACAAAACAATTACATTGACAATCAGGTTATATTATTTTTAAAATGTTTCCTTTTCTTTTTCATAACTTCTTTAACACACTACTTCTCTGCTGTGAAGCGCGGGTATTTTGCTTTATATATTATATACCCCGATCTACATACTGTGAAATAAACAAACCACACACCGTGGCGTTAACCGACTTGCTGACCAACCACAAGCGTTACCTGGTAGGTAACCACCCATACAGTCAGATTGTGATTCAGACTACAAATGCCTTGAATGTAATTACCCCGATCTACATACTGTCAAATAAACGAACCATACGGCGTGGCACAACGTAAGAGGCTTCGCCTCTGTCGTTGATGCCCGAGGTTCGATTCCCGAGAGGGAGTGCAGTGAGCATGTACGCCTGATGACCCCAAAATTAGGGCGAAACACGTGTCGGGTATTCTTTTGCATTATTTGACAGTAAAAACTATTTCAACAATATATATGTGTATATATATATGTATATATATGTGGATGTGTGTATATATATATATATATATATAT
>JANRMT010062792.1:108374964-108388807 GCA_026402145.1 Polypterus bichir lapradei | reverse complement strand
TTTGGGGATCATTGTGTACAACTGAGCTGCGACCACAGAACTAACTGCTCTGTGGATGATTCATTCAAGCATTTCAAGGTTACTTCGTTGTAATGAAGGTATCTGCTGAATGTACTTCGTAGTAACAAGATTTCTATAGACTCATGTCATATAGGGAAACTGTCGGGACCAAAATACTTGTACGTTGTAATGAAAATTTCATTTGTAAAGATATTCGTTGTAACGAAATTTTACCTGTACAGGTATTTTTAGTTTAAAAAGTTACATTACTTATAAACTTAACAGTTTGGAGTGCAAGGTAAGAACCATCTCAAGACAGAATGGCAGTCCATTGTATGGCGCATCTGCACATACACTCACACAAGGCCATTTTAGAATTTTCAATTTACTACACACTTTTTTTGTGATGTGGGAGGTAAAATAGAAGTCCAAGTGAAACATCTCAACAGAAATAGGAATAACAAATGACTCAAGCCTGGGTCTCACTCCCAGGATGAAAATTCAGTGTGGCAGTAGTGCTTACCACCGTGGTTCCCAAAAATAAATAATCATTATCCAAGTAATATTAATTCATCATTAGAGTCTCCTTATTTTCTATTTCAGTACAGCTAATTAAAGTACTACTCAAGAGGTGATCCTGCAGCCAATTCAAACAATACACTCCATGCTTATTAAAGATGATGTTAGTAAACTTTATTTAAAAGCTCTATATTTTGCTTTAAAGTTGTTATACTCCTTAATGAATATTATACTTGGATTATAGCTTCAGTCTGGTCACATGACTCACTTGTATCTTAAATTGGAAATCTTCACAGGGAAAGGTGTTTTTATATAAGTTAAAATGTCTCACTATAACTAGGGACTAAACATTTGGATTTTTCTCAAAAATGCTACATTTAGTTTGTGGTAATTAAACAGAAGAAAAAGTCTTGTACATATACAATACAAGTTAAGCATTTTACATCTGTGACTTACATGATGTTAAAATGGGAACCTCCCTCAATACGGCCTTTCTGCTAGTATGTACTTGGATGAAGTCACTCAGTCAGATCAACTTCTTCCTCCTTATTTATCAGATTTAAAGTAGTTTTTTCCAAGTTGCAAAATCATAATACCATTAAAGCTGGATAAAACAGACCAAAAACTGGGAACTACCTATATTTCTAAAAGCAAAAACAGTCAAAGCATATTACATACTACCTCATTAAACATGCTTTAATCCAAGACTCTCTTAACAAATGAAAACACCGGTAACTGAATGAAAAGAGAAGCTTGTTCACTATGGGCAAACATAAAACTGTGTGGTATTTAAGGTAGAGATATAACAATACATAACATTTTGAAACCCTTTTAATTCAACCCAGGTTCAAAGGGCAAAACCTATTCCAGCAACATCAAGACACAAGACAGAAATCAGACCTTGATGGGGCACCAGTCCAGTGTAGGGTCAGTCAAAGAAATACCAAGTAAAAATAAAAGGCCAAATGAATTTAGCCATCTGAGTGATGGTGAAGTTTAATCATGCTACTGTACTGATTCATCATCCATGGGATGCCATCAGTGCTGAGACAGCAACAGTATCAACTAGCAATCCATTACTCAAATGATCAGCTTCAGTACCAGATGCAGGGAAGCCTATAAAAAATTGAAAGCCTGTTACTTTAACACAATCACCATTCAAGCACAGCTAAAGTGAGCAGTCCTTCTAAGGATAGAGGCCTACTTAATAGAGCAATGAAATGAGCAAAAATCCTTTGGGTCAGTGCAAACAGGTACCATGCAGAGCTACTGTACATTGGTGTCAGTAGTGGGACAAACAGAAGTCCTACTGTCCCGCTCTGAAAAGCATTGATTGCTGCAGAAATTCAAAAGATGGACTTTTTGGTAGTAAAGAGGAAGAATTGATTTACTTGGAGTATTCATTGTGTATTGTGGCTTATTTCTGGAAGATGCTTCCTTTAATACATGCTTTGAAGAGAATAAATATCCTTTATTTTATTCTAAAAAAGTGTGGTGTATTATTGTGTCTTGGTTTGGTGTCCTTATGGTTACAATGGACATTAATAAAGAGAACAAATGACTTGAAGATCTTTGTCCTAATCAGACTTCGGTAACCAATATCCCAGAAATGGCAAAATGATTATGAGTAGCTAGAGAGAGCTGGGATGCAGAATAGGTAGTGATAGAGCTGTTTTTCTGATACTAGGAACATTGCAACAGAAATAGTACCAGCACAGAGAAGGAGAAAATTCATCCAAGAACTGTGAGTCCTTCTCTGGTATGGCACAACACTGTTGCATCTACAATACTGGTGAATAATAATTTGTATTTTCAGCCTGGTTAGAGGTCAGAAGGACTGCTGCAATATAACTTTTTATATCTTGGGATCCTGTATTTTTCCCATTACAACAGCTCCTTTGCCAACATTTATCAATTGGATAAAAGGACTGTATTTAGACTATATTGATTCATGCTGTTTTTGTGTCATGAGAGGAATATTTTGATTGCATAACTGACCGTGGTGCTTAATTGCCCCCATTGTGTTTTTTTATGTCTTTTTAAACAAATATCTGTTTGTCACATTCACTGAAACACAGCAGAATGTCTATTTATCCACCTCCTCTACATGTAGTGGATTGATCTACAGCAGTTCTATTTTATCATAGAATTCATTAAATAATCTTCTCCTTCATTGCACTTCTATGAGACTTATATTGCTTAAATGTATTTGTAATTTCTTTAATGTATACTCACTAACTTTAGTTAATACTGTATTATTAATTTGTACAACTGTACTCCAAACCTTCTATTTATGTATTTGCTGAGCTAATACCTTACTGGTCTTTTCTTCATATTTATAAGAATGAATTGTGTTAAAATGAGTTGCTCAGTTTCTCATGGGGCCAAAAGATTATATTCTGTTTGCAGTTAAAAATTTTTTGGTGAAGCCTATTATATAAATTTGCACACTCCTGGCCGGTCACGGAAATCTCAGGAATTAGTTGAAATATTCTTCTAGTTTGCAATTCATTTATGCATGAAATGTGTATAATGATTTGACCCTCTAATATGTTGTAGGTTTTCCAGAGTTCTCCTATGGATATCTCTGAGGGTGTGTTAATCTCTATAAAAATATCAATATGTATATAAATGAAAGTCTTTGTTCACTAATAGAAATGGGTGATCTAGTGATCACAATGGGTTAAACTGCCAACCCCGCGTCAGTGGAACATAATGATTTGGATACTAGAACAAGAGGTACACAATCTGAAATAATGATGAAACCATTTTAACAGGATTTAAGAAATGACAAAAATCTGTTTTCAATAAAAATGCAATTTGTGAGTAACAATGGAAAAAAAAGATTATTATCTCAAATACGGATCTGACAGACTATTAATCTCTTCTAAAATGTGAAATTGTTGCAGCAGTTTTAAATATCACAGTTGCAGTTGCTGATGACCCATATAGTTCAAGATCAAATATAAAATTGAAATCTAATCCCATTACAAGCCTATGTTGGTTTATATTGAAAAGTTCAAATATTGTCATTCAAATTTGGTACTAACAGAGAGTGTGTGTGTGGGTTATTATATATAGACACATACATACACACACTATTTACTAGAGTAGTTTTGTGTAGTTTTCCCATAGCATACTGCAGAGTCCGATGCAATCGCAGCAGATTCCAAGGGAAATGGTTTGTGAATTTCTTACTATAGCTAAGCAACCCAATCTTATTGCAACCAAACCTGATCCTCAGTCTTTAATTGTATATGAAATACACAAAACAGATTTCTAACTGTATATTGATCATTTTTAATTAAATAATGGTAATTTTTAGTAACACACTGACAAATAAGTCACAACATGTTTAGAAATACAAGGTCTTTTAAAGCACAGAAAAAAGAAGAAAGCGCTTTACAAAACAAATAATTTTAGCTTACCCATTCAGGTTTTGGCATGTCTGCTCCATCATTCAATGCTCCATAAGTTGGATAAAATTCCTGTTCAACAAGATCCTTGTCTATAAAAAGAGAGAAAAAAATGATTATTAGACTTTTCCTATATAATGTGGAGGCTGTGCTATACCTTTATATACAAGTATAGCAAAGACAATTCACTCGATGTATATGAAATTGTTAACAATGGGTTCTCAGAAAATTCTACTACCACACTGATAGTATCCTATGATTATAAGCAGGCCTTTAGACTGAAGCCCAAAAAAATCAACTAAACTAAAATCTATTCATTGTGAGCAGCTCTGATATCCTACAGCAATTTATATCAATATAGTGCCTATCATCAAAATAAATCTGTTAAGCAAGGAAAAACGATTCACAACAACAGTACCTGTAATATTTAAATTATTCTAGAAGCAAATCAGACAAACTCTTTCAGTTTAGTTTTCAGCTTTGTTAACATTCTGTCATACATTTTCAGTTGTTAAAAAAAACTTCAAGATATTTAAAGAACTGCTTTCCTGTAGCTGAGCATCTATGACAGCAGCCCTTCTTCTCTTTGTTTTATTTTCTACATTACTTTCAAAAGTTTTTTTCCATTGCTCTGTTTTCATCATTAACAGATCAAGCATAATTCTAGTCACTTGTTAATATCCCCAAAATTTCACAGAGCTGTTAAATACTTTTGACATACTGTTTTACTTACACATGTATGAAAATGGCTCTATATGCAAATGTAGATAACAAAACAAAGGCTAGAATATACGAGAGGTCCAAGTAAATCTTCAGAGAGAGAGAGAGAGAGAGAGACTGCACTGAAAAACCATTTGATATAAAGCACAGAACAAGAAAAAAAGATTTCTTGTAATTATTAAAGAACAAGCATCTGCTCTACTGCATATATGTTAGCAAAGCTTAATCTTTGGCTGTCCAGAACTGTATTCATGCTTTTTACTTATGACGCAGCCCAAGGAAAAATAGAAACATAAAGAAATCAGATCAACCCTTTGGTTTCACACCACCTTTTGCAACAACCAGAAGTAACAGAAGTACACTACACAGTCTCCTAAAGGTGTCTATCTGGCAGAATGTATTTATAAATAAATTGTAATTGCATTTGAAAATAATTTTTGACTGCTGTCAAACATTTTTCAACAGATGGTTAACTCATGTGCAGCCAATAATGGTTACCTGATCCAGCAAAAGCTGAAAACAGGGGTGAACATTTGCACTATGCAGCCTTTAGTTCTCTTCCCATTATGCTTATATATAATCACATTTTTTTTTAACAAGATTGCTTTTTTCTAGAAACCTAACACAGAAAAGTGGGCCAATTCCATTGCTGGTTTTAACACTATGTAGTATTACTCCATCTACTCAAGATGAAACACTAGAATGAAAGGGGCTTACAAATGCAGATCTCATGTTACATTCTGATTGTACACATGTAGGTTGCCCTGCATTAAGAACATCCTGTGCTTATTGCAGCAGACTTAAAAACACATTCGTTTTGTAAATATCAGTGCTTTTATTTTGATTGAGTTTATGATTAGATGCCAACAACAGATTACAAGCGAGTCTCAGGTTACGGTGGTCTTCACTTGAGGTAATTCCACAGATATGAACAAGTACAAAAAACATTTTTTTTTTGTAAAACTGAATTTTGATTCATTTTCCATCTAGCAACTTTTTTTACTTTCAAAATAAATAAACTAGTTGCGACACCACATGATCACTCAGAAATGACAGCATGCGTCACTGAATGTGGCCGGAAGCATGTGAAGCCTTGCAATAAGCTCAGTCACAGGTAAGCAACTAGACAGGCAGCTGTCTGTTCAGCTGAGGAAAGATAGAAACTGCTGCTTGCAATTCCCAGCTTCCCAAGTATGTGTCCCAGCCATGCTGTCTGACTGAATAGCTGCTGTGTGGGGGAGGTGACACTCTTGGGAACCCCTAAGCAAACACAGCACATCTGAGCTGTGGGATCAATTCTCAGCTAGTGGTAGGGCTGGGAAATGTTGCTTAAAAACTACATATTAATATTTTAAATACTGAGGTGATATACAATATGTATAAATAGTTTATTTTCTCCAAAATACTACTGTGTAAGCTTCACTTATAAGCAGGACTATGTCAGAATGAACAATGCTTTTATTTGTGATATCTGGATTTCTCTCTGTGAGCAGAAAACACACACACTGGCACAATACACCAATGACTTGTTAATTATATAGCATACAAATATTTTAGTATTGGTAAACATCGGTCTCTTCGTTATTTCTCTCTCACATACAAACCTGTTAGTTATACAGAATCTTAAACTATACTAGCTGTGCTACACACTAAGATGGGCTGAAATCTAAATAATCAACATAGACCTTTGCTTTAAGATTTGCGGGGCACCATGCAATGCCTATGCCATTTGGTATGGGATCTGTAAAAGCAGTGTTAATGTTTGTGATACACCTAATGGAATGATAGAGACATAACTACCAGACGGACACACTGATAGACACACAGACACTTGTCGTTTTTATAAAACCTCTTCTTAGTTATATAGAATCTTAAAATATACCATTTATTTTACCCGTCTAAAATGAGTTGAAATCTAAGTATTTGATGTAGACATTAGCATTTATGTTTGCAGTACACTATGCAACGCATACATTTCTGTTATAGGCCATTTAAAATGACATTTGTAAAAACAGTGTTAATGTTTGTAACGCTCCATCTACAGGAATGACAAATGCTATGCATTGAATTACTAAAAATGTTAGTGATGCACCATCTTTTGGAATGATAGAGTCATAGCACCTGGATGCACACAAATACACTCACACACACACTTATCCTTTTATTAAGGCAGATATTTTTGTATCCATCATTTTCAGCAGCTGCTTTAATCCTATATCTTCGACTATACCGAAAAGGACTGAATTCTTGTCCCAACAATCTTTTTTGTTACATACACAATGAGAAAATAAAGCTGGTAAAATAGTTATTTTATGATGACAGAATGATGTTTGGAGGCACGAGAGGAATAATGTGAAGTACAGAGTTTTTTTTTTTTTTTTTTTTAATTTTATTGAAATCACACAACATTTCATACAAATAGATCAATTTTACAAGAATATGATTGAAAACAAATCAACCCCCACCCCTGAGAAAGAGAGCATGGGCAGCATAATAAAACTTAAACCTAGTAAAAATAAGTAAATAGATAAATTAATAAGTGAATACAGATGAATATAGAAGAAAAAAAAAGTAATAGGGAGAGAATCTGCTTCCTCAGTGCTTTAAAAACTTATTCTAAAATGTTATTGATTAGATCCTGCCAGGTTTTGAAAAATCTCTGCACAGATCCTCTAAGTGAGAATCTGATTTTTTCCAATTTCAAATAGTATATAACATCAATTACCCACTGACTTAAAAGAGGAGAGTTGGGATTCTTCCAGTTGATCAAGATAAGTCTGTGTGCCAGTAGTGTAGTAAAGGAAATTACAGTTTGTTTGTCCTTCTCCACTTTAAGCCCTTCTGTTAGTACACCAAACACAGCTGTTAATGGGGTAGGAGTGATTGTGACACCAAGGCTGCCTGAAAGGGATTTAAAGATTTTGGTCCAGAATGATGTTAATTTGTTGCAGGCCCAAAACATGTGACCCTGTGAAGGTGGAACCTGATTGCAGCGTTCGCAGGGATCTTGCCCTGGAAACATTTTGGACAATTTTAAGCGAGACAGATGCGCTCGATATATAATTTTGAGTTGAATAATTGTATGCTTTGCGCATATGGAGCTTGAATGAATTCTCCGCATTGCTACCTTCCACTCTTTTCTGATATGTTGAGGGAGAGATCCTTTTCCCATTGTCCTCTTTGATCTTTGAAAGGAAGGGGCTATAAAATGGTTTTACATATTGCAGAGATGCTGTCCAAGTCTTTAAAACTGATCAATATTTTTTCCAGCATAGAGGGAGGTGGGAGGTGGGGAAAATCAGCAGGTTCTGTTTAACAAAGTTTCTAATTTGAAGATAGTGAAAGAAATGTGTTGCTGGAAAGTTAAATTTAGAATATAATTGTTCGTAGGATGCAAAGATGTTGTCTATGTACAGATCTCTAAGTGATTTAATCCCAAATGATTTCCAGACATTAAAAACTGCATACTGTAGATTCCGGAATATAAGCCGAAAATTTTGTCCTAGATTTTTGGCTTGGAGTTTGGGGGTCGGCTTATACAACGAGTATCATTTCAAATTCAAGATTTACAGCGCAGTGCCGGTTTTGCAGATGAATACGGAAGTAATTAATGATGAAACCACAGCGCCATCTTTCAGATGAAGAAGTAACTTTGCATGCCAGTACTTTAAATTAAATAAAGAATTTATTCAAAAAAGTGTTTTAGTTGTTGATTTTATTAATAAAATTTATAATAAATTATCGGGAAGTTTAAAATAAAATACCGTTGTTTTGATTTACGACCAACATCTTGCGTTACGACCCGAATGTGGTCACGTGTATCCGCTTGCACGATTGTAAACAAACACCCGAGAGCGTTAGTAAGCGTCAGTCGGAGCCCAGATACATGTGTTTGTGGATGTAATTTCGGTCATTGCAGTGATTTACCTATATATATAATTCACTAAGACCATGAAAGCAAGACACATAATTGCTAAGGAAGGAAGAGAAGGTAACGAAAGCGATCACAATCGAAACGAAGATGGAAATTGTGTGGAAATATGAGAGTGCTGTTCGTGTGACCGATCTCACTAATATGTACAGCATGTCGAAATCCACCATCTCAACAATTTTACAAAGAAAAGATTTGCATAAGGAGGCTCCTTCTAAACAATAACCACCTTCCGTTTCATTCTCCTCCTCCTCCCTTCCTGCAGCCCAAAGATGTCAAATTAAATGGTGAGTACAGTAATCCCTCGCTATATCGCGCTTCGACTTTCGCGGCTTCACTCTATCGCGGATTTTATATGAAAACATAACTAAATATATAACGCGGATTTTTCGCTGCTTCGCGGGTTCTGCGGACAATGTGTCTTTTTACTTCCTGTATATGCTTCCTCAGTTGGTTTGCCCAGTTGATTTCATACAAGGGACGCTATTGGCGGATGGCTGAGAAGCTAACCAATCAGAGCACGCAGTTAAGTTCTCCTGACTGAGACGCTAACCAATCAGAGCACGCAGTTGAGCTCCTGCGTGCTGAATGCAGTGTTAACCAGGAAGTCTCGTCTCGCTAATTCAGCATCAACGTGTTTGGCTGTGTAAAGAGTTGTGCTCTTTAGTGTTTATCTTTGTGCATAGTCAAGCCCTTCATTATGGCTCCAAAACAATCTGCTACTGCTTCAGGGGCCGTGCCCAAGCACAAGAAGAAGATGTTAATGATTGCCGAAAAGGTAAACGTTTTGGATTTGTTGAAGGCTACGATTCTTTTTATTTAAAAAGTAGGAAAGGAGTATAAGATCTACGGCTGCAGTGTCCTTTTAACCAGGGTGCAAAACGAGTTGTAAGTGGATGTAATAAGGCAGCAGTCTGGATGGAATCTGCTTTAGGGATTTGGATTGAAGACTGCCAGAAGAAGAACAACGGCAGTGCTACACAATCGCCTGAAGTGGCTCCTTTACAAGGGCTGTAACGCTCTCCTTTGTTGTGCAGTAAAATTAAACTCATTGTTATCGGACAAGTCATCGTGTCATTGTTGGTGAGTAACCATAATTTTCTTCTTACAGTGCTTAGTACATGTACGTACGTTTAGTGTCACTGTACACACATTTACTGTATACTATTTTTCTTGCATTGTACGTATTTATTGCTGGTGACCTGTCTATCGTAATGGCTGTAACATATGTGATATCGGAGACACTCAATATCTTTAAAATAATATTTAGGTTTTACTGTATATAAATAGTGTGTTTATATACATAATTTCAATGAATCTTACCTAATATCTAAGTGAATACAAAGGGATTATGCTGTTTAACTCTGCGGGGAATATTTATAAACAGTGCGGGAGAGTTTATAAGGGCTTAAAATATATAAAAATAACCATATAAACATATGGTTTCTACTTCGCGGATTTTCACCTATCGCGGGGGGGGTCTGGAACGCAACCCCCGCGATCGAGGAGGGATTACTGTACAGTATGAAATTGTTGTTTCTAGAATAGAATAGAATGCCTTTTATTGGCACTATACACGTGTACAATGAGATTAAAAGCAGCTCCTTCAGTGCAGACATATGTGTAGATCACAACAAGTAAATAAACAAATGGTGCGAAAAGATGCAAAGAAGTTGCAAAAAAAAAAGTTCTGTATAGGGCTTGTATGGTTGTTTCTTTAGCCTTAGCATAACGCCCGATCTGCAGCCCCGCTTCTGCTTCCTTGCTCTCCTCCGTCTGCGTCATCTCCTAGACCCGACAACAATCCACGTCTCGCTATGTTGTCTGGGATGTTGTGCGTGTAATGAAAAACACTCGAAACAGATGTCTGGCTCTGGACACCGATGTCTATAAGGTTCTGACGGGTGTAGCGGATGTTCGCCGAACCCATCGTGCACAAACAAGCAAAAAAAAAAAGTACAAAAACAATAAAAAAGTGCACTGAAAAGGAGAGCCCTGAGCCGCTGCGACCATGCGCGCCGCCATGCTCCTAGCTTAATCTAGCCTACTTCTGGTAGGCATGGCACTTTTTATAACTTTTTGGTTAGCACATTAGAAAAATTATTGGTGTTTTGGTAAATTATGCACATTATACAACCCTTTTTTATTACGAAAAGGTTAAGTAAGTGTTGCAGTGGGTTGTTCGGAACACATATTTCCATTATTTCTTATGGGAAAAATAGTCTTGACTTACAACCAACTTGAGTTACAACCAGCCCTCGCGAACGAATTAAGTTCATAAGTCAAGGGTCCACTGTATTGCGTATTTAAGTTAATCAAATTTATAACGAGTCTCCGGAAATCCTCCCACCGATGTACCGTATTTGCGTATATAGTTTCAACACAAAGGTTTCATTTTACCACACATCTCCGCAATCACTTCCTGGTTTCCATCAAAAATGCCGGCAGTCTCAAATTCTCGCCGATAAACATGATAAATATACCTGAAGAGACACTTTTAAGGAAATTTAGAAAATTTTGCTTGGAGAAGGGGGTTGGCTTAAATACCGGTCATCGGCAAATACATGTAATTTAGTAGGTAGAAAAGGGGGTCGGTTTATATACCGAGTCGGTTTATATTCCGGGATCTATGGTATGTTTGTGAGGGTTGAAAAAGGTGGTTCTCATGCAGAGATGCCACCGATAAAAGATTCTCTATCATAAAATACTTCCTACACTGGTTCCATATTCTGAGTGAGTGAAGCACTATTGGGTTATTAGTATATTGGCGATAATTTTGCATTTATTGGGGCGCAAAGCAAGGAATTTAAAAAGGAACTGCAGGATTTTATTTCTTTTGCAGACCAAGCCTATATATGTTCATCTATTTATGTCAATGTCCAGGTTTTTATATGTTGTATGTTTGCTGCCCAGTAGTAAAATTGAAAGTTAGGTAGGTTGTACGGAGTTTTAATTATGCCCTCTTCATACTAATTTGTGCATCATTGTTTGAGATGGTGGAAGAGATTTGTAGTGTTGCTAGCTTTAGTATATTAATATTTTGGGCATAGTTTGCATATGACTGTGCCTTGCTTCTCATTCAACATTTTGAAGCTTTTTTTTAATTAATATACAGTATTTTAAACAATACTCATTATAAATTACCCCGTCCTAGTTATCAGTAGCATTTTGTACCATCCCTATTCCTTTTTTTCCAATTCTATGAGGTATGGTCTCATCAAAAACTGTAGGATGTCTGAGCACAATGTTGACATACTGTACATGTGCGGTTCATTTTTGTTTACATTATAATAAAGCATTATACATTTCTGCTGATATTTCTATTAATGGACATTAAAAAAACCATGATGTCTCTACGCAACAAAAGGGGACTTTGTATAACTGGACAATACAGCAGAATCAACACTACTATACTTGGTAAAATAGTATTTAAATTAGAGAATATAGTGGAGTTACGGAATTGCTCTGTAAAATATGAATGAGGTCTTAAATGTTCTCTTGAGATGCACGTTCCTACAATATTTAGCTACAATACATTGACAGGAATGCAAAAGATAACATGTAAACCTGGAGTAAACAGTACACAGTTTGTGAACAAATATAAAATGTTGTGCCAAGGATATAATACAAAATTGTGCTTCATATGTGCACAACAGATGACAGTAAACATTATGCCTGCAAGTGTTGATTATGGATTTGATTTTTCAATATTTCATAGGTATACACGGAGATTGTTGTCAGGGCTTCTGTGGCCAACCATCTTGATCCTCATTCTCAATAAATGTGCTGATGTGGGCCCTGCCTTAACATTATGATGGTGTTTGTTTACCCCATTTGTATTTTTTTTTAAATAGTGAAACTAAAACCATCTGGCACAGAGTGCTTATCATAGTTTGTACTCCTGTTGTACAACCCTTAGTTTCAAGGCAGAAAAGCAATTATTATGATTAGGCAGAATTTAATTAAAAACTATATATTCCAGAATATGGTTATGCCATTTTAAAATTTCTACTTTGCTTTGAAATGAATGGAAACCATATGACTTGTGGTTACACAGTTTCTGTGACATCTGAAGTTTGAAATTTGCTTCTGTTCTAGTGTTTATTACTAAAATATAATTAGAGGGCAAGTTTACCTTTCAGGTTTTGAAAGTAACAAAATTGCTATAGGCAGCAGTGCCTCTAGGTATAAGGACCATAAACTATGAAATTCTTTTTTTTTTTGAAGTTTTATTAATTTTACTGCAATCCATACAAACCAATCATTTTTTTACAAAAAGAAAAATTGAGTTAAGGACAAATCGATCCCCACCCCTGAGAGAGAGAGCAAGGCAAACGGCGTGAAATTTAAGGCTTGTAAACATACCTAAATTAATAAATTTGATAAGCCAATAGAGATGAATGCAGAAGACAAAGAAATACGGAAATAATTGCTTCCTCTGTGCTTTAAGAGCTTATCTATACTAATAAAAGGCAAAGCCCTCACTGACTGACTCGCTCACTCACTTACTCACTCATCACTAATTCTCCAACTTCCCGTGTATGTAGAAGGCTGACCCCATCTTCACGAAATTTGGTAGGTGGCTTCCCTGCGCTAACCAAAACCGATGTACGTACTTATTTCGGTAGTATGACACCACTGTTGGCCGCCATATTGAATTTTCCAAACATCACTAATTCTCCAACTTCCCGTGTAGGAAGAAGGCTGAAATTTGGCAGGGTCATTCCTTACAGCTTACTTACAAAAATTAAGCAGGTTTCATTTCGAAATTCTACACGTAACGTTCATAACGGTCAATAATGTCCGCCATGTTGAACTTTCTTATTCATGGCCCCATCTTCACGAAATTTGGTAGGCGGCTTCCCTGCGCTAACCGAAACCAATGTACATACTTATTTCGGTGGTATGATGCCACTGTCAGCCGCCATATTGAACTTTCCAACGTCACTAATTCTCCAACTTCCCGTGTAGGTAGAAGGCTGAAATTTGGCAGGCTCATTCCTTACAGCTTACTTACAAAAGTTAAGCAGGTTTCATTTCGAAATTCTACACGTAATGGTCATAACAGTTGACAATGTTCGCCATGTTCAACTTTCTTATTTATGGCCCCATCTTCACGAAATTTGGTAGGTGGCTTCCCTGCGCTAACCAAAACCGATGTACGTACTTATTTCAGTGGTATGATGCCACTTTCGGCTGCCATATTGAAGTTTCCAACATCACTAATTCTCCAACTTCCCGTGTAGGTAGAAGGCTG
>JANRMT010062792.1:108341993-108374864 GCA_026402145.1 Polypterus bichir lapradei | reverse complement strand
TCGAAATTCTATGAGTAACGGTCATAACGGTCAACAACGTCCGCCATGTTGAACTTTCTTATTCATGGCCCCATCTTCACGAAATTTGGTAGGCGGCTTCCCTGCGCTAACCGAAACCAATGTACGTACTTATTTCGGAGGTTTGACGCCACTGTCAGCCGCCATATTGAACTTTCCAGAGTCACTAATTCTCCAACTTTCCGTGTAGGTAGAATGCTGAAATTTGGTACTTATTTCGGTGATATGATGCCACTGTCGGCCGTTATATTGAACTTTTCAACGGTCTTTGTTACTTACGGGCCCATCTTCAAGAAATTTGGTACACGGGTTCCCAACGCTAACTGAATCCTACTTACGTACATATATACGTCCATAGCCTGCAGCTCGGTCACCGTGTGAGGCAGCGTTGGGTCCCCCATCCCAACGCCTCCCACGTTGTTGGCTGCCTGCCTATATAAGGCCGTCTGTAGCTCCAGTCTCTACATTCCCTTCCTTGCTTCGCCATGGTATTCACATCTCCCTGCTGATAACTACAGCCTTTTTATTTAATCCACGGCTTCTCCGCTGTTTTATTGTTCATTTATTACGATTATAGTTATTGTGTAGGTATTTTAGACTTACTTTACATTGTTCAGATACCCATTTCCTTTATCATTCCAACCGTACCCCCATTAACATGTCTATCGAGGTGATCACTATCGATCAAAGAACTGTCACTTACCAAGTGGTTTCCATGCCCAGAGATGACACCTGCCTTTTCCATTCTCTTTGTTACATATTACACGGCCATATCAGGCTCACTCTTGATATCCGGAGGAACATTGTGTCTTATGTATTGAATGACTGGGACAGGTTCAAGGTGTGGACTGATGACGGTACAGGAGATAATTATACTAAACAGGAGCACTAGAAGAGTGAAATGCTTAAGTGTACTGAAATGGCCAAATATTTTACACCTTTGGACAACCGCCAATGCCTCTTAAACATCTTAGATTCACAGGTGTCGATTTCAGTAGTGGACACTTTGATGTTTAGAAATGTTTAAACTCTCAAAAGCTGGATGTGAAGTTATCAATGAAACTGGTTGTATACTTACAACGTTTGACAGATGCCGAATGTCTCTTCAACACAAGTCCTACAAATACTGTTGTAATTGAAACAAACCATGAAACTCAAACCGATTATGACAGCAGCAATCCAAGCTGTGAGATTTGAAACAAGATTACTGTTCACATGGCCAACTGTACGTTGCATGCTCAAGAGTAAGCTCAGCGCACAGCTACAGCTTGGTCATATTACAACTGGAGGGCCGAACTGACAACGTGGCATACAAAGAGATCCTTAACAAATAATTATTGGTATATTTTCCCTCAGTTTAAAAAGGTTTCATTTTCTTCTTAATAAAAATTTTAAGGCAGTACTTCGCCGCTGCGAAGCGCGGGTATTTTGCTAGTTTTAAAATATTACTGATTAGATCCTGCCATGTTTTGAAAAAAGTCTGCACAGATCCTCTTAACCGAGTATTTGATTTTTTCCAATTTCAAATAGTATAACACATCGGTTTCCCACTGACTTAAAAGAGGAGAGTTTGGGTTCTTCCAGTTTATCAGAATAAGTCTGCGTGCCAAAAGTGTAGTGAATGCAATCACAATTTGTTTGTCTTTCTCCACGTTATACCCATCTGGAAGAACCCCAAACACAGCTGTTAATGGTTTAGGAGGGATTGTGAGACCAAGGCTGTCTGAGAGGTAATTAAAAATTTTGGTCCAGAATAATTTTAATTTGGTGCAGGCCCAGAACATGTGACCCAGTGAGGCTGGGACTTGGTTGCAGCGTTCGCAGGTTGGATCATGCCCTGGAAACATTTTGGAGAGTTTTAGACAAGACAGACGTGCTCGATGTATAATTTTGAGTAGTATAATTGTACAGTTTGCGCATATGGAGTTCGAGTGAATTCTCTGCATTGATACTTTCCACTATATACTTTCCACATATCAATTGCGAGATCTTTTTCCCAGTGTCCTCTTGGATCTTTGAAAGGGAGGGACTGTAATATGATTTTATATATTGCAGAGATGGTGTCTGAGTCCTTGAGATTGAGCAATATTTTTTCCAGCATGGATGAGGGTGCAAGATGAGGAAAATTGGGAAGGCTCTGTTTAACAAAGCTCCTGATTTGAAGATAGTGAAAGAAATGTGTAGCTGGAATGTTAAATTTAGAATGTAATTGTTCATAGGATGCAAAGACATTGTCTATATAAAGATCTCTAAGCAAGTTAATTCCAAATTTTTTTCAGATATTAAAAACTGCATATTTTCGCAAAGGTTGAAAGAGGTGGTTCTCTTGCAGAGGTGCCACAGATAGCAGCTTCTCCATCTTGAAATGCTTTCTACATTGGTTCCATATTCTAAGTAAGTGAAGCACAATTGGGTTATTAGTATATTGCCAATAGCGTTTGTTTATTGGAGCACAGAGCAGGGAATACAAAGAAGTACTGCAGGATTTTGCTTCTATTGCAGACCAAGCCTGTGTATGTTCTTCTATTTGTGTCCAGGTTTTTATCGCTTGTATATTTGCTGCCCAGTAATAAAACTGGAAGTTAGGTAGAGCCATGCCACCTTCTGCCTTTTGTCTTTGTAGGGTCGCTCTTTGGATGCGTGGATGTTTTGAGTTCCAAATAAATTAAGTTATTGTTGAATCTAATTGCTTAAAGAATGATTTATTAATGTATATTGGAATGTTTTGAAATAAAAAAGGAGCTTAGGAAGAATATTCATCTTAACAGTGTTAATTCTTCCAGCTAGTTTGAGATGAAGGGTTGACCATCTATGCAAGTCTTGCTTAATATTTTCCATGCAGATGGCGAAATATTGTTGATAAAGGGCTTTATGTTTACTTGTGATGTTAACCCCTAGGTATTTAAACTGTTCTGCAATGATAAAAGGTAGAGTGTCTAATCTAATATTATATGCTTGAGAATTCACTGAAAAGATTAAACTTTTATTCAGGTTAATTCTGAGACCAGAGATCTTTTGAAATTCTGTGAGTGCTGTTAAGACTGCAGGCACAGAATTTTCTGGGTCTGATATATACAGATCATATCATCTGCATATAATGAACTTTTCTGTTCCAGTACTTCTCTGATACCCTTTATCTGATCAGTATTTCGACAATGTATTGCCAGTGGTTCAATGGCAATTGCAAACAGTAGCGGTGACAAGGGGCATCCTTGTCTAGTACCACGTTCTAGTTTAAAGTAGTCTGAACAAATGTTATTGATACAAACTGAAGCTTCTGGGTTAGTATACAGTAATTTGATCCATGCCGTAAACTATGAAATTCAATGAATGTCAGGGATGCTTCAAGAGTTGCAGCTAACAGAGCTCTAAAACGTTTCAACTGAATTTAATATAGTACACTTCCCATTTGTACACTTGGTTTGCTGTACATATTTGCAGATACAACATACACTTGATTAACCTACATCTGTAATGTTTTATTTTTCTAGTTGCTTATTTTAAGGTTGTACAGTGGCAATCATTAATTAACTGTAGCAAATACTATTTTATCACCTTCTTGTCTTCATTAGTACATAATCAATGCCTTTACTTTTAGTCAAGTGATTATTCCAAACAAGGCACGGCATCATAAGAGAGGGTAGCAGCAGCAACACCTAAGGGGGAAATAAATCTCATCTGCCAGTCCAACTGCCAGAGGGCACTCAGACAAACAGAATTTCACACCGTTTACAGTTATAATGCCAAAGAAGTTTCTGGGTGGCCAGCCGGTCTAAAACTATATTTTTTTCAGACCACTAATTTCATTCTGACTCAAGGAAAGCCATGGTACCAAAGGCTTAAGGTGATAATCACCCCCAGATAGTGCATGAGTACATTGCAGGGCACACTCACATTCCTGCTTACAGTGTCCTAACATGCATGTGTTTGGGATTACACCAAACTGTAGGTTAAAGTTTAAATAAATAATAACTCTAAAATGCTAATCCTACTATAATTTTGCACTGTAAGAAAAACTATTATTAGAAAGATCAATATTAAAAAGAAAACAAAACACAAACCCACACATTGAATTGGAAGAGGCGAGATTTCCAATGTGAATGTCAACTGTTCTGAATTATATTTATGTTATCACATCTGGACTCATTTTCAGACATTCTGTCCAAACAAAATTATCGTTTGCCTATAAAATGATCCTTTAAAAATGCTAATAAACTGGAGCAACTGGAATTTGGACTGAACACCACCCTGTATATATTATATATGTGTAACTTTATCCAGTTCAGGGCCCTGGTTGTTCAGAGACTGTCCTTTATATATCCTATATATATTTTTCTGTTTTTTCTTACACAATATACTGTATCTTGTATTTATTTTACAGTTATTTTTGTCATGCTAGATTTTAAATAAATTTATATTATGCAAAAATCATAGGTGGAATTGCATTCAATAAGAATACATTAACATAAGTTAACATATTTTTCTTCTGTGTAAATTTTTTTAAATGCCGGTATAGATTTAACAACCAAACAGAGAACAAAAAAGTCTTCTGCATTTTCATAAATAAAGAGTTGTTCTTATAAACACAGTTTGACTGTACAGATGCAAGCAGAACGTTTTACTGTATTTTGAGATAAATATGCACAGTAAGAGTTAAATCGGTTGTACACAGTACTTTCACTATAGCTTACAAAGGCCAAGGCTCAGCAAATCTGATTATCTAGGCACCAGAGGAAAGATGAAATGCAGTTACAAAGCTTGTGTGTAAAGCTGTGGTTTTCAAAAACGTCAAGACAGGTAGACACAATGCGCTGAAAATATAAAAAAGACACCACAGAAATTTCAATCCCTTTAATGGAATTTTAACTTGGAAAATTTGCCGACTTCTTTTCCACTGTGTTTAGCTAACATGCTCATGGCCCTCTATATAGGGGAGTTGCCTGAGGTGAGCAAAGAACAGCCATTTGGTGTTTCAGAGCCTATCATTTGTACATCTGAATTTAACCAGTAAAACAGCCAGTACCAGCTTTATTTCTAAGATTTCAAAGTGTAATATATGCCGTAATATTAACTGACATACTGTAAATGTAATCTGTATCTGAAATTATGCTTGATCCTATGGAGCAGAACATCAGCCATTCACAAATGCAGTAATTTCAGAATTGTATTCTGTAGCTTATACTTGGCAGTGACAAATTCTTAGATGGTGCTTCATTTATAAATCAGCCCTACATTACCTGATGGATTTGGTCCATGTCAACTTTACAGAGGCAAGAGAGACTCATTATACTAGTCTTCAGCTAAGCTATCATCACCTCATTTTCACACCTACTTTTCTCCTAGACTGACCTCCAAATTAAGTTTATGAAACTTTAGCAGGCTTTAACTCAGAGGCAGTGTCAATTCAATTATTATTAAACCATAAACACATCCATTCTGGTACTTTTAAACTTACTTAGGTCGTTCAGAGTCAAGGGGAGCCTTTTGGGTGGAAGACAGGAACCAAACCTAGAAAGTGCAGACCCTTAATAGCTGCAGATTTTCATTCCAGCCACTTTCTTTAAATAGTAAGCAGTTACTGTTGGTACTTAACAGAGGTGTTCTGCTTTAGTTATAATGGGCTTGCTTAACTGTTTAAGTTTTTTCCTTATCTGTCAGCCAAACAATATGCAAAGAAAGCAGATGACCACCTAAATCTAGGGCTTCAAACAGTCCTGGAAGGCCAGCATTTTCACTGCTAACCAATCTGCCATTTAGCTGTTAATGAAACCTGTTATTTAATTCCATGGTCTGGTAGTGTTCTCATTCTGCCTCAACAGTGAATTCAAAAGATTTTCAGAATATTTGCTTTTCTTCTAAAATCATCATCCAAATGCTTTGTGTACCATCGCAAATTATTACATCTCATATCTTCATAACTTTTTCTTTTTTAAATATTTTGTTGATACAGCTATTAAATATTTTTTTAAATATTTTATTCATAAAGCTATTGTTTGCCTTCTGGTTAAATAAATAAAACAATCAAACTGCAAGTCAATTAAAAATCAAGGCAACATAGTATGTTTGATTACCTTTAGCAGTTGGTTAACACTGAAGAAAGTGCACTAAAAAAAACACCTGCTGCCACTGTGGCTTTCCAGGAACAGAGCTTGACACCTCTGTTACAGGCAACTAATGAAATAAAAATTAAAAAAAAAAAAAAAAAAAAAAAAAAAGAATTGTTTGAGCTCAGCAAGAGTCTTTCAAACTTGGGATATGGGACTTATAAATCAAATTATCTGTGTATTTTAAAAATACACAGAACTCCAGGAACAGATGCTGTTGCATAGCCTGAGATTAAGTTCTGATGAATGGAAAGTGCAAAACATAATGGGAGAAAAGGGAGACTAGCTGAGATGTAACCTATAACACACAATGTTGGGTATTTTGGCTATTTCCTTCTCTCTTTCAGTCAAATTAAAATCAAAATAAAGGCCTGAGCGAAACTGATGCAGTGAAAACTGATGCAGAATTGATTTTATTTCCAAACTGACACAGATACCAATGGGTACATATCCAGAAGAACAGCATTTAGATATTTAATTAGTGAACCATGGACATCCTGTAATTAAGTAGGAGTTTTATGCTCAATGTGCTATAACCCAATGCGACGGTACATGGCAGCAGGGATGCTGGGGTCTCTGACCTGGGAGCGTTTCTACTTTTGAATCTCAGTTTGTATCTTCCCTTCGAAACTCAATTAATCTTGTAATCTGCTCTACTTTACATTAGACAGTTATCAGCTGAACCCTTACCCTTTAAAGTCTTAAATTAAAGTCACCTTACAACAACATGCACATTGCTTCTGGCAACCAAAGCTTTGTGGTTTGCCTTGCAACCTTAAATGTGTTTATAATGAAAAAGAAAAAAAAAAACCTCTTGCAACTGGCTGACTTCTACAGTTTCACTTCCACTAGAGTCTGAAGATGAAATAAACTGATTTGCTTATTATGGACACATGCAAAGAAAAGACAATGGCTTCAGAAAATGTGTTTTTATTCAAATGCATTGCATGCCTAGACTGGTGCGTTTTAACACGTTTGTTTGAAGGACAAATAGGCATTTGGCAGATGAGTTTAGATGTCACTTTTTCTAAAACAAAATTTTGCTCTCCTAACAACCAGAAAGGAATTTGTAGGGTACAGTACATCTAAACTGATTTATATGCTGTTTCTTCTCATTTCCTAGAACTTTCACTCAAGTCTCTCATTTGAGATACAAATTAAAAGCAGATGCTGTTATTTTTACACCATTACCTAATGTAAGGTTTTCCTTTTTCAATGTTTTTTTTAACTTACTGTCTTAAAACTAGGCAGAACAGTAATGTTTTCAGACATTAGGCCAACAGTTTTTTGTTTTTTTTTCCAGCTGAAACTGCAATGTCGTTCATTTAGATTTAAAGAGCAAAATCAACAGGAAGGTTAACTGGTGTGGCGGGCGGCCTGGGCACCTCTTCTTTATATGGTCCGGGGGAACAAGCATGGGCTGAACAGACGCTAGATGGCAGCCCCCCTGGGTGGCAGTGGTTCCACAGAATCCTGCAGGGCACCATGGGAGATGGAGTTCTTTATAACCCTGTTTGGATCGGGGGGTGCCACCAGGGGGTGCTGCAGTTGTTCCTGTTCCTGAGAAGTGCAGCCGAAAAAAGATTGTCAAACACCTGGAGCACTTCCGGGTGGGCTATAAAAGAAGCCAGCAGCTACCACTCCGGGAGCCAGACTCGGGAGGAGGGAGACAAAGCTTGCCAGAGAGGAGTGGAGGAGATACAGAGAAGAAAAAGTATTGGGTGTGTGCTTAGTGCCCACACACGAAGAAAAATAAAAATAAAAACTTGTGTTTCTATAAGGGTGCCTCCTGTGTCCGTCTGTGTTAGGTCAAGCGTTGGTATAGCGCCATCTATTGTCACACTGGCAACTCCAAACTGACAAAATGAGTTATTGTGGATGTTTACAACTGAGGCCTGTCTAAGGTTAGTCCCTGCCTTTCACCCATAGCTTCTGGGGCAGTTCTGATATCCTAGACCCTTGAATAGCAATAAATAGGTTTGTTCTTAGGTTAAAAAGTAGATAGATGCAAAAGTAACACAAAAGGAGCTTCCCCATGCAGGTCAAGGCCTATCTGAGAGAGCACTGTAATATCAAATCTAATATTCAGCGATTCACAAATTTAACATGAATAGTTTCTTTACACCGCACTGTCTAAAAACCTGGCGAATGAGTTATGCTGCTCTGACATCAAAAATACTGAGATCTCTTAACATAATGAAAGTCAACAAATGACAAGGGGCTGGTATGGCAGGAGTGCAATTTAAAAATTTAAGAATGATGGAAGAACTGACTATTTCAGAGTCCATCACACAAGCAGCACAACCTAATCTGAAAGTGAACCACTGCAACACTTACAGGCAGTACTGAGCTGTGAGACAAGAAAACCAGTTTACAACAATGTGTTAGTGACAAGCATTCATGCAGGAGTCATAAAAATTCTAAACCCTTTGGCCAATACATCAAGAACAATAAATCCATGCTATTAATATAAACCACAAAAGACATCAATTAATTTAAGCAGTAGTTAATGCTACTGACCTACATCTCCAAGAGTTCTTGGCTCAATTCTTATATTGGCCGTTATCTGTGAAGACACAGCACATTGTTCCCAAGTCTGAATGGCTTTTCCACCCTCATACCAAGGAAATGCTGGTTAATTTGACTGGGGACTCTGCACTGAGTGTGTGAGTGTTCATGCATTTGTGAGTATGCCTCAAGTGTGATCTGGTGTTCATCTACTCTTCTTTATCCTTAAATAGTCACAACCAACAAACACCAAGCAGAGAACAATGTCTGTTGTGTGAATGTAGCTTGGAACTTCTACACATCTCTGTTCACACAGCCAGACAACACCGGTTTCAGAAAAAGATCCTCACATTTTTCTGTCACAATTCTTAATGGGAAATGTATATTGGATTCAAAGCCAGAACACCTTCTCTGATGTCACTATTGTGCAAAAAAAATCATTAGCACAGAAATGCTACTTGCTTTAGGAGGTCTTCAAATGGATGGTTCATTTCACTGTATAACATTATCCCCATGATCAGTAATGGCATGCTTACTTTGCAGAGGGACTTTGAAGGATACAATATTTAATTACATGTTAACCTGAGACTACTACCTTCTATTATAACAAAGCTGGCATTACTCTGTAATATTCTGCTAAACAATCTAAGCCAGTCAGAGAACCATGTCTCTATCCTATTTTTGACAATTACTCCTCTAACAGAACTGTTTGTCAGAGGAATGTTAACTACATTCTTAGGCATTTTTGCAAAATGCTTGAGTGAGGTGTGCTTTTGAGATAACTTTAATTTTGAGTTTTTTTTCCTCCATTTTCATCACTTCTCATTCCATCCTCTTCTCCCAGTCATACTTGCTATGAAATGTCTTGTCAGATTTAGTGGGACACCATGCAAAAACGAGGATACTGGAAGTCAACAGAGTACATGTACAGAGAATTTCTAAACTCCTAAATGTCCTCAAATAGCTGTGAAAAGATAAAAGGCTACTTCAAAGTTCTAAAGCCAGGGCAAAATTCAGATTGCTCCTTCTGATGTCTCCATTTCACTTTACCATAGAAGCTGATGAGGATAATCCTTCAAAAACTACAATACACTGGCTTCTCCCCTTAATTAAAAAAAATATAGGCCACCACCAGCTCAACACTGCCAAGCTTTCCGCCACAACAGTAACTTCAACCACTTCAACATCAATTACAGTAAAATATTATTTACTTATACAAAGATAGCTGGAATTAACCAAAGTGAAACTTAGTCCAAACAATACCTATTGAAGATAAATGTGATTTTTCTTTATCATTTCTTAGGAATGTGTCTCCTTCTGTATAAAATGTATATGTATACAGAAATATGTAGAATTTAGTATACCATATGCCATGTATAGCACCTAGTGGAAAAATCTAATCATTTTATATTGCAAAATAATTACCTATGTTAAACTGCTTTTAGGATTCATCATGTAAAAATAGCCATTTGGTAAATTTGCTACAAAAATGTACAACGCTGCCAAACAATATGACATATTTTTCCATACTGATTCTGAATTGGACGAGCATTAAAATTATTATCCAGGAAGTACTGTAAACTGGGAATAACACTATTTAACCACAGACTATTTTGGTGGCTGGAGCAGACTACTAACACAAAATATTTATAGATGTTGTTCAAAATTAATACAAAAACTCATGAAATAATGGTTTAAACCTTTACATTATACATAGAATACTAATTTGTGTAATGCAGGGGGAGGAAATATGTATAAATATAAAAATGAAAAAGTAAGAACACTATAAATCTGAGTTTTTCTATGGTGTGACGTACCTATAGAGAATATACGTGTATGTTGTATACTTTAATTTCTGTACTTTCCCAGCAAGCATCAGGTTCTTGAACATTTCAAAATCTATTTGTCACAACTAACTTCTCATGTCATTAATATTTCACAAATAATATAAAGTTTAACATTCTCAAAATAACCTCAGAGTCACAAGAGGAAGAAAAAGAGTCTATCCCAGCAGCACTGGGTTAAAGGCAAGAATCAATCCCAGACAGAATGTCAGTCCATCTCAGGACATACTCTCACAAAACCCATACAAGGACATTTGGGATTCACCAGTTAACTTAACATTCACATCTATAACATACAGGAAGAAAACTGGATATGCAGAGATCGGCAAATACAACACACACAGTATTTGACACTGAATCTGAAACAATAGGATTCAGTCTCTTTTAAAATATGGCTTCTAGACGAAAGTTGTAGTTAAGGTCATGTCTATTCTTGGATGTGTATCCTAGCAAATGTAGTTGAGGGTCCCCTTCAGATAATGCTCCCATTTTTGACTAAAGTCTGTGTTTTGGCAGGAATAGCTCATTTATGTGTGGACTTGCTTCAAAGATTCATCTTCTCTCTCCAACTGTATTAGTAATGCTTCATCCAGAACACTTATTTTCCCTTGAAAAGTCTTGAGTTCCTTTCAGAAAATGTGAGGATCGTTTTCTAAAACAGGTGTTGTCAGGAAGAGGGTGTTGGGGCAACTCTGTTTTTTAAAGTTATGTAAGTGATACATGTAAAAAGTAAACAAAAAGCAGGACTATTTGTTTCAGAACATAAGAAATTAGGCAGAGCAGCAAAGACAGGGTTGCCCAAAGGTCTGACCTGTTGGACCAAATGATATTCCTAGTTTTGGTTCATTAGTGTTCCAATTCATGTGTTTCATGTCTCACCCAAATTTTCTAAAATGCAGTGTGCATGTTTTCGCTGAAAGTGGCTCCAAATTCTGTTGGCTGTTGGCCTTACCTTCTCCACAAACAGGTCACACCACTGTTACCTTCCCCTCTGTAAAAAATGTACTTTTCTTTAAATCAGCTGTTTGTGTCCTGCTAACTCTTTTTATCCAGCTCCATTTTCTGATTTTATTACAAAATTAAAGCAATATGCTCTACAAACATTTAGAGGCAAACATGGCCTTAATTTTGTTTTTGGCTGCATACTGGGATTTCAATGAAGGAGTTTTGAGAATGATTATCATTGACCACCTGATTTATCTCATCATGTATACAAACCTGACATATTCACTGACATTTTCTGTTCAATAACTGAAAAATAAATTCTGCCTAAAATTAGTACTAATCAAAATGACCATTAAAATTTTCTTATATCAGAGCAACATGAATTAAGAAAAAAACAGCATTATTCGGAATTCTTTCATTTACACCATCAGATTTACAAAACACTTGTGGGATTAATGTTATTTTCTATATCTGTCCCTTTTTTCACATTTGTCCCCATTTCTGGGCTGTCTCTGTGAAGATAAACTTCTCATTTCAAGGTAAATCCATCATTTTAAAACTCTTCTGTTGTTTTCAAGGTACTCCATATAAGTGATCAGATACTTGTGACTGCTCATGCCCATGAACTCATTCCTAAATTAATCCCTAAAACAGACTGATGAATATAACTGCATTAACTGAAGAAGAATGCATTTCAGGGGTGCTTATGACTTTAAAATGCGTCACAGGCTTTTTCACTGTGTTATATTTTAGTTGCTGGACTAATGGATGCTACATTGGATTAAAAAAAAAACAAAGAGTCCCATAAGTTTAATATGTTATTAATTTGTTTTCAACAGTAGTATAAGCCTTTTTTGCAGGCCAATGTCTCTGTAATTCTGTGCTGCTGTGAACATATCAAAAATCTTATTTTCAGAGCACTCTGCCTCATGCTCCACAGCAGTATTATGAGCTCAGCAACTCAAATGTCTAGTCAGTATGGTAATATTCATTTTGAGTAAGAATAAGGAGCATTTCTTTTTGTCAGTTACTACTACAGACTAGGTTTGAAACTAGTCTTTTGATTTGCACTTCCTATAGCTAAAGCTAGTTATGCCTGTGTGGGGTTTCCTCTGGGTAGTGTTATTTTCCTCCCACACCCAAAAAGCCGTGCAAGCTAGGTTAACTGAAGACTCTGAATTGTACCCATATGAGTAAGTATAGATATGTGCATAATTTTGTCCCTCTAATAGAATGATGCATCTTCCATGGTTGGCTTCTGCCTCATGCCTATTGCTGCTGGGATAGGTACAGCTTCATACAGCCCAGAATTGGAAAAAGCAGTTAGTAAACGGATCAACAGATGCAGACATCTGTAGCCAAGTCTAGTATACTTAGAGACGGAATGCAAAGTCACCATTTCCTAACTAGGGCCACTGTTTAAAAGCCAGTGATCCATTGCACTATTAGCACTATTAGTTTTAATCTTGCATTCAACTGTAAACTAAAACCACTGCAACTGACATCAGCAAGCTCTCAAAATATACATGAATCATGTTTTTTCCCTAACACACCGTAAATTTTCATTTTTTTTTTTTTTTTTTTTTTTAAATTGTCTTGAAAGAGAATATTTCTTCTTTATTAAATTAAACTGCACTGGTTTTGTAAAATTTACGCATAATTCTTGCAATCTCACATTGAAATTTAAACTCTGGCAGATAATGAATACTGAACCTTAGTGAACGTTACTAAAATTGTAGAGAAAATGACGTGTTGTTGTCTTTACCTATTCTACAACACGATTCATCTTTAGAAGATGCCCCGAGCAAATGGCTCTAAAAGGTCCTTGTTTAGCGTCTAAAAAATGATGTTGCATGTGGGAGAGTCTGAAAGCTATCACTAACAACAAACGACAAATTGTACTCCAAAACCTTAATTAGCACTTCACTTTCCAGATGAACGTAACATCTCATCAGCATCAAGCACAAAGTCCACTGTAAAAATACCAGCTTAAGAACAGAATGTTTGCTAAAACTTCATGAAAAAGGTTTCTCAAGCAGGTAGCAAGGAAAGCAGGACCCCATCTTTAACCCTATCTTCTAAAAACCTTCCTGAACAATTGACCTTTTCTTCCCATTATTATTATTTCATTATTAATACATTTATCCAAGGTGACTTAAGGAATGAGGATGCTATATAATTGTTTTCACTCATTTTTAAGCACTGGAGCACAGGTAGGTTAAGTGACTTGCAAAGGATTACACAGTGAACTGGGGTTAGAAATTGAACCAGCAGCCTTGTGATTCAAAGTCCAGGGTCTTGACCACTGCAACACACTGCTGCAGGTCATCACTTACCAAAACTAAAGCAACATGATTCCTGACCTGTATCTCTTGTGTGAAGAACTAATCACTCACATGACATCTCTTTAATTAACCAATCTTTTAAAATAATAGACCATCTCTCTCCCTCTCACTCTCTTTGGTTCTACACAACTGTTCTGGCAAACACTCTGACTGGAGAGACACCAAGATTAGGTGCATATACACAGATTCCAATATGTACTTCAAATCGTTCCCTCAAGCTGGTTTTAGTACTAGTAACGTCCGACCCTTTGTAACTCCACTCGTAATTTGGTAATAGATAGCATAACAGGTAGACATACAGGTGTGTTAAATAACATCAAAAAGCCTTATCAGTTGAAGTTTAAGCAGTGGAGTTACCAATTCTTTTCCAGACTCCGAATATACAGAAAAATGCAAAAATGACATCTTAGTAATTAGACTGATCAATAACAGTGGCATAACAAACAAAATCTGTTAGAAATGCAACATGGTTATTAATATCACTAAAAAACAAAGTGATTTTAAAAGACACATACGCTGAAGCATAGTGGCATAGTGATAATTGTTACTTCAGCCTAGTAACTGGGTGTGTGCTGTTGCCCACATTGGCATGTTAAGCTAAACTGGAGACTGTCAACTGAACTGGTGTTGGTGGGTTTGTCCTGTAATAGAGTGGAGGTCCATCAGGTGTTGATTCCTGACTTCTACCAGTGCCACAGGAACTGGCTATGTTCCCTCACAACCCTAAATTGGATTAAACAAATTTGAAAAATAAATGGATGGACTATCATGGAGGAAGTAGCAAGGAGTTGTCACAATTATCAACTTACAGATACCTGACAAACTGGTTTGAGTCACTATATAAATGTCATACCCAAAAATAAGCACCTTCACTTTGGAACAAAGAAGCTTTAATTTTTTTTAAAGTGTCCTGACTGACAGCATCAACAGGAGTAGGGTTTCACAAATGATGGGATGTGACTTAGCACTATCTACAAAGACCCAATGCCAGTACTGCCACCGCTGCAGACTAGGGATGAGGAAACAACGTAGTGCTGGGCGGTACACCGGTTCATACCGAAAACAGCTTTTTTATTTTGTTATGATATGGATTTCTCTTATACCGCATCACTGGTTTAAATTGCCTAAACGACGTTCGGAACGTGGCAAGTGGGGACCTTTTTCACTGCAACACTGCTAATCACAGAGGTGTTGCGCGGGGGCTCTTTTTTACTGCTACACCGCTAAATAGGTAGTGGTAGTGTAGGTATTGCACGGTGAAAATGGACAGAGAACATTCCGAAACTGAAGCTGTAGCTGACAAAAAAGTTGAACATGATGACACAGAAGAACTTTTGCCAAAAAAAAAGGAGTCACTTCTGTTGCCTGGAGATACTTTGGTTTTTAAAGGTCGGATGTGGACCATTATGTTCAAATGTATAAATAATGTTTCTATACTACTAGATAATACTGCAAGCCAAGTTGTACTTGTTTTAATTGTTTTCAATACAGTGTAATGTACCTGGGTACTGTGTAATAATGTGACGACGTTGACTTTATTCTTGACATTTCTACTTTATTCTCGTCGTTTATGTCAAGTTTAAAGTCAACATGTTGACTTTATTCTTGTAATTTGTCATTAAAGTAGCACATCATAAACTAAACTTCATTGTAAAATGAATATTTAAATTTACTAGATTTTCTCAAACCCCGTCATTAGTTACGTAGCACATTAATTGCTTTGTGTTAAGTGTTCCCCGAGCCATGTTAAATCAGTACGTGCTTCTTAAACTGACTTCCACTTGTACTGAGGAGGAGCTGGCAGCAGTCGCCGCACAGAATACATTCACTTCATGATATTCCTGCTCTCAGAACATTTAGAATGCTAAGATAAATACTTGATACAATTTTCATGATGAAATGCATTAAAGCATGTATTAATCATGTGGGGGCACGGCGACATAGAGGTTGCACTGCTGCCTCGCAGCAAGGGTGTCTCGGGTGTACCCTGCCTTGAATTTGCATGTTTTTCTGGTGGGTTTACTCGCTGTGCTTCAGTTTCCTTTCAAAGTCATGTAGGATGTGGGGTTTTGTTATGCTATATTGACCCCGCTAGTGTATAGCTCATATTCACCCTGCGATGTGCTGGCGACTCGTTCAGGATTTGCTCCTGGGATGGGCACAACCCTGAATGGACGGCATAACTAAACATGTATAACAAAGATATTTTTATGTTCTGAACACTCCGTGGGCTAAGTTTATAACTAGTTTTAATTTCACAAAGACGTTTATCGTGTGGTGATTGGTTATGTGGAGAAAGAAAAAGGAAGGATAGGAACTGGGGTTTTGGTTCGTCAGACAGACAGCACGCATGCAATAAAGAAAGCCCGCTCAGAACAACATCCGTTGAATTCTGTGTTCATGTCTCCGACCACCACATAACAGACCCAACATTTACACAATATTTAAGTTAAATCTTTGCGATACCCATTCATACATCCAGTTTTTTGGAGCCTTGTCACACTTGCCTTAAAGTTCTCTACACTGAACACCTGGGAACCCCTTACTGCAAGGGAGCAGCACTACCGCCTCACTACCGTGCATGTTTAATACCTGCTTTAATGCATTTCATCATGAAAATGATATCAAGTATTTATCTTAGCATTCTAAATTTTCAGAGAGCAGGAATATCATGAAGTGAATGGATTCTGTGCGGTGATCGCTGCCAGCGCCACCTCTTAGTGCAGAGGAAGTCAGTTTAAGAAGCGTAGTGATTAACAACTGGGTCGGGGAACACTTAATACAAAGCATTTAATGTGCTGCATTAACTTATGATGGGGTTTGAGAAAATCTAGTAAATGAAACATTGATTTTAGGATGAAGTTTAGTTTACGACATTCTACTTTAATTATAAAATAAACTATGAGAATAAAGTGGAAATGTTGACTTTAATCTCAACATAAATGGCGAGAATAAAGTGGAAATGGCAACTATAATCTCAACATAAGCCTCAAAATTAAAATGGAAATGTCGAGAATAAAGTCAACATGTTGACTTTATTCTCGACCTATAGTTTTTTTTTTCTTCTTCACCGTGGCCCTAATACGATTCCGTAGGGCTATACCACAAACAGCATTATAAATGCAAGTTGCAGTTTTATTATTTAGTATATACAGTTGTGCTTGAAAGTTTGTGAACCCTTTAGAATTTTCTATATTTCTGCATAAATATGATCTAAAACATCTTCAGATTTTCACTCCAGTCCTAAAAGTAGATAAAGACAAACCAGTTAAACAAATGAGACAAAAATATTATACTTGGTCATTTATTTATTGAGGAAAATAATCGAATATTACATATTTGTGAGTGGCAAAAGTATGTGAACCTCTAGGATTAGCAGTTAGTTTGAAGGTGAAATTAGAGTCAGGTGTTTTCAATCAATGGGATGACAATCAGGTGTGAGTGGGCACCCTATGTTATTTAAAGAACAGGGATCTATCAAAGTCTGCTCTTCACAACACGTTTGTGGAAGTGTATCATGGCATGAACAAAGGAGATTTCTGTGGACCTCAGAAAAAGAGTTGTTGATGCTCATCAGGCTAGAAAAGGTTACAAAACCATCTCTAAAGAGTTTGGACTCCACCAATCCACAGTCAGACAGATTGTGTACAAATGGAGGAAATTCAAGACCATTGTTACCCTCCCCAGGAGTGGTCGACCAACAAACATCACTCCAAGAGCAAGGCGTGTAATAGTCGGCGAGGTCACAAAGGACCCCAGGGTAACTTCTAAGCAACTGAAGGCCTCTCTCACATTGGCTAATGCTCATGTTCATGAATCCACCATCAGGAGAACACTGAACAACAATGGTGTGCATGACAGGGTTGCAAGGAAAAAGCCACTGCTCTCCAAAAAAACATTGCTGCTCGTCTGCAGTTTGCTAAAGATCACGTGTACAAACCAGAAGGCTATTGGAAGAATGTTTTGTGGACGGATGAGACCAAAATAGAACTTTTTGGTTTAAATGAAAAGCGTTATGTTTGGAGAAAGGAAAACACTGCATTCCAGCATAAGAACCTTATCCCATCTGTGAAACATGGTGGTGGTAGTATCATGGTTTGGGCCTGTTTTGCTACTGGGCCAGGACAGCTTGCCCTCATTGATGGAACAATGAATTCTGAATTAAATCAGAGAATTCTGAAGGAAACCATCATCTGTCCATGAACTGAATCTCAAGAGTATGTGGGTCATGCAGCAAGACAACACAACACACAAGTTGTTCTACCAAAGAAGGGTTAAAGAAGAATAAAGTTAATGTTTTGGAATGGCCAAGTCAAAATCCGGACCTTAATCCATTCGAAATGTTGTGGAAGGACCTGAAGCGAGCAGTTAATGTGAGGAAACCCACCAACATCCCAGAGTTGAAGCTGTTCTGTACGGAGGAATGGACTAAAATTCCTCCAAGCCAGTGTGCAGGAATAATCAAAAGTTAACGGAAACGTTTAGTTGCAGTTATTGCTGCAAAGGGGGGTCACACCAGATACTGAAAGCAAAGGTTCACATACTTTTGCCACTCACAAATATGTAATATTCAATCATTTTCCTCAATAAATAAATGACCAAGTATAATATTTTTGTCTCATTTAACTGGTTTCTCTTTATCTACTTTTAGGACTTGAGTGAAAATCTAATGATGTTTTAGGTCATATTTATGCAGAAATATAGAAAATTCTAAATGGTTCACAAACTTTCAAGCACAACTGTAGCTTGGCTTGAAGCAAGGTCCATATTACTGCAGTTTGCCTAAATGATGGTTCAGTTGGTAAAGATGTCATCACCAAGTTGTACTTGTTTTATTTTATTTTAATTTGGTGAATACTGTGTAATGCACCTGGGCTTGAAGTCTTGAAGTAATAGTGCAACTATCAGTAATAATACTATTATTTATTTTATTGTTATTATTTATTAGTTTAAATATTATGCAGTTTAATGATGGTAAAGCTGTTTAAAAAGTCACTTTAACATGTCAGTGGACAGAGACTGTTAACACTAACAGAAAGTGTAGCTGGTTTACAAAAAATATTTACTATTTATTCCTTTTCTAAGACATATTCAGTGCAATACAACTTTTGACAAGCACCTCTGGATATTTTACTAAGTCTAAATGCCTCTTTGGATGGTTGAAAATAACAATAAAAGTACAATATTATATATAGTATTGCCTTTCTAGACTGCTATATTGTATTATCACATTCTCCATTCTGTTTTATTCTCTCCAAGTACTTATCATATTTGTACTTATCTAACAAATAAGGAAAAATCCCAAATATATTGGAAAATAAAAGCTTTCCATCCATTATCAATCCCACTTCATTAAGTTCAGGGTGTCTTGGGGCAGAGCATAGCCAGGTTGCATCAGGCAGAACGCTAGGAATATCAGTCCACTACTCACCCAGTTTCTTAAGTGTTATTTCATGTAATGTAAAAGTTTTTGAAATATGGGAGGAAAGAAAAAGTATCCTGAGAAAATCTCCACAGAGACACAAGGTTACCAAGAAACAGGTAGTGTCTGGGAATGCATCAGAACTAGGGAACTGACAAGCAGAAATGGCATCTGTGTATAAAGACATGAATTTAAAACTCCTTAAGAAAGATGAAGACACAAAATTGAGATTTCAATACTGTACGTAGCAATTAAAATTGAATATAAATGAATGTAATGTTTAGCATCTAAACACGGATTGTATTAAACAGAATCATGACAAGCACTTAAACCTTGCTGGACTTGTCTCAGTCCATAAACAGTGTCCAGAAATGACTAACAAGGTAAATAGGCTGTCATGGTTATACAGTGTGGATCCAGCAGCACAAGTCAACAAAGGTTATGATCAAGCTGTATTGCAAAATTATGACGACTGGTCATAAAAATGTGGACATCTTTACTTTCCGAGGAGGCTAGGCAAAGTCCAATTGTCTCATCAGATTCTAGTAAACCTCAGCACCAATTATATCACAGTATGGTATGGTAACTGCATGCTCTCAGACTGGAAGTCTCAGCATCGGGAGGTGAAAACTACCCAGCAGATCACTGGTCCCTTATTACCTGCTACTGAGGACCTCCAGTAGCAAACAGTATCTGCCGGAGAGCACATAGCATCATCTGGGACCCCTATTATCACATCCATGGTCTGAACACTCTTTTACCATGTGGGGGGCAGAACAGGAGCTGAAGTACCAGCACAAGCAGGCTCTGGAATAACTTCCACCCTTTTGCAATCATCCTGCTCAACTCAAAATCCACTCTTCCCACCTCTCCTTAGGACTCTGTACCCTGCACAGGTCTATCAAGTGTGCACTATAGTCTTAAACTATTAACACTTCAGAACTATCAAGGCTTTACTGTACTTGTACCTACACAAATGTCTGCGCATTTCTATTACTTAAACTTTTAACATTTTACCTCACTTATTCCATTCATTCTGTACTTGCTGTATACAATGTCCATATCGTATTTCAACCCTCACTAACCATTCTTTACATACTCTTGTCTGTACAACCCCTCACTACTGTATTATATCTGATTACTTGGAATTAATTTCTATTTGCACTTCTGGTTAGATTCAAAACTGCATTTCCTCATCATGGTACTTGTGCGGTCTTCAATAACAAAAAAGCTGAATGTATTGCGATTTAAATATTATGTGCAGTCTTCCAAGAAAGTTGCAAAAGTGCAGAGAAAAAGTCATGAAATGCTGCTAGTTATACCAGGACTCCAGGGTTGGAACTATGAGGAGTTTAATCTTGTCAGTTTAAGTAAACTAAGATTAATTAACAAGTGACCTGATGAAGTGTGAAAAACTCTGAGACTGCCAGTCAATATGTCAAGTTGTTACTTTAAAATTGGTTATTCCAAACAACAACCGGGGGGGGGGCAACATTGCCATTGTTAAGACAAATTTTGCATAAATGACACAAAAAATGAATTTTCTGGGAAAAAATGCCGATATAAGATGAAACCTACCAACCTTATCCTTCCTTGGTTGAACGCTGTTTGATAGGACTTTACTGTCTAGTTTTACTACATTTGTTTTATTTCAGTCTTCCTCTTGGTGGTTTCTGTCCTTGAAAGGCGCTATAAAGATTGATACTAGAATCGGTCAGGCCCCAGCCGCGCCTAACTGACTAAAGTCTCTTAAAAATGGACGGACGTGACTGCATTTCCTTTTTCAAGGCAAGTTAAAAACAGTTCAAGAAATCACTGACATGAAAATGCGCTGCCACCGCGTAGCACGCTTCAAGGCGGTAGTGACGGGGGCTCGCTGCCCTCGTATACTTCAGATTTACAGCACTTCTACTCTAAGCCTTTCGGTTATTAATTGTGCCAGGCGAGTTGTACTGAAAAATCATGAGGTCAATTGCTCAGTTTTCACACTATCGTCAGATCTGTCCAACAAGTTTCCACCCTCAGTCGAAATGAAAGCTGGAAAATAAACGCGTCGGCCTCGTCGTAAAAATTAAGCAAAAGGCGGCGGACGATGACGGGATACTTTTTAAATAATGATACTTCAATAACCTGCAGTGAAATTCAAATTGGTAGTTTCCAAAGGAAAAAATAAATACATAAATCAAAGGAATGCGGCAGCTGTAAACCGAATTGTTACAGTAAAAGACAGAAAAACATACCCGCAATAGGGGCTTATGATGATCCTAGAATGGTAATATCTGTCAAAAGTAGCCCCAACAAAGCATCACTGATTATTTTAAAAAGTTTCTTTAGGTGTTTTTGTTTGCCCTTCCTCCAGGTGTTGCAAATTCATACCTCGAGCCTACTGCTAGACTCTTTTACTTTCCACCAATTCACAGAAGCAGAGGCGCTGTGCGTAATGAGGAGACTTTAACGAAAAAGCAAGTAGCAAAAGAAAAGAAGCAAGAAATGGCCTCAGCAGCGAGGGCTTATAGATCTTACCATTATAGATACCGGAGAGCTTCTCCACTTCTTCCATCTCCACGTCCAGACGCACATCATCTCGGTCATTCATACTCATCTTAGTGAAAAAAGTCAATAAAAGCTTTAAAACGCGAAAGAGTCAGCCGACACAACGTGCCGCTGAAGTCAAAAAAAAGTTTAAAAGAATGGCTGCCCGTCCTTTGGTACAATAAGAGGGCGTTTACCAAAGAATGACCCCGATGGAGTTAAAAAAAAAAGAAGAAAAAAAAAAACAAGATTCGGACGTACATAGTAGTGTGACGCAACTGAGCAGGAACTGCTGGGTACGATTGTTAAGATACGCCGCACACACCCCACACACAAAACGAGTTTGACAGCCGCGCTTAAAGCTGCAGAAAGAGAGAGAGAATCACAGAGCCGACAAGCGGGCTGCCGCTGAGGAGTCCTCTCGGAAATAAAGTGTGACCTAACTACAGGCCGCTGATAACATCAGTTAATAGCACAAAAAAGCTATTATCAAAGTGATAAGGGAGACCGGCTTGGTGAACTTAGCTTCTTAACTTGTTCATTTGGCTAACTGTTCCAGGGTTATCTTGAGTACGCACCCTGTCGCACGCTGCTGCCCACCCTTTCGTCGCATGCGATAAGATGAAGTAGTTTTCACAGTACCAAGTGGTTCAAATCCAATATAATTTCACGTTAGCATCATTGGTAATTGGGTGGCATGGTAGCGCATACATTACCACTACAACAGTCTAGCAGCCTGCTTAAAGATTCTGTACCAAAAGTCTCAAATCACTGTGTTGATTGTGTTCGTCTATTGGCCGCGCGGTTGTAGTAATGTAAAACCGTGGTCCAGTTTGGATTTATGTGTAAATGTGGAGCCTGTCTTGCTCCCAGACACCAAATTAGATTACAGTAGTTAGATTTAGAACATGGAGAGTAATGGCACAGAGGCAGACCACAATTCCTCCTGACCCAGACTAAGAAGGTTAGGAAAATATAGAGAGATGGCTGGTAGCACAAAGAGAGAGCCAGGTACAGTATTATGATCCTTAACTTAGACTAGATAATTAACATGAGGTGACTTAATTTGCATATTTGTATAGGACATTATTAAAACAGAAAATTCAAACAGTTAGCAATGCTTCCTCAATGAACTGGTGTTTAAAGCCTGTCCAGTCATTGTCTCTGTGGAGTTACCATGTTTTGCCTGTGTGTGTGCTGTTTACCCTCTATATAAGCCAGTTTATCTGCCATATTTCAAAACCATGCTGTTTAGGTTGAATGGCACCTGCAAAAGGACCTGCATGAGTGTGGTTGCGGGTCAAGGTTAAGATCACGTTTGTTGTCATGTGTACATACTTGTAGTACAATGAATTCTTACCTGCATGTCTCCTCGGAGCAGTTCACAAAAATATAATAAAATAAATAAATCCATTAAATAAACAAAACGTACACAGAGCATGTGATACATATATTATAGCATCCTTTTTCTTGACCTGAGAAGGGAATGATTCCATACAATCAAGACTAACTTATACAACAAAAAAGATAATATTGCATACAATCAAGTTGTACTTGGGGCAGCACAGTGGCGCAGTGGGTTGCGCTGCTACCTCGCAGTTAGGAGACCCTGGTTTGCTTCCCGGGTCCTCCCTGCGTGGAGTTTGCATGTTCTCCCTGTGTCTGTGTGGGTTTCCTCCCACAATCCAAGGACATGCAAGTTAGGTGCATTGGCGATTCTAAATTGTCCCTAGTGTGTGCTTGGTGTGTGTGTGTGCGCCTTTTGGTGGGCTGGCACCCTGCCCGGGGTTTGTTTCCTGCCTTGCGCCCTGTGTTGGCTGGGATTGGCTCCAGCAGACCCCCGTGGCCCTGTAGTTAGGATATAGCAGGTTGGATAATGGATGGATGGAAGATGTACTTGATAAATTAAAAATTCAACCCCTGCCCGTGAGAAAGAATGGAGAACCAGAGCAAATATTTAAAAACAGCAGAGAAGGGAGAATGTCCTTATCCCCAATATAAATGCTTATTCTTAAATTGTATTAATTAGATCTTGCTGTATTTAAATAAAAAGTTTTGAACAGATCCTCTAAGTGAGAATTTGATTTTTTCCAGTTTCAAATAGTACAGAACATAATTTACCCACTAACTTATAACAGGTAGGCTGGGATTCTTCCATTTGGACAAGATAAATCTTGCTAGTAATGTGGTATAGGCAATTACAATCTCCAAACACAGCTGTTAGTGAGTTAGGAGTGATTGTGACACCAAGGTTGTCTGATAGATTTTTATCCAGAATGATGCTGTTTTGGTGCACTCCCCAAAACATATGGCCCAGTGAGGCTGGAGCAAGATTGCAACATTCACAGGTTGAATCTTGGCCTGGATACATTTTGCAAAATTAAGCTGAATGATTGAATGATTTGCATATATGGAGCTATAGAGTGTTTTTGTATGCATGGCTGCCTTCCACTTCTTTTCTGAGATGTTAAGAGCATATAAAGAAGTACAGCAAGATTTTATTTCTATTACAGACCAGGTTTGTGTATATTCATCAGTTTTTGTCAATGTCCAGGGGCATCATGTATAAATGGTGCATACTCACAAAAATGTTGCGTACACCCGTTTCCACGCTCACTTCAAGATGTATAAAAACTACACTCGGCATAAAGCCACACACATTTTCACGGCAGCCTTCCCCCTTGTATATGCAAGTTTCTGCTCAGTTTTGCAAACTGGTGGCACCCAGCATCAAAGCAGTGCTACTGTTTCTGTGGTCTGTTTTTCTTTTTTAGATTAACATCTAGGATGAGGGTTTTATTAAACACATCAAATTAAATTACATATCATTTACAAACTTAATTCACTTGATTGTAATCACTCTGTAACAATATAATGGGGCATGGAATGGCCAAACTATTCCAACTACCATTCTAACAACCTTTAGTAGTGTTAGAAGATATTGCAAATGAAAGAATTAGAAGAGAGTGTGTTTTATGATGACTGCCTTCTAGACAACCCCCAAGCACCCTCTTAGAACTGCGTGCTGAACTGGTGCCGGCTTTACAAAGGCAGACTCTGAGGAATTATGCTCTACCTGCTGCTTTACAAGTTCTGTCCGCTGTCATGTTTTTAGCTACAGAAGCTTTTCAACATGAACTTGCTGAACTGATTGGGTATTTCTCAGTCATCACTGAGTAGCGCCATGATGATGTTATCCGCTTGTCATCCAGACATATAAGATTTCCTTACACTGTGGTTGAGCTGGGAAACGTCAAAGAGCAATTCTTTCAGAAATGTCAGGTTTTTCAAATGTAATCGGAGCGTTCAGCTGCATGCACATTGCTATTGTAACGATGCCAGACAAGTTAACATCAGCCAGGGATGAATTACCAAAACAATGAATATAGATGGAGAACCTATAAAAACGGCAGCTCTGCACAGTCACGGGTGCCTTTTCCAACGACTGTGGCAAAAGGCAAGTAGTCCTTTTAAGGTTAAAGAGCAGCAAATCCATCTGTTGTGGCACTCGGTGCCGACGCTACACTATAAAGGCACCTTCAGAGAATTAATTTTTTTTTGAATATGTAAATAGAAAGCATTTCCACTCTATTAAAATGCTGCTCTGTAGTGCACCAAACGTGTGTCGCATTGTGCAAGTATGTAGTGTGCTTCATAATGTGTCACAATCATGGCTTGCCCGTACCTGAAGAGATGTGGTATGATGAACCTGACCATTGCCCACCAAATGATCAGCAAAATCGAACAGCATTACATCTTCATTTGAATGTAATTAGCAGATTGTAAAAATAGGTAATCAGATGCAGCATTTATTTTTTAACCAATTCATTTAATTTGTGATCAGTATTACATGGTACTGTCCTTAAATTCCTTAGTTCATTGGCCACATCTCTTACAGCATCCACTATTGCATTTTGTGACTTAAAACAGAATCTGTTTGCACACAGCCAAATTGTTTCCCACTGGTTTCCAAGGCAGAGGTTTGTGTGCTGCCAGCACCTGAAGAAGAGCTTGGTGCAGCAGCAGCATCACCCCCTGACCATTGCATGGGGGTCAGCTTTTGTAATATTGTCTGAAACAGAATAAACAGACAGCAGTTTTCAACTCACATTTTCACATCGACTGTGATATCTGACCACTTCTTTTTTTATTTCGGGCACTGTGCAACTTTCTGACCTTGAACTTTCAAGTGTCTCCTCTATGCTTTTTTTGCTTATACCACTGCATAAGCCAACAAATACTATGTTTCTCCTTGCCTCCACTTCTCATTCGCTGAAATTCTTCCTTTTTCACATGATTTTGCCATTGTTTTTTAACCAAACACTGAATGGAAGGTGATATTTATATTGACTTGCTTATTAAAATATCCAAAACTTTATGAGGAGTCGGAGTGGAGCATGTTCATATGCATTACATTTCACGCTAATCAGGATTTATGGAGCAGAAGTGCGTGGAAGTTGGCTTGGGCAAGGTTTTGTGCATCTGAATTTTTTTGTGCGTACGCACAAAAACAATGTTATTCAATGCCATGTCTCCTTCTACTTTAGGTCTTTGTAGAGTTGCCTTTTGGATGCATAGATGTTTCAGATTCTAAATAAACTATGTTATAATTGGGCCTAATTTCTTAAAGAATGATTTGTTAATGTATATGGGGTTGTTATGAAATAAAAAAAGAAACTTTGGAAGGATGTTCATCTTGACAGTATTGATTTTCCCTGCTAATGTGACATGGAGGGTAGAACACCTGTTCACATCTTGTTTAATTTTTTCCATGCTGATAGCAAAATTTTGTTTAAAATGGTCTTTATATTTACTTGTGATGTTTACCCCTAGGTATTTAAACCAATCTGTTCAAATAAATGGGAAGGTATTCAGTCAGGTATTTTGTGGTAAAGAGTTCACTGGAAAAAAACACACTTTTATTCAAATTAAATTTGAGACCTGATACCTTTTGCTAGTATATTAAGGACTACTGGTAAGGAAGTTTGTTTGTCTGATATATGGAGTACCATATCATCTTCATATATCTTGATATTTTCTGTTCAGGTCTTTCTCTGGTAATCCCTTTTGTCTTTGGTGCATTTCGAAAGTGAATGGCCAGTGGCTCAAAGACAATTGCAAAAAGTGATGGTGATAGGGGGCATCCTTGTCGAGTACCATGTTCTAGTTTGAAATAGTTTGAAATAATATTGTTAATACAAATAGAGGCTTCTGGACTGATATAAAGTAGTTTTATCGATCCACATATATCTGGAATCGGTAGTCCCATTCCACTATGTCAAAGGCTTTTTCGGCATCCAAAGATAATAAGATCTCTGGTGTATTAGATTTTATTGGTAAGTATATTAGATTAAACAAACATCAAAGATTAGAAGTTCAGTGTCTGTGTTAAAAAAAACTGGTTTTGTCTTGTGATATTACAGAGGGCAGCACTTTCTCAATCCTTCTAGCTAGAACTTTGGAGAACTTATCTTAATATTATTGTTCATAAGTGAAATTGATCTGTATGATGCACATTGTAATGGCTTTATTTTTCTTTGGAAAGATGGTAATTAGTGCTTGACAAAAAGCCTGAGGTAGAATCGTGTTGTCTGTGGCTTCCATAAATGTTGCTAATAATAATGGAGCAAATGTATTTGAACATTTTTCATAAAATTCTTCTGGCCTGCTGCTTTCCAACTTTGGAGAGAGTTTATGGCATCCAGTAATTCTGAGAGTGACTGAGGTTTGTCCAGTTCCTCTGTACTAAGACTATATAGGTGCAGTATTTGTAATGCATCAAAAAACTCATTAGATTGTGTATTACCTCCTTTAAACATTGGTAGAATATAAGTACTTTTAGTACTCTTCTCTCTGTCTGGGTTATATTTTTATGGTTAAATATCTTATTTACATCTGTGTTGGTAATTTCTGTTAATTGCATTGTGAATTGCTGCTTGTGGATTCGGTGAGCTAAGATCTTATTAGCTTTCTGTCCATGTTCATAGTAATGATGTCACAATTTTAAGATAAGCTTTTCTGTTTGTTCTGTTGTGAAGAGGTTAAATTCTGATTGCAGAACCCATCTTTTCCCATAAAGTTCCTCATTTGCAGACCTGGCTTATTCTTAACCTATTCTGCTGATTGTACTGATTAACTCTGGCTCCTTCATGGTCTTTAATTTATTTTTGTGGGAAAGATATGAAATAATCTGCCTTCTTAAAAAAGCATTTCCAAGAGTATTCCTGCAGAGACTTCTGAAGATACATTTGTCTTTAATAAATATTTTATTTGGAGGTGAATTCTTAAGATGCCAGATGAGTGTGTAGGGCATAGTAATTTAAGCTCCATGATCAGAGGGGAGTGGTTGGAGATAACAATGGTGTCATACTTACAAGATCTGATAAAATTATTGTCTGTGAAGAAATAATCATTCTCAAGTAGCAATGATGAACTTGTGAGGAGAAGAAATATACTTTTAGGTTATGATTTAAAAACATTCATGGGTCTGATAAGTTATGATCCATTGCAAACTGTGTAATTATTTTTGTGGTATTAGATGTTAGACCTATCCAGGTTTGGACTTAAAACACACTTAAAATCTCCAGCCATTATCATTTTATGAGTGTTCATATTGGGAATAGATATAAATACATTTTGCATAAAATCTGTATCATCCACATTAGGTGCATAAATATTTATCAGACTTAACCCTTCAGGATAACATGTCATGTGTCATACTGCAAATGAGATTCTTTTATGTATTAAGTTTCCCACGCCTCTAGTTTTCTTTGTATATCTGGAGTGAAAGATCTGGCTAATCCAATCTCTTAGCAATCTAAACTGGTCCTTACTTATTAAGGGAGTCTCCTATAAAAATACTATGTTGATATTTAGACCTATTAGGTGAGAATACAGTATACCATGTTTCTCTTTAGATTGTGATTGAGACCTTAGACATTCCAGCTTACAAAGTTCACTGTTTGTTCAGAGAGACACTGCTTCTGAACTTTTGAAGACATTTTGTATTCTTAAGTAAAGGTAGTATGTTGTTTCACAAAATACCTTTAACCTTGGTATAATATTATTGACAGTTATTATGGCCAAGGAGCCTATTATTATGTTGGTGTTTACAATTGTTGAGGGAAAAAGAAGAAATAACTTGCTCTCTTTCTCTCCACCCAGCCTCACCATAGTTTACCATCCCAAGTAAGGCTAGAACACACTTCATTAAGTCCCCATTCTCAGACATGCTAAGAGCATGTCCAAAACAAAACAAACCTCTAGCAGCAGTGTTTTAATGATTAAAGTTGAGGTATCTTATGATAGTACAGTCCAAATACAATAAGCCAAGGCTATAATGTTAAACAGGAAAAATAAATCCATCCATCCATTATCCAACCCGCTATATCCTAACTACAGGGTCACGGGGGTCTGCTGGAGCCAATCCCAGCCAACACAGGGCGCAAGGCAGGAAACAAACCCTGGGCAGGGCGCCAGCTCACCGCAGGGAAAAGTAAATAAATAAATAAAAATAAAAATGGAGGAAAGTAGATTACTTTAAGTCTAATCACACTTTACATTACTAGTTACTCAGTTACAGTACGTATATTTAATAGAATAAATTTCAGTATAGCAACTGAAATGTAATATAGCCAAAAAGGAAATAGAGTGTATAGTTACACGGAATGTTACATTGCAATTAGACCAAATTGCAAGCAGAATCTGCTTTGTTTTACCAGGACACAATATGAGTCATGTTCATATTTTCTTTAAGAGAAGTAAAGGTGTAGAATTGGCCATCAACAATAATTATCAGTTTAGCTGGAACCAAGAGGCTATTTGACTTCAGGTTCACGTAAGCGCTGTTTAATACTGTAGAAAGCAGCTTGTTTGGAAGCTATTGAAGAAAATAATGCTGGGAAAATGCAACTGCGTTTTTTTCAAATATGTTCTCCTTCTGTCTGAGAATTGACATAAAATATTCTTTAGCCCAAAGTTTGTTGAATTGAAGAATCAGTCTTCTAGGTTTTGAGGCATTTTAACCATGTATATGATAAGCTGCTGAGATCTCAGTGTCTGATTTAAGTCCTCTCCAATTGTTTTAGAAAATAACTCAGCTATGAGTTCACTGGGTCTGAAATGTCACTGTTTTCAGGGAGACCTTTGATTCTGATGTTGTTTCATCTATATTTATCTTCCAATGCGGCTAATTTATCCCTGAGCGCTTTACCTTCAGATTATACAGCAGTTGCTTTTTTGTCAGTGGTGGATGTCAATTGTTCAACTTCTTCAGTACAAGTCATAAATGTTTGCTTAACTTCTTGTAGATGACCTCTGATTACTCTTACTTTATTCTCAAATTTGCTCAAATGTTCCTGTATTTTTTCATCAATTCTTGCTAGATGTTTTTTAATGTTTACATCAAATTGATTGCTTAAATGTACCTCCTGGCCTTTTATATCCTGAAGCAGCTTATCTATTCTGTTGTCCATTCTGATGTAAATTCTGTCTATTCTCTTGTGTATATCCTCCTTTGCATCATTTATTTTTACCCTGAGAACAGTAATAAATGCCTTCAGTTCAGATAGCTTATTTCCATCATCTCTGTGCCCTGAAAGTGGAGTTGTGTATCCTTTTGGAGTTGATTCCACTGACTCACAGGAGGTCTTGGTAGTAGTTGACAGTGGGGATAAAAAGGCCATGCTTGGTTCCAATATTCCACCTGAGATCAGTGAATTCTCAGTTTTGCTTTCATATTCGTTGTCGGCTAAAGCAAATGCTGCAGCATGAAGTCCTGGCTGATCCATTCTTTTGCCTGTCTCTTCCAACTCAGTCTCTGTATCTTGGTGACACTGCTGACATAATGTGAATGTGAGACCAGCTTAGACAGCTTCCTTTTCATTCTCTTTCTATCCTGATCATGCTTTTAATATACTTGCAATTAAATCCTCTCTAATTGACTAAATATAGGGTATCTTGGATAGATAATAAAAAAGCTAAATAGCACTGTTTCCAGTGGAGTTTTACCAAAGATGTACATCTCTTGTAACTGATGAGGCCAACTCCCCTAAGAGGGGAATGATTCTCAGGTGTCAGTCTGTCAGAAGGGGTGGAGCTACTTGGAGAGGCCAGGCATAAAACCAGCTCCTGATAGCATGGTTGGGTTGGCTTACAGCACTTAAGAGAAGCCCTTATAGAAGTCTCCTCCACTGCTAAAGTCCATTTGCCTGGGTACATGACCATGGGTTAGCCTCAAGTAGAAATCCTGGCTTTGGATCGGCTCTTGGAACTAGGGAAAATGTGGCAGATACTGTTGCCATTGAACGCAGCGACTGATGATGGAGACTCTGGGCTCAACCAGAAAGGCACCAATGGACCTTTAATGGATGAAATACTGCCAACCTGACTAAAAAGAAGGCAGGTGGATGAGTATAACTTATATAGTTACACATATTTTAGAAGATGTAGGCAAAAGCAAAAAGGTGTTGGAGTTGGCAGTCATGTGAAACACATTTGAATGGAAATCTTCAATGAGTCACATTTTAGCAAGGACGTCTAGATTTGACTAGAAAACAGGTACAGAGATCTGACATTGGGAGTGTGTTATAGACCCCATGCAGTGCAGGCAGTAGCTCTTTGTAATGATATAATAACTAGCCATGGTACCTTTTGAAGACAGGTAATATAATAATTAAGAAATATTTGCTGTTTCTAGCCCTAAATGTATCTGTTTGTTAAAATTACCACTACAAAGTCACAAGCACCCCAGAATGATCTGTGTTTTCAGAAAGATGTCAATGCATGTCAGAACAGGAAGACAGTTGTATTTTTTTTTGCAGTTCTGTATGTACTGTCTCATTAAATACCATACTTTAAAAGAAAACTGTGGTGAATAATATCAAAAAGCAAGCATTCCTGTTACTCTGAGGAGTTTGATTTGTTGGTGTCCAATGAGTTTAAACTGTGAGTGAAATCAACAGACTTATAATTTATGAATTGAACAGCACAGGTATTTGTTCAGCATTACTTACTGGCCCACGACAGAACTGAGAACTGCCCATCATCAAATAACATGTAACAAGTAAGAAAGAGAAAAAACCCCAACACATTTGAAGTCTTGAAATTAAATACTATCATGAATTATATTTTTTTCTATTATTTGTTAATTCTGCTCATTTTTGTATACAGTATACATATTTTGATTTCCAATTATTTTTTTGTTATTATTATTCTGGAGTTGCCATTCTGATTTTTGGCTTTGGTGTGGTCACTGCCATTTTGTGTCAATCCTTGCATAATTTTTGAGGAAAGACATTAAGGACATCCTGTTGATAGTTTCTGAGAAAGGACATTAAGAACTATGTACTTTCATATGAAATTTGTAATAGAATAAGAATCCTCCTAGTACTCCTTTTGATCTTTTCCAATGCCTTGACCCCCACAAAAAACAGAGGAGAAAATATGTTTTAATTTTATTACCAATCTTCCTTCCACATGTTTTCTGAGATTTTTTTTTATTATTGATTTAGGAAAACCTCCTTCTTCATAAGAATTAGCACACATTTTCATTTCGAGAAGATTTTAAATTGTATCTTTTCCCTAAAAGTATAGTTTTTAGCCATGGGTTTCAGTTAATTTTAAAATTTTGGTGGAGATCTGGTGATAAAATTAATTTTCAGTTGAATTTGATATTTGCTTATCACCCACAAAGTAATGTATAGCCTGAGAGTGTGAATCAAGAATTACAAAGGTATCTTTGATATTTTGTTAATGTTGGCCAGGATAATTCAAAAGATTTCCTTCCCTGGTCTTGTTTTCCAGAAATATATTATTGACCACCCCCACTGTTTTTCTCACTTTTGAAATAGTGTATGAACTGAAACCAACTTTTTTTCATAATTAATTCTGTTCAGTCATTATCACCTAGTCTCTTTGAATGTCTTATAAAACTTGGTTGAAGAGGGAAAATATACAGGAGAACTTGTTGAACACAAGGACTTTTGCCAAAACCTTTTTTAGAATGACAGAGTAATTAACCTTGTCATCCTTCTACAGTACAGTATATGAAACAACCTCACTGGCAAATCTTAATGTATCTTGGTGACACTGCTGTGTCACACCTCCAGTCATCTTTACCTGAATCCTGTTCCCATTGTACTGTTTTTGTTCTT
>JANRMT010062792.1:108321316-108331993 GCA_026402145.1 Polypterus bichir lapradei | reverse complement strand
GAACAGTTTGACCATTCTCTGGACCATTATATTGTTACAGGTTAATTACAATCTGATGCCTTAAACTAATAAACAATATGCGGTTAATTTCAGTGTATTTATAAAGCCGTGTCAGGGATGTGGATCTGAAAAAGAAAGATAAACCACTCAGGAACAGTAGCACTGCTCTGACGCTGGGCACCGCCAGTCTGCAAAACTGAATAGAGAACTTGCGTACAGGGTATGAGCTACTGTGGAATTGTGCGTGGCTTTACGCCAAGTTTAGGTTTTATACATCGTGATTTGAATGTGTAAATATTATTACGCAACATTCCTGTGCGTACACACCGTTTATACATGAGGCCCCTGGTCCATGATATAAATGGCTGATGCCAGTTTTCTGAAACATCCTGTCTGAGGATTGAAAAGAGGGACATGAAGTGAGATGACAAGAAGGGTTCAATGGGATGAGAACAGATTTAGACCAGTTAATCTTATTGTCAGAGAGGGCTTCATTGGTGTTGAACAGGTTGGTGACATGGAGAAGAACTGCAAGGGCATTGCCAAGATAAAGCAGAATATCATCTGTAAGTGAGGGAACTTTTTGAGGGATATCTTTAACAAGTATTGAGGGGATCTGGTATGAGCTGCAAAGGGCAATGACAAGAGGGTCTACTGAAAGAATAAAGAGAAACAGAAAGAAAGGACCTTAAAATACTTTAAATGATTAGTAAAAAGAATTGAAGAGCAGGAGCAGCAAAGGTTCTGAACCATATTAATAAAGACAGGACCAAAACTAGTTGTAGCTAGGACCGTCCCCAAAAAAAGACCAATTCATCCTATCAAATAATTTTCCTGCATTAAGGGAGTGCAATATGTAGGACAACAACAAGTGGAGTAAATTGTCAACTATATTATATAACGTAATACAACTAGTATGGTTTGAATTAATCAGTTTAGAAATTACTGCCTGAAGCTGAGGATTAAGCATCTTCACCAAAGGTTTCACATCAAAGTTTATTAGTGATTATGGGTAATAACTGGAGCAGTCAGTGGAGGTCCTTATTTTGTTTGACTAATAGCGTAATCAATGTTGAATTAAATGAAGTGCTATGGTAGGTAGCAGAAATGGCAGAATTAAGCATGTGGAAGAGCAAGGCCAACCACTTCCTCTAAAAAGTTAAAAAGATCTGAGGGGTGCAGTCCATTGGGCACCAGGGATATTCCAGAGCTCAAGGAGTCCACATCATCTTTTTTTGTTCATAAAGTACAAGAAGAATATCCAGTGCAGAGGCTTCTGACTCCAAAGGTTTAGTAACGGTTCCGGGTTTAAGAAATGATCAGTTAAAATTTTAACTAAGCCTCAAGGAAGGTCTTTTTGAGTTGAAGACAAGACTCTAAACCAACATAGGAGGGGGAGAGGTGGTTCTTCAGTTCAAAATGTCAATCCCATGAGGGTTTAGGTTTCTTGTTTATGTGCATGCTGGCAATTTAGGAAGTAGCTATGATAACAATATTTTAGCAAAACAGCATGTGTTTTGCACGTTTTGAACCTAATGACTAGATAATGGACCAGGACTAACTTACTACATTCTCAGTTTCAGTTTTCACAGTTTCCAAGTTTAAAAAGCAATCAGTTCAAACACTCTTTCAATCCAACTATAGTCCAAAATAAGTTCAATTTTAATAAATATACACATGCTAAAATCATAGATTGAGCAATTAGAATTTGCATCAATCATCAGTGAAGTTTAAATATTAGTTTAGTTTTTATGTCTATATTAGATCTAATGTTTCACCATAAACATTAAGTTCTGTGATATATTTTATTTATTTATACTAAGTTTACTGTATATTTGATGGCAGTGTTCTTTATTGATGTGTTTTTAATGTTATATTCTATAAAATTGAATAATGTAAGTTTTTTTTTTCATTTTGCCATGGACATTTCACATCATTTCATACTGGACAACACTGATGACTATTGTTTTCTATTATGTCCAAAACTCCTTTCTCTTCTTTCTGCATGAAAACATGAGATTAACATTTTCTTGGCCTCCACTACAAAGTACATGAGATAAATAACATATAAAAATGTTTTTGGGTGGAGTATTCCTTAAAACACTTGGATAAAGGTGAATTATTGAAGGGCTGGGTGTAGTGGTTAAGGGATCAGGTCATCAGGTCATTTACCTGCAGGCAGAATGCAATTTTTCAATGGAGAGGTCTTGTTAGCAGGCCGGACAGGTTTATATAAGAAGAGTGTCCAGATTCTGACTTGAATCTCTCTTGGGTTGTAGTTAGTCACACCTTGACGAAGCTGTTACACAATACACAACTGATTCTATGTCTAGAACATATTGCAGAGACACGTTAATTTCAATTTTTAAATAGTGCTGTGTAAGAGTATCATTCATTACTGCTATTTTCCATTTTAACCTCTTTTTCTTTATCTTATTTGGAACTGATTTTTAATCTCAATTTAATAGCACCAACTATGACCTCTACACCACACCTCTGATCTGGATTTTTTTTTTTTTTTTTAACAAAAACAGAACATGTCTGCCATTGCAGAAAATTCCTACAGGAGTGAATGCAGAGATCTGCTGTCCACTTTAAGCATCCAATAAATATTCACAAAAGAGTTGTATAGTAGGATCTTTTACTAAAACGTTTTTGGTTATAAGCGTTACTAGAAACTCCAAACTTAGCCAAAGTCAAGACTCTGTTTGAGCTGGAGACTTGTTAAGGGAAACAGAAGCAGTCAGGGAAGGTTCTTAATTTGTTTGGGTTAATTAATAGGGTTAATAAATGTAATACATTGCTTTATTAAAATATTTTAAACTGAAACAGTCATCAGTTTCCTAATCTGCTTATCTCAGTCTCGGGGTTGTGGGAAGCTAGATCCTATCCAAACAGCACTGAGCATCCATCCCTGGTCAGACATGTTCATTATAGGGCACACTTATGCATGCTCACTTATGCTGGGACAAGCCACTTAACCTGCTGGGAATAAAACCGGAGGACCTGCAGAAATACCCTATTCAGATTGTCAACATCCACACAGATAAAGACTGAACTCAAGTTCAAATTCAGTGTCCTGGAGCTGCAAGATGGCAGTGCCAAACACTGCCCCTCTCCTGCTGTACTGAATCAAAATGATGTCTTGATAAATTCACAGGCTCCCTGTGAATATTACTGTATATTATAAGTGAGTTAGAACTAGTGACAGAGCAAGACTGTAGTCAGATGCAGTTGTTGTTTGGACTGTGGAATTATACTTCTCTCCATTATTGCAGCTCTTATTGTTTCACTTTCAGAACATATAATAAGAAATCAAAACATGGCAGCAAAACAGCCAGTGTAAATTAACACTTCACGTGCATAGATGGAAACTCTCCTTTCAAATATATGCTTCTGAGTGTTACTTTAACATAGGTTAATTTAAAACTGATAAGTTTGCTTTGAACATCAAATCTCTGAGTTGTTGCCTGTGAACTGTAATCTTATGCACTGTATAAAGTACCAGTGAAAATATTCTATTCAAGCTAATTGTTCTGCAGCTTTATTGTCTGGAGTTATTACAGACTTATTAGCATTTTCCACTCTTCTAATACAGAACTCCTTAGTTTAAACATTTCTGCATTATCCTATTTCATAAATTAGAAGAATTAATTCAGTGAGTGGTGACATAGTGGATAAAGAAAGTCACTTTACTGCACTTGGGTCCAGGATCTTTTCCAGATGGGGTGTCTTATGTTTGTTTCCTTAGGAGATTATGTCCAAAGTCTTGGTACTTCTAAACTGCCTCAGGGTTTGCAAATGCCTTAAAGTGGTAATAATGTGATTCGAATAACCATATTTTGGCTATTCTTTACCCTAGTCTGGATTAATTCAATAATAAACTGAATAAAATTTGATTTATTCCTGGTTTTACATCAAAACAATTCACAGCTTAAACCAATGTGTATAAAATATTAGCCTTATTAGACCTACATGACATTAACTGGTAAAATGTTTTACTTTACATCTTAAAAAGCAGCAGAACAAAAGGTTTATGGGCGGAGTGAAAAAGATAATCAGCTTAAATTTTTACTTTCAATTTATCCCTGTATGTAGGCCCTCCAACCAGCAGGGAAAAACTTGGGGGTTGGTGGCAGAATTGGCACTCCAGCCACCATAAAAAAACCTCACACTGTTCCACTCAATCTGAACTTGTGTGGTGCTGAGGTGTCACCCATTGCATGGCTGCACTCGGGTCCTAATCTGGGATTCTGAGTTGGTGGGTGAGGCAATGCGCTGTATCAGCACCTGCTCCTAATCTCCTCCTCCTCCTTGAGGGTCAGTCATATCTGTAACCTAAGTTCTGAGGTCAAGGATATGATGAAGTGTTTAATACCAGCCCTAAAGTTATTACTGTGCCTTAAACTGACATTACAACCCAAATTAACAAAAAGAGTAATCGATTTATTGATACTCTTTGTCAAATAGGTATAAAAGTGAACTCTTCTTGTCCTCAACTTACTGGCTGGTCCTACTCTTTGCTACCATTTTCTCTTTACACTGATGGGTGCTTGAGCCACACAACATAATGCTTTTATTCACCCGCTGACATCATTTGTGAACAATGGGTTTGAAGACCCATTCCTGTGGTACAGTTACAACATAAATCAAACCATGTATGTAATTTATGAACCTGCTTATTCCATGTTAACATTTCATGGTGTCAGAGCTTATCCAAAGCAGTAATAAAGCAATAATCCCACATGCCTGTTTACAGGTAGCTAGGGATCAATTCCAGGACCATGTGTCTACCTGGAATCCTGCAAACCACTGTTCTTCAATATCACTTGATAATAACTTCTAATAGTTTCTGCAGAACCACAGTTTTTACTGGATGGTTCCCTTTTCCTAGATTCACAAGCTCTTAGTGATTGCCTTATTGACTCTCTTTTCACAAAATATTTAATTTGAACAATAAATAACCCTGAATTCAGTATATTATATATGGTTCAAAAATAGGCACCATGAATGTGCAGAACACTTTAAGCTGACCCCCATAAATAGAGCCTTTGCACTCTCACAATTGTTTTTTTTTTTTTCTAATTTTGTACTTTATGGTTAGCATTCGATGACATAAATCTGTGTGGTTTTGGGCAGTTACTGGTGCACTTGGTTAAAATCACCTCTTCCTTGGCATGAATTGACATGGAGACGTGGAGAATGTGGAGTTCCTTGTTCATTGATTCAACTGGAAGACCTCCATGCACATTGATTCCTTGGAAGGAAATGACTCTAAATGAAATAGTAACTCTCTCTGTTAATTAGGGTTGCCTATCAACTTGATTTAAAATGTGAAGGAAAGCAGAAGTCCTTTGAAGTAACCCATAAAACCACAGGGAGAACAGGAATGTCCACACTGAATGGAACCCGGGATTAAATTAAATCATGATTAAAGAGTGGCAAACTAGCAACACCACATACTGTTCCAGTACATCAGCTCAGTATCAAATCTATGTTATAAAAATACTGCAATTAGAAAATAAAATGAAACCTCTAATACTACACGTTTTACATCTATACCTCATTCATAAAGGAAAAACATAAAGGGTCTAAGTGAGGTTAGTCAGAGTTATTTTAGGGTGAAAAGAACACCCTTATGTTTTTAGTCTTGAACTGCCCAGTCAACATCTTTTAGGACAACACACAAACAACCTTTACTTTATAATTGTCATTCATAATCCACTACTGACCAGTTTCTTTTGTGAAGCACAGTAATAATCTGTCACTGACAAAGGCTCAACATCATATGTTTTTAATGTCTAAATATGTTTATTTCTTTACAATGGAAACAACTTCTTCCTATTTTTCTTTTTTACACATAGAGACAGCCATTCTGTGCTCCATACTTATATTTCTATACTACTTGTTCAGTTTTGCACAAATGCCCCGAAACCTTGTGGAAAAGCCCAGAGAAAAACTCCAGTATTGAATTTACAACCGTTTCCATTTAATACTTCACAATCAGATCAAATTAACAACAATGAAAACATGCTTTGAATTTTAAAGAAGCTGATAATGTGCTATAATATGTGTATTTCTGATCCTGTAAGTCATTTAGGGGAAAAACGTTTACCAAACACATTCATTATTATATTTTTAACATACATATTCAGTTATTAATCACACTTGAAACTCAAATACGAATATTACAATTCACAAAGGTAAGGCAGGAATCCCAGCAGAACCCACCAACAAATGGGCAACAATAATAGAGCATCACACAGTGGTTATCAATTGCTCATTTAGTTATATAGTGCCACTTTCCTTTATTTTAATGCTTTTTTGATGCCTTTATTCCTGAGAAGTGGCTTCATGTTGCATACTGGCTGGCATAAATTCTGCAGAACTCTGTACATATGGCAGTACTACTACTGCTATCATTACTTCCCCATGTGAAGTACTGTTCTTTTATATGTAACCGTTTTCAAACAGTGCTAAATATTTCCACAAGATGGCAGTATCGCCCAGATAAATGTGGTCAACTGGCTATGGAACTTATTATTTTTGATTGGATTATTCTCACATAATTCTCACATTTCTCACATAATAATGAGTTTGGGGATACTCTTATGTTGTTACAATATTTGACTTGGAGACTTTTTTACAAAGGTTGATTTTTAAATTATTTTTTGAGCTTAAATTAATTAAGAAGCCACATATTTAAATGCTATTCACTTACAATATAAGTCATTTTACTTATTTTTGTCAAGTGTTTTCAAATTAGAAAGTTTATTCATTGCCACATATTTGAAAGAAGTGCTGCTTTGTAGTAGTCGTAGTAGTACTGTCTCATGTACAGAGTTTAGTGAAATTCTTACTTGCATGTCCAACCAACATGAAACATGTTGCCACAAATATCATTAAAATACATAACTTCATTTTATTTAATAGAACACATAACAGTTTACCTGATGTGGCCCTTATTGTTTAATACATTGTAATTACACAATAATAGTAATCTACTTACTTCAAGTTTTACTATTGTAAGTAATTTCAATTCCATTTCATTAATTTACTGACAGAAAACAAAAATTGCATTGTGGTACTTTGATCAAGTTGCTTGGGTGACCTGATTTCTCTACACCTTCAAGTGAAACGAGATATCTAAGTTCTTGCCCACTTAACATGTCTGCACAAGTTCATGAACAATACTGTCTTTTAGTGCACAAATATTCTCTTAGTGTTATACAAACACATTGTCGTGATCAAAGTGATGTCTGTATACCGGCTTTGGTATATGTTTTTATGTTGAGGTTACAATTTATCTTGAGAATGCTAACAAATAATGAGATCAATCTATTTGGAACACCCGAAAAACTTCATACTTATATTAGCTAAGCACATGACACATAAAGAGAGCATAGTAATGGGTAGTAGTACTACTGCCTTATAATAGGAGATTGGAGTTGGCATCCTGGTGGGACAGATGATGCTCAAAATACTTTAACTTTGGAACAACTTTATTTTTTGTGTGTAGTCAACTTAAAAACTTAGGTTTATACTACAATACAATCCCTCTTAACCAGCCACCTCGGGACTGGGCCCATGGCCAGTTGCCGTTTTGGCCGGTTAATCTGACGCATACCTATTTTCATGTAGAAAAATATTTCTAAGGTATGTACTGTACCTCTTTGACATTCCTGAAGAACCATATCCACAAGGCTTCATGCACGATTTCGCACACGGGTTTTTTTTCTCGTACAACGACTGGACAGTGTGGTGTAGTGGGTCCACAGCTCAAGTCAAAAAGGCCACTTTTTAAATAAATAATCAGCTAAGGCGAGGTGGCATGGTATGTTTGGTCGATCGGTTCCCGGGGAATTCGTGATGCGAGTGATCCTAGCTTAAGTGTACAAATGAGGAGTCGTCCGCATCCGTAATTGTTCCCGGGAATTGCTAATTGCCATATCTGATCTAATGTCCCCGTGATAAATAGAAGTGCGATGTGGCTAGGGGGAGAACAGGAAAGAACGAGAGATTAATTAAGAAGGAAGCAGGTAGAGGAAAGCTGGTGCAGGGGAGCAAGCGAGAGAGAGCAGATTCGATGAAGCAAAGCAGGCAGCTGGGAGGTGAACCCCTGCAGATGAGTGTTTGGCCGACACTCGGTGGGGCTGAAGAAAGCGGTCGTTCCAGCTGAGCGATCACGGAGCTGGAGTGACCGGTATTGAAGACGACTGGCCGTCGAAAGGCAGCGGCAGTCCTGGAGGCTTTGGGTTGGCCAAGTCTCGGTCCGGATGGAGCCCAACGTAGCCAGGGATTGGAGGGCTACCAGACCAGTGTGGAAGGCAGCTGCACCTGCAGGTAGGGCGACTCCCCTGTTGTGAAGCCCAATGGGAGTAGCAGGGGAGCCGCCAGGTAGAAAGAAGAAGGCACCGTGCTTTGGAATTTAAGAGACTGCTTCCAGCCATTGTTTTAACCTCGTTTGCATTGTTTTTAATTGACTTGTTTTTTTACTAATGGATTTTAACCTCCACTAATTCACTTGTTTTAATGGATTATTTATTTAAAGAAGACTTTTGATACACTGCACTTTATTTAAATTGAACACTGTTTTGTTGTTTGCTGGTTTTAAAATACCTCTCACCTTCCAGGAAAGAAGGAAGGGCATACATATAATATAAAGAAGAACTCAGGATTAAATTTTTTTTTTAATTTAATTTTATTTTAAGAGGCCAGTTAATCCGTCGACCGGTTAATGGGAGGCCAGTTAAGAGGGATTGTACTGTACTAATAAGTACAGGGTATTTAAAAATTCTTTTAAATGTAAAGGAACTGCTAATTCACCGTACTCATTGAAGTGTCTAGGTATAAACTCCTTCAGTTGTTGTCATTAGGAAATGTTACAGGTCACTGAATACAAGAGCCACTCATCGTGTCAATATTTATGTTTTAGGCAGAGGGGAATGCCAAAACTGTGAAACCCTTCCCCAAGACTCAGACCACAAATAAATATTTAATTTACACTTACTAAACAAATGATTAAGAACACTGTACTAATACTGGGTAAGGCTTCCTTTTGCTCTCAAAACAGCCTCAATTGTTTGTGGCATGGATTCCACAAGATGCTGGAAACATTCCTTTGAGATTCTGGCCCAGGTTGATATGAATGCATCACATAATGTTTGCAGATTAATGTCTGCACATTCAGGCTTAGAATCCCCTGTTCTACCACATCCCAAAAGTCTTCTATGGGAGTCAGATCTGGTGATTGGGAAGACATTATCATGTTCACAAAACCAGTTTGAGGCACCTTTTGCTTTGAGACGTGGTTTATTTTCATGGTGGAAGTAGCAGTTAGTAGATGGGTAAATTGTGGCTAGGAAGGGATGCACATGATCAGGAAGAATACTTAAATAGGACGTGGTTTGCAAGCAATGATTGAATAACATTAACAAGGCAAAAGTGTGCCAAGAAAACATTCCTCATACCACTACACTAACACCACCAGCAGCTTGCACTTTTTGACACAAGGATAGTGATGAGCGATTTGTGAACAATTCTTTCTTTTCGAATGACTGAAAAGTGCATGCATGTCCTGCTGGATGCCATCATCATATTAAGTTTTGCTACTGCTGGCCACTGATAGCTGTGTAATACACATAGGCAAGAACCGCCTGATTCATGAGTCTCAAGTTTTTGATTCATCAATGAGCCAGCATCCAAGAATCAGTCTGATGATTATCATTCATTTGATATGAGAACAAGTTAGTACCGAAGAATTAATCTAATGATTCTCATTCATTTGATTCGTCATTACATCAGTACCCAAGAATCAGTATAAGGCCGGGTTTATACCTAATGCAATGTAACATGTGCCCCAGCGGACGCTGCTGCTATGCAAAGCGTTGTACTGTTTATACTTGCCGCATACTTTATGTAAAGGTGGAAGATTCCACCAAGTGGCAATGCGAGATATCATCAAGGTGAGAAAACGTTTGGCTTCTCTGTGTTGTGAATTGCCTGAAACATCCATTTAATTCCCAGGACACCTTGCCACAATATCTCTGAAAAGAATGTTTAATGACTACATCCATCAATCTGGGGATGTACCCATTCCAACAAGTGTTGGGCACAAAGCAGAAACAAAATCCCAGGATGGGGCATCAGCTCATCGCAAGGTGAACACAAGCGCACACATACACAGCATCATTTTAGTGTCACCAAATCCCCAAGACCTTTATGTCTTTGGAAGGAAATCGGAGCAACTGTGGAAACCCCCCAGGTAAACATGCAAACTCCAGGGAGGGAACACCAGGAATGTGACTCCCTGTGAGGCAGCATTGCTACCGCTCTGCCACCATGCCACCCACATGTGTAATTATTAACAGTATTTATTATTTAAATGAAGTTAATGATTTATCTGTAAAATGTAATATACATATTTTAATGCATTTTATCATGAAAGTGATATTAAGTATAAATCTAAAGATCCTACATGTGCAGAGAGCTGGAATATCATACATTTAATGTGTTCTGTGTGGTGATCTATTGCTGCTTACTGCTGCTGACAGTTCAGGAGGAAGCCCCAGAAGCATGTAGCAATTAACAACTGGGTCAGTTTTAAGGTGACGTTTATGACGGTCTACTTTAATGATAAAGTAAACTACGAGGTTAAGATGATTTAAGATGGAATTT
>JANRMT010062792.1:108244892-108311429 GCA_026402145.1 Polypterus bichir lapradei | reverse complement strand
AGTGAGTGAGTGAGTGAGTGAGTGAGTGAGTGAGTGAGTGAGTGAGTCAGTCAGTCAGTCAGTCAGTCAGTCAGTGAGGGCTTTGCCTTTTATTAGTATAGATTTAAATGACTGATGATTTCATTTTTAATGTGAGTGTGTCTTGGTTTGTGTGAGTGTGCCCTACACAGAACTAAATACCCTTGAATTGTTTGTGGGTTCCTGTGACCTTAAATTGTAATAGTGGTATTACAGTGAAACTTTTTCTTTGCATGTCCTGCCAACATACGCATGTCACCACTGTCAGACACTATGCTAAATATGAATATATTAAAATATTGTCACACATGTGCAACTGGGGGTTATCTTCCTGACTCTGTTGAGGTAAGCAGTACCACTCTATAACAAGAGGGGATGCTGTCGCTAACACTGTCTTCTTTCTCTTCTGCATTTTGTTCAGGTTGCCCCAGGTCGATGACTAACGCCTGCCTTTAGCCCCAAGATGGTTCTGCCACTTGATCTAAACACTATAAAACCGAGCCACACCCCCAGCGGATGGCGGCTCATTCTAGAATCAAACGACAAAAGACATGGAGCTCCCTTTAACACATCGTGTTTTTTATTTCCTTGAATTGAACGGTTTGCCCATGGTTTTGCTAGTGCTTGTTAGCACAAAAGCAATAAATATGTTTTTTGTTTATTAGGTTTTGTTGTTGCTTGTGAGCGCAAAAGCAGTTATTTCTGTGTCTCAAATGCCAACATTTAAATTAGGTGGCCTGGCTGGTGCCCCAACTATTCTTGCTGGCTTTCCTATAGTCTGTCCACTGGTCAAAAAATATAATTTCATTTTTTTAAATCAGTTTCAGAAAATAAATATATGGACGCCTGCAACATTTTTAACATGACACATTCATAACCATTTGTATAAAACTCACACATACTCATAAATATGATTTCTTCTACTTTAAAAAATGTTTTGTTATCAAAGTTAATATAATATCCCTATAATGTGGTTCCCACATTATTGTTCAAATTGTTCAAATTGTCATTAGAATGTTCTAGCCGAAAAATATTTTACACTTTTCAAAAAATAACACACATTTTAATTAGATAAAAAGAACATCTGGAACAAGAAGGCTAAAAGAACTGTGTTTTTTAAATGGTAAGTGATCTTGCAAAACAAGCATTGAACCCAATTGTGATGATTATGATAATATTCATCATCATCTTCAGTGAGCTCAATTAAAACTGGACCATTTTCAAGACTTTTTGTTTGTTAAATTTGAGGTGTCTAAAAATTGTATTTTCTTCTACTCTTGGATGCACAGGGAATAATTTTGCTTAAAATATCCTGATATTCCTTAAGCTGATTTCACAAACTAATTCAATTAGCCGCTTTTGAGTTTAAAAGCTAATATTGGGTTAAATGAGCTAAGCAGGTTTTAGGCTGGAAATATTTATCCTATGGCAATTGTATTATAATCGACTGAAAATACTTCTTTATATTAGCTTTCCTTTGTGCTAAAGTGCCTCTCAAAGCAAATTTAAGTGTAAGCACATTTTCTAAGGAAATGCTTTGCATTTTCTGGGGTGTCCTTTTTGTTGTTAAATGTGCTTTTAGGCACATTGTTTACTATCATGGTAATATGGTATCTCTTTAAGTAACTCCCATGCACCATTTGCCATTGTCTGGAGCTGAATGTGCATAAAGTTCAGGCACTGGAACATAGTTTGAATGGCCAAAGGTATTCATTCTCATCACAGGACCTCATTAGGACTCTATAGAAACACAATAACTACCCACACATCAGCAGTGGCTGCACTACAGCAAAGGCACCACATAAACAGCCTGATGTGAGCAGAGGGACTCATTGTCCCAGTCTCCCAGTTCTGCATTCGCAGTTGGCTAACTATTCATAATATTAAAGAATAGTAGGCTCAATTGAGGGTGCAAGTATTTGGTACCTTAAATCCTCTCAGACCTTCATTACTTTAGAAAACATGCCTCTCCAGTGACCCATATATCTAATCAAGAGCATTTAAATAAAGAAATTGTTTTGCATACTGAATACTTTGTTTGTACTCCCTTGCCTGAATAGGAATGCTTTGTAAAGGCTTCGAATAGTAGCAATAAATTATAATTTGAAAAGCACCTCACATGTAGGCAATAGGGAAAAGTAGTTGTCTTAAATATTTATATATATACGACAAAAGTCTTCTTCAGTGTATCTGGGGTGTAAAATCGAAAGCATCAATAGGTCATCAATCCAGATCTATCAAGCTGTGCTCACAGGATATAACGATACACGTTTATTGTCTTAGCTAGAATTTATACGTTATATATTTTTCATATACAGTAAATGCTTTGTAAAGGCTTCAGTCACAATGCTGTCATGCCATGGGCTTTGATTGCCCGTGAAATGATAACATAAAAGTAAAAACTGCATTGAGCATAAATCAGAAAAATAAAGCGTTGGTTAATGCAAATTGTGATTTATTGGTATTTAAATTGTTTCATTCTTTCTTTATATTTATTGTTCCAAGTGGACTATAGTTATTAAAACACTTTGAATTCTCCCTCTTTCAGTGACGCTATAAGCACTAAATAATGTACATTATTATTTCTACTTAATACATTTATGTGAATTGCACAATACATTGTGCTAGTCAAATAAAAAAAACAATGACTTAGTTTAACTATTATCATTACATTTTATTTTTATGTTTTGAAGCAGAAACATTTTCAAGGCACACTAATAGAGCTTCCAACTTCTCCTTAAAACAGCAAACATTTTTGGCCCTGAAAAACATGCAAGCCAAACACCAGTTTGTTTGATAGATTTGTAAATTGTGGGTGGCTTTATAGAATTCAACCTCATTTATCACTGCAGCTTTGTGTCACATGTTATTGTTTGCAGTTTTAAGGATTGCACTGTTTAGATGAAAGAGCAAAACTGAATGAAGCAGTCAATAACACAGCAGAAGGTCAACCAAGTTGATTTTTCATTCATTTTCCAAAATTGTCATGTCTCACTTTAGCTATGGTCTCTACAAATACGCAAGAGCTGATCAATCAAATTCTGGCACTGTCCAAGCTGTGGAAAACTCACGGATTTATTTCCGAAAAAAATATCAAAATTATCATTAATTAAAATAAACTTGATCTGTCAGCCTTCTCATTTTGAATGGGTGTAAAATAAAGCAGAGTCCCTCTTGAATCAACATGGTTGCGTCTTTGTAAATGACGAAACAAAGCCCTTTAAAAGTCCATTTGTCGGAAATAAACAGCATTAAAAATACGCTAAAAGGTAACAAGGAAACAACACAGGAACTAATCTTCACATGTGGACAGGGAAATGTTTCTTTAACAGCACCCGGGAACTTCAAATTTGATTACAAGCAACCTTTGCCTTTTTTATCAACACAACAATGGGCCGTGCTGTCTGGGGCAATTTCCATGCTCAGCATGTGGGTTTGCATTTTTTTTGCCTGGACATGGCCCTTTACTGTTCACAAATGTTGTTGCATTTCAATCAACTTTATTCAGCTCTTCCAGTATTAATCACTGCTTCGTTAGCCAATGCATTTCCAGCTCTTTAAAAGTACTTTCTAACCGTTTAGATTTTGACTTCTACAGATTTACTTCCTGGCTTTTATTTGTTTATAAAGAAAGCAACCAGGAAGACATTCTTTCGTACTTTAGAAACTGTATCTCTTTTTTGCTTTTTAACTTTCTTAAACATCCCTTTAAACTCATAGAATTGAAGTCATTATTTGGAAATGTCACTGTTTTTGTTATGGTTTAGTCCCAATAAATTTTTAAACTGTAAGAATTTGCAATTGAACAGCCAAATAGACAACAGTTCTCCGAAAGCAGAAACTGTCACAACACAGCTTGTTTCCACCATTATCCCCGTCAGTTTCCAAATGGTATGAAATGGTATGTAACAGTTATTATAAAGTCGAAGCAAACAACCAACCTGCAATGAAAACTAATACTTAATTCTATTATAGCTTTCTCAACCCTGCTTAAGCCAAATCCTCACACACATCATTGGCAGATCAGGGAAAAGCTGAAAGAGAAAAACTCATGAAAGAAGAGGGAAAATGTTCAAATTACACCCAGACAAATTTGATCACTGCATGTAAAAGTGTTGCTTACCGAATTATTTACTTCAAACAAATTATTCACACAGTTTTTGAATGATGTCATTACACAACAGGTAGTTTCCTCTTGTAGCTGCCCTTTGACAATCCTTTATTGAGAAATGTCTCACTCAGGGTAATCTTTGATAAAACAGAACATCATGTGATAAAAAAAAAAAAAAATTCCCAGCCGGAGTGGCACAGTTAGGTGACAATTATCATCTCTACAGGAATGTAAGGTTCAGCTCATAGACTGGTCACTATGTTCTCACCTTTCTGAAGTGGGTTTTGTCCGAAATACTCTGGCTTCCCCAAAACATGCCAAGGTCAACTGGTAATGCAGAATTAGATTTATTTGAATGAGTGTAGGGATGTAATGCAGAGTGCACTTGGACGGACTGGAGTCAAAGTCAAAGGAATGGTTCTTGTCTTGTTAAGAGTACTTCAAAGATTGGCTTCGGCTGCTTGACTCTGTGCAATTAGATTGGGTCTGTTAAGAAAACGAAAGAATGGATTTGTGAAAGGAGTACACTGAAACTTTAGTAGGCTGAAAACATGTCACACTATACATGTCCTCTTGGACAATTGTTTACTTAAATTGTTGACAGAGGTCCATTAGCCATGAAAAAGGTTAAAATAAAGTATATCATTAAACACTGAGGGATACACATTTGATATTTTATACACTATATCAGAAAAAAATGCACAAAGGGATCCAGCATAATTCTAAAGAAGAATGTTTTATAATTCAACAAACATTTCTCTTTTTTAAAAAAAAAAACTAAGTTACAAAATGGTTAGCTCCAAACCCTTACAGCTCCCAGCTCCCAGTTGTTCATTCAGATCCCATCCTGGGCACTTATCCGTATGGATTTTGCACTGTATGTTCTTCCATTCCTCTTCTAGTTCAGTTTTTTTTCAAAATCTTAAAATAAGTGGATCTCAGCTTAAGTGGTGACTTTGATTTAGTGAATTTGGCTGTGTGAATGAGTACGCCTTTTATGGACAGATGCTCCATCCAGCTCAGGATTGCCACTGTTAATGCTTTATGACTAGTTAGTCAACTTTTATTATAATAAAATATTACAATAAATAATAATAAAGCCCACCACAACATACCATTCTAGAAAGTGGGCAGTGCCTATGTTGTTAACACATGACTCCAAACAAGCTAAAATAAAAACTGCTTCAGAATAGTTCATTATTACTATTGGCCCTGTATATGGGAGACTGAAGATGAAGAACAACTCACATTTACTTGAACTACAACTATTTAAACCTGACAAAAGCCTCCCCATTCCTATTTGCATTTTTGTAAGCCCTCCTCCAGACCAATCACCACCTCCTCATCAGCCCCTTAGACGCAAGGGACTGAGGGCTCAATAGCCTTGACCTCCAAGCTCTCATCAAGCAGGAATTTCTGCCAAAACAAAATTCAAACTCTTTAAACCTTTTATTAGAACGTTTTAAACTACTGAATACAAATAAAATGATTATTCAGCGCAGACAAGTTTGCTTACATCTAAAAGGCAGAGATAGTTCAAAAACAAGCCATGATATTTGAAACTATAAACATTTTGAGATAATTTAATTTTAGATTTAATTTTTAATAAAATCATTTTAATGCAATCAATGTAAGACCACTTTAAAGGCAATGTTTACATTTCTATAAGAAGTATGTCTTGAAAAATCATTATTAGACATGTAAAGTTTAAGGCATAGGCAAATCAGATGAAGTTCTTAAAAAGACATAATCATACTGTGTAACGTGAATCATTCTACAGCTAGAGCTGAAATGCTGCAATAAAATGACTTGAGGGCATTCCGAACAGTGACTACAAAGTTTTATAGTGTATATTAAATGCAATAAATGTCAATAGTAAACCTTCATTGAAATGTTTTAGAGACGTGAAATAGATTGTAAGTGAAGCATTAGGATTCAATGTCCGTTTCACTCTGTTTTTGTTTTCAATTCTTTCCATATAGAAATACGGGGATCTGAACATGATCAGTGTAACATGAACTGTCATTTGAAGTCTGTAAACAGTCAAACACACCTTAGCTGTAACACTGAGAATCTTAATTATGAACACAAAATTTGTGTTTAGAGGGCCTGAGTTTGTGACTTAAGTTTATCAGGCTTCAGTAACATTACATTGTTTTTAAGCAGAGACCTTTTCTCTTCCATTTCTCTGCGATTTGACAAAAATGTTCCACTTTTCTCCTTCTTTTGGCACATGAAATCATAGACTAGGATTAACAAAAGATCCAAAAATGTAGTAAACATATGAGTTGAATATTTACTTTTTATGAAAGAATTTTTTTTTCTCAACAGTTATTTTTAAGATAAATTAATCAGACAATTTAGTATTTACATCATTAGCTGATATAATTTGCTAACATTCTCTGTATTTTTTTTAAATACCAAGAAACAGTGTGATTTTCTTTTATTGTGGGTGGGATGGAGCTATTAAAAATATGGGCATTGCTAATGAAACATTATGGTGCAGTAAAGTTCATACATTTTACTGAACATCTAATTATGCAACCATGCATCTGGTCTATATCCATAGCATGTATATACCATACATCAATAGTAGCAAGACAATTGGTTCAAAATAGGAACTAAACTTGGATGGGAAGCAAGTCCACTGCAGGATTCATTCATGTACAGAACCGTGCTCACTTGTATCAGGCCCATTTAGAATTAACAATTACCATAACATGAGCTCCTTTTGTGTGTTGGGTTAAATAATGTTTTCATGAAAATGTACATTCAACAGTGGATCACTGTGCCTGGTAAAGAGATGAAGGGATATAGCAGATGAGATGTACACATGCAGGAAACTATTAATAAAGCATTGGGAAATAGAGTAGAGGCAATATTTTAGGTATATCTCCTTCTTTGTTTGCCACTAATGATCACCAATCTCTGTTTAGTAATGTCCTTTGTATCTATTTTTATCAATTATCTATCCTCTAAATCTGCCTTTACTATGTTACTCCAACTTCTTTTTAAATGTGAGAAAAAGAATATTGTAGAAATATACTTACAGCTCATTAAATTTGAAAATGTAATGTTTTCCTTTTTTAAATAAATAATTTTACAGAAATGTTTGATAAAAACCTTTATACAGACAGTCTCAAATTACAACAATCCACAGATATGAACAAGCACACAAAAGCTAAGAACCTTACCTTAATGTTAACATTTTAATTAATTTGTAACTATAGCAACTTCCATTTCTTTCTTACAGACACAGCAAACTAGTAGTGAATATTTAGCAGGCACCATTAATAATGAAGCATCATACAATACAGTAGGCACTTAGTCGCCATTTACAATCATTCCAATCACAATCATCAACTAGTAGTAGATTTTCACACCATGAGTATGTGTTTTGTGATATAATGTAGAATAATACAGTTTTACTGCCAAGCTAGCACTGTGGTGTCCTAGCCAGAAACAAATGTAGGGGGTGTGGAAGGAATTAACATGAAGGGGAACCAGAAATGATGTTGTGTTTTTTGTAAGGAATACAGAAGTAAAGACTTAAACACGTGTGTTTTACTATTTCATATATAACAGACGCCATTGGGGAACAGTAGGTTTCCACAGGGGGAGGGTGTTATTAGAATACGAGTAAAACCTATGACGTTTCAATTCACAACTAATACACCTGACACGACATACACAACAGATTACAGGAAACATTCCTGACAACACAGTGCCACTGGGCAATCCAACAGGCAGGCAGAAGTTGTAGTGAGCAAACAAGTGGAAGCTGACAGCTGTGTATAATGTCTGCTATAATAGAAGTTCACACAATAAAGCAATTAAACAGTAAAAAATAAACATAGTAGAGCTGCTGATTGATTAACAAAATTAATTGCAGAATTGTTAATCAAATTTAATTGCTTTTACTTTATATATTTCCCTTTAAGTTAATATTAATATTTTTCTATAAAGCAGAAATAACTTTGTAACTTACATCCTAATGCAGAACAGGTTTAGTAACCACTTGCCTAGGCATATTAAACTGATAGTTTTTTGATAGTTTTGTGAAACAGAAACAACTGAATTAACAGTGAAACCAGTGAACCATATCACAATACAAATTAGTCTAGCACTTTGATTGGTTCTGTATATAATACTGTTTTTAAAGTGATTTGAAGATAAACAAATAAGACATTGATTTTCTGAGTTTTTATTTGGCCAATTGCTTAAGCATACCAGTTTATTTAAGTTGTTCGGTTTAAGAGTTTTTTTTAAATTAACAACAGATATATAAAACAAATTGTCACATGGGACAAAAGTGGCCGGGGATACTAAGTATTTTCTAGATAACTTTACCATTCAGCTTATTTGTCCCCTTGCAGCATCCACCACTGTCATGTTAACGTGTTGCTCAAGACTGTATTACTCAACAACTGTTTTCGAGGAGGAGAAGCGAGGCAGTATCTAGGGTCACAGGAACAGTTTTTTGGTAAGTGATGCGACTACAAACACTAGCCCGCTTATTAAGGGCAGGGTCAGGGGGCAGCTGGAGCCTACCTCAGCAATCATTAGATACAAGGCAAGAATAACACCTGGATGGGGCGCCAATACATTGTAGGGTAAACAGAAACACGGACACATTGCACCACTGTGCTGCCCTACACACACACATATATATATATCACCATACTATATATATATATATATATATACATATATATTGCAGCGCCCCAAACGTCAGAAACAACCACCACGACACAAGTCCTGATACAGTAAAAAGGTTTATCTATACAAATACCTTACAAAAAGGCTCCTTTAATAAACACAGTCACAAAACAGTTCTTCTCCTTCTCTTTTCCACACTCCTTCCATTCCACTCCTTGTTTACAAGAATAATAATGAAAAAAACACACCAAGCACAATCCTCCTCCAAGAGTTTAGCCCACTGCCTCTCGAGTCTGACTCACTAAACTGAGGCAGTGGGCTTTCTTTTAAATTCGACCCGGGAACTGCTTCTGGTCTCCTCTCCAAGTGGCCCAGAGTAGTTCCGGGTCTTGAAGGAACCATGGCCTCGCCCTCTGGCGGCCACCAAAGACCCCAACAGGGTTGCATTTCTGGACTCCATTTCCCATGCCACCCTGTGGGTGTTCTAATTGGGTTTCACCCCAAGGAACACTGCCACCTGTCATTTGGGTGAATAACCTGCTCCTGGTAAGTCCATTTTCCTGGTCTTTCCTAGCTAACATGTAGTAGGAGATTAATTATTTCCTTTGGAAATTTGCAGGATAAACACATTTCAGGAGCAGTTCAATACGTCATTGTTTATATTGCACAAAATTCACTTCTGTAAATCCAAAAAATATATAGAGACTGGAATTAAAATAATATCCCACTGGAAGTATTTTGACTATTTACAATATCTGAACATAAAAAAATAAATAACACTACAATAGCAAAAGAAATTTACTGACATCTACAAAGAACACACTGGTAACTATATGCAAACTTATAGTAGTTAATTATTTGACGTTATACTATAAAGTTATGAAAGTTTAAGTGCAGGTGGTACTGTTGGATTCCTAGTAAAAACTACCTAATTGTACTTTTTTGAATTTGTAGAAAAATGAAATATTACTCTTTGTAAAAATAATCTAGGGACTTATGATAAACAGTGGTGATATCACCTGCAAATCAGTAGATTTATCCTTGTAATTAATTATTTTTACTTAACTTACCATAACTTACAATTATGCTTTTTAGTGAACATACTAACTCTTATCCCAGATGTCTCCAGTGTTAACCCAACATACATAGAATCTTCTATCTCTTTTTATAGCTAATTCTGTGTTCTCTGAGCAAATATTTTAAAATTGAAGTTTGATATGAGGTTTGATTCTATTAGCATTAGAAATCATTTTTAAATTAATCATTAAGTTAATTATTGCCTTTGATTTCAATGTGAATGTCAATTTCAACACAGTTTCTGTATTTTTATTGCAATTCATAGGTGATTTTATTAACTGTTTAACTAAATTATGATTCCTTGTTTTTTGCGGAAAGATGGGCTTAGAAATTAGACGGAATAATTATGCTGCTGACTAAATCAAGAGAAAATAATAGCTTTCCAGTACAATATTATCAATAATAGAATTTGACTTCAGTAATATAGAGAAATCAAGACAGCACCTTCCAGCTACCATCCTGAGATCCAAAACATACTTTTTTATATGCAAAAACAGCAAATATACAATTCTCAGAATCAAAAGAATTGAGCCTGCAACCAACACTGATGCCAGTGCAGAAGGTTCTTTAAAAATAAAGAACACAACAGTCCCGATTTCATTACAATTGCAGAAAATGTGCATTAATTTTGTACAGTAGTATCAATGTTGTTAATTATATTACGTTAATATTATTTAACAACTTTAATACTTATCTACCAAATGGAAGATATTACCACAGCTGCTCAACAAGATAAATACAAAGGACGATGAACAATTTAGGAGGAGAAACAAGTTCTCAGAATTTCTGGGCCTCACAAATTCACTACATTTGTGGCCAATTGTGGTATGGGATTCTCTTATGTGTATTAATGTACAGTATAAAGTTTTTGGAGCCTCCTCTTCGAGACCCTGCACAGTAAGGGGGCACACCATAATCTAGAGCTTCTCATTTTTAAATTGATCCAAATAAGTGTCTAGAAAGTGTTAAAGCACATTGTGTCCATGGGTTGAACTTGAGAATATTTTGATGCTGCCCCCACCTAAGTGAACATTTTATCAGTTATTGTCTTCAGCAAAATAGAACTAAAATTTAATATATCATAAGACATTTTTCTAGCAGACTATCAAACTATGTAACAACCATTGCCTTGTCATACAAATAAGATTGTATTGAATGCTCTTGAAAAAAAAATAGATCTCTTTAATTTTCCAAACATTTAAATATGTTGGTTCATTTTAATTTTTATTTCAGTAGTCTAAATGAGGTAAAACACTCTTACCAGAGGGATTTCATCAAACACATAAAAATAATTCATAAAGGAATTAAAAGGTTTAGACAGTATTATGGGGCAGAAATCACACTCATGATGAATATTAGTTAGTTTTTTGAACTCTTAGAATAAAACAAAAAACGATAGAACATACTCTTGATATATCATACAGTTCTTGTGAATATAACTTTATTACATAATTAAATAAGCCTTAGGAAAAAACATTCAATTAATGTTTGGTAGAAAACACCTTGAGCAAGGTAAAGGTTCAATATACTGTATATAAAATATTATTATTATCGTTATTATTATGATAATTTTAAGGAAGAAATATGTTATTAATTTTTTTTACAAACACATAATAAACTATCAGAGTGAAACAGGTAATATTCATTTTATTTTTATTTATGATACAAAGTATCAATTACAGATCAGTGAGACCTGCGATGTTCTATTTTATTTTTTATTGAGATCAAACCCAATTTAACTTTTTAATTATTTTCAGGTTGGTGTAGCACTGTTATATGGCACAGTTAAACAAATTGTACAATTGATGCAATATTGACAACATGCATTTGCTAATATCATTTTAAATGTTTGATCTTAAAGTGTTTATAGACTAAAAAGTGAATTTGCAAACATTTTTAATAATTTTTTTGTTCAAAAAAAGAAAGTTGTAACATTGTGAAAATAATGGCTACAATTTGGTTATATTTAATTGCCACATTTCAGTAATGAAAAAAATCAAATTTCATGCTTTCATAAGAATGTGGTGGATGCTACAGTGAGGGAAAACTGAAAGATATTGTTCTCACTAATTATAAACTAAAAACCTAAACAGTCAGACTTGAAGATATAAAAATAATTGAAATGAATCAGAAATTTAATTACAGGGATGTAACATGATGTTTTCTGTTAAACGGTTTTGGGAGTTCTGAAATTTATCAGTTATAAATTTTTGAAACATTAAAGTTCATGTCATTTAATGAAAGTAAATCACTGAACTATACTCAAACTACTTTAATAATAGATTTTCCTCATTTCATACTTATTTCAAATAAAGAGTATGGATGTGTTTTTTAATTATTATTTATTTAAACAGCTTAAGAGTTTATTTACTGCACACAAACTTAGCTGGGTCCACAAGTTAAACTTTGCCTAGCAGTTCATTGTCTCTGATGTCTATCATTTTATAGTCAAGCTGACATAATGAATGAGATGGACACACCTTCTGCCCATCAGAATAGCACTCTCCTTATCTGAATTGAGAATCACATTAAAACCTCAGAGCCAATCACAAGGCACGGAGAACCCCTGAAACCCTCTTTTAAATAAAGAAGAGAGAGAGGGAGAAAAAAAAACTTTTTATCTTGGATTTTATGAAAACGTTCACTTAATTCACTTGAAGGACAAAACTGACCCTTAGCCCTTCCAAGTCAAACTTCAGTTTTCCATATTTGTGGAATAGGAGGAAGAACTTGAATCATATCTGGAAGTGGACTATTGTAAAACAAAAAATATGATTCCCGGTATTTTTCCAAGTCAGAGTCCTTACTGGGAGATGGCAGGGACATCTTCATATCTACAAAGACCCAAACCTCCAGGATTTGGAAATTCTGGGAAGAGTTTTCTTATTGACAATCTGTTGAGGAATTGTGATTTTCAGGGTCCTCTATCTTCCTGGGTCCCAACAACTCCTCTGACAGTTAAAATGGATCCAACTGCGGAACAAATTAGCCCCTCAGGAGGTCCATATAGTACAAGATGGCTTTTTCAACTTGTTAACCCCTCCGACAGGCAGCATGCCCATTCACCAAATACGGAAATAATGCCACAACTTCAGACAGGTAAGTTGGTATTTTTTCTTACTCATGTTAAATGGTACATTTTCTTTATACAGGAGCAAATTTGTAGCGCAAATAATAATAATAGTAATAATAATAACTGTCTCTCCTGATAGAAATAAATAGGTCATCTATGAACTGAATATTATTTTAAATTAAAAAAAACTAAATACATTAACAATATTAAGAGTTAATAATTAAAATACTAAAGAACCATACACTGGTAATATAAATAATCAGATACATGATTTCTTTTTTCATTTAAAACAACAGCAACAGAATAATTCATGTTACAATATTCGATTTTGAAATTTTTCTTGAAGAGCAGATACACTGGTATTATTTTTTAGGATTTTTTTTACTTTAAGGAATTTGAAGTAATTGTGTTATAGGTATGTTATGCTTAAAAGGGTTAATAAAAAGCAGCACAACTGTTATCTGAAGGCTTCAAATGTCATTTTGTTTCCTAGTACAGTTTTTCTGTCTTAATCTGTGGATGAGTTGATTAGCCACATTAAGTTATTTCCTTCATACTTTCACATTTAACAAACATGCTGTAATAGTTTTGGTACTTTTCAGCTATCCTGAGAGAACATTGAAAAAAATATTAAATATTTTTTGGATATCAATAATCAATGAGCATATCTTAAAGGGAGAAGACAATATAAAACTGCACACCATACAGCTAGATTAAAAAAATGGAAACTCTTTGAGTCTCTACTTAAGTAAAATAAAAATCTTGCAACTTTTTATGCCCTTAATGGTTTTAGACCTCCAGTCTCATTTAGAAAAGACTGAAATGAAATGAGAAGAAAGCACTGGCTTATTGTAATCCTATAAAACACAATGTAATAGAAAAATGCATTGCATGTAAATTTCAGATTCAACCAGCTAATGATTTAATTTCTGTTTTTAATAAATATTTTATGTTATTTTCCTAAATTATATTTCTTGTCCCTTTTATATCTGTTTCTTTATTTACATTTAATATTATTTTTTCTCTCTGTGTCTCTGAATTCGGTTAGGTGGTTTTGACAATAATTTTAGATTTTTTTTTAATAAATTGGTTGATTTCAATATAATTTCTATTTATAAATATCTTAGAATAAAGATGTTTATACTGTAAATTATTGAAGGGGCTTTATTCATTTTATTCACTTGTCAATTTTTTTTTTGTTGAGTCAAGTATTATGTACTGGTTAGCATATATTAATGTTTTTAAAACACCCTACTTTAAGAAACAAAATCCGAGAAGGAAAATCAAACATATTATATACATTTATTTTATTCATGATGATAGTTTTTATTTTACCAGTTCAATAAAATCCATGACTGAAATGGCATATGGTAACTAGTTTAAGATTATAGACTGCCTGGACTAAATGTTTTGAATTCTTCACATTTTAAAAGCACTGATTTATCCTACATCTTATATGATCAGATTCAGAAACAAAAAATATTTTAAACAAAATTATCTACTGATCCAGAATTATACAACCTAGTAAATTTAAGAGAGTTGCTATGCAGGAACTGCAACATGTTCCATACAGTAGATGCAAAGCTTAAAGTAAACCTTTTTAATATAATGAATTATCCTTCCCTTTCTCAATAAGATTAATATCTGTAGCAATCACTAAACAATTTCATGGCTATTGATGGATATACTGATTTATAAATAATTCTTGGGAATGTAAAAGTATGTGTTCATTCTTTAATCATCTGAACATTTTTGCAATTAACAAATTACATCTTGGTTGAAGAAGGGGCCTGAGTTGCCTCGAAAGTTTGCATATTGTAATCTTTTTAGTTAGCCAATAAAAGGTGTCATTTTGCTTCGCTTTTCTCTACATTCATAATGGCTAACACGGTACAAAACCCTAGTACTGCAATTAAGAAAGTAAAACAAAAATACATACTAACTTACAGTGCTCACAAACTTATTCCCAGACCAGTACTGACTGCTGCTTGTTTGTCAGGAGGTATCGGTCAGTAGTACACGAATAAGTAAGTTACAATGATATAGTGAAGAGCAGCATGGAGGCACAGTGGATAGAACTGATGCTTCACAAACCCCAAATCCTGGGTTCCAACCCTGTGACAAAATGACCAGTTCTCCTTGAGTATGTGTGTACTTTGCCTCCCCAGATATTCTGCAGTGTATTCTGGCTTTCCTCCCGCATCTCCAGATACTGTATGTGCAGGCTGAGTTAATTTTTTATTCCAAATTGGCTCTATTTAAGTAGGTTTGCTTGTTTCTGCAACAATTTCCAGTCCAAAGACAGCTAAAAACCTGACTAAACCATAACAGACTATAATATACACAATACTAAATCAACTAGCAGGGAAAAGGTGTCCCACATGGAGTTTTAAAAACAGAGAGGAGCGGAGGGTGGATTGTAGTGCTGCCCCTTTACAGTAAGTTTTGATGGGGGTTTTTGTGGCAGACAGGTATCCTTTAAAAAAGGCCCCAAAAAAGCAGACTGCCAAATGAATATTTGGCTCCTCACAACACTTTCAAAAGTAGCCCAAGGTGATGTGGGAGTTAGTGCTGGAGTGTGCCCTGTGATGGACTGGCACCCTTTCTAGGGCTGATCCCTGACTTGAGGCTCTGGCCTCCCAAAGGCACCAAACTGAATTAAGCAGGTCTGAGAATGAGATGTCTTCATATAATATAATGTCATTTTTTGTCCTTGAAATTTTTTTTTTTTTATTAAATTTCAAAATGGTACGCAGTCATTCCAGGAATGTTTCTTAACAGTTCACTCACAACAGTGTTTCTCTATTAAACAAAATATTTGATGTACTGTTTAGTTATTCTACAGCTTTTAATAAGTGGTTAAAAAAAGTTTCCACAATACAAAGAACTCCTGGGGATGACTGACACCTGACCAATAATATTAAAGTTTCCCTTTGGATTTTTATATTCCAACATTACAGCCTTTAAAACAGCAATTTAGAGACAGCATGTTACATTGCATGTTGTGGTGAGCACCTCTGCCTCGGTATTTCCGCAATAATGGGACAGCCAGTATTTGGAGCTCATGTATTCTTCCCACATCTGCATTATGTCGGCTTTTCTCCAGATACTATCATTTTCCTCCCCTATCCCAAAAACGGACAACATATATTAAGTTAATTGGCAATTCTAAACTGATGCTGTTTAGGTGGGTAATATCCCTATTTGGCTGAGTGGGTCCCTATAATAGACTAGCTTCCTCGGCCATGTGTTGAATTGGATTAACTGGATTTGAGATTGTTGTGTTATGTTAGTTTACTTTTTCTCTTTCAATCTTGATTATTCCAAATGCATAGGTATGTTTGTTTTTGTTAGAAAACAAACCCAATTTACAGAAATAAATAACTTATTTCTGCATACTAAGCTTTGAGACACTAACGTGATTTTCATAATTTTTAATTTTCTTGAAATTTGACTCATTCATTTTTGGAACCCACTTATTTTAATAATTGGTAATGGGAGGATGAAGTTTTCTGATCAGCAACCAATCAGAGTAGAATAGCCCCTTCACATACAAACGTACCCTTTTTGAACAGTGATTAACCCAGGGGCTCCCAACAGGGGGTAAATTTTTCCTACACAGGGGGTTAATTTGTTTAAAAAAGAATTACACTTTCAAGAACTGCGTCAAAATCATGGTTGAAAAGCAGGAAGAAGCGTCTCACTCATTGATGTATTCTCATCGATTCAGTGTGTTACGAGCTGGTTTACTGATATCTGTGCATCACTGGTTGTTTCTAAGTAAATGAAATAACACTATTATTTTCTATTATTATTGCTACTATTCAATCTTAACATCATAATTTTATAAACAGTATCTTAACCCCCCCCCCCGTTATCAATTGGTTGATAATGGTAGAAGGAAAAAGTCATGATTTCTGAACAAAACAGGGTGGGTGTAAATTTTCTTTCAAAAAGTTACCACAGTTTAAAAAGGGGCAAAAAAGTTTGGGGCTTTGAAGCTGTACAAACCTGAAATGGATTCTGTATTGGGGAAATGGACACATGGGGTGGATACGTGTGCTTCATATGTGGGAGGAAACTTGAGCACACATTAAATAAAACAAAATAGAAAATACACAGAGACAATATGCATGTTCTACATAGAGCTGAACCCAGGATTGTGGAGGCACAGGGTTAACCACTCTGCCACCATATTCCTTTCGTTGCTCTCTATTTAAATATATTGATCTATTTTTTAATATACGTAGTGATAATTCAAGTAGTGGAAAAAGAAGGTTCATATAGATGAATGTTTTAATTTGTTTCCTTCAGTGTATACTCTATGTACCTATTTCAAATGTTTTATTTTCACATTTTGTGTTGATTTGATAAAGGCTCACCTGTAACTACATTGTATGCTTCTTTTCCCTGTTTTCTGACAATTATATTAAATCAGAAAATGAGTCGGTACAGATATTTTGCAGTTTTTGTAAGCAAGTAAGTATTTTACAAATAGTCTGTTGCAATAATGTACTGAAAAACTTAATTAAAGGAAATTTCGATCCTTTACTTTTAATAACGGACTTGGTGCTCTACCAAATATTTTTTTGAGTAAGGAAATCAAGATGTTAAATGAACACAAAATTTAAACATAATAAATGATTATTTTCTAATGAAATGTAATATCCCCACTACCCACACTATTATTTCCTGTTTTTTTTCCACCATTTATTGATAGGTGACAAGGTTGCCAGTATAGTTTTGACCATTCTTGATGTTTGTAAGTCCAGGAAATAAAAAAATATGTTACAGGATATCAAAGAGAAGAACAGGCTGAGCCAGTAAAATTTCAGAGAAGTGTTTCAGTTTTGTCACCTTGATATCAATGTAAACCTGACTTTGAATTCTTTCCTCGCAGGTCTGGCAAAACATTTCTTCTGCAAGACTCCAGATTTTTTCCTCACTTACTGTGGTGGGTCTTGTCTTCCCCCTGCCCCCCCAGCTGCTTTTCCGAGTAAGTTGTTATGCTTAATCAGTAATGCTTGAGTTCATCTGTAAACGAGAGCAGCAGGATTTAATGTGGTCTGAAAAACTAATTACTGATGCAATGCCAAGGAGCTAATTCCCAAATAAAACCTTTGCAGCGCCATTCATTGATTCTCAGTGATTTATCAAACGTGTTTGCATCTATTACCATGAACTTTTTTTCCACCTCTGGAATTGTGAGCAAAACGTTTTTTTTTTTTCTTTTTTGTAAATCCTATTGGGTTTGTTAGGATGGGCCCTGAAATGCTGCCATTGTCAAATAAGAAAAGTCTTTAATAGAACACATTGGATCACTGTGGGGGTGATATACTTAAGTTTAAATCAATATCACAAATGTGCACATGTTGTGAGAAGGAATAAGCCAGTTGACACCATGACACAATGTAAAAGATTTTTAAATATAAATTTCTGTGACGGCAGAAATTAATTTCTCTGTATTGACTTATTCATTTTAAAATTATCCCTCCTCTGTTTTGTGAAACAGTAGCATTTTCTAGAAGGAGCTCAGCTTATGTTAAGTTACTTTGGCTTCATTGTTGAAAAATTGGCTTGTGAGGACAAACCAGCTGGCATGGTTAGGGATCTGCTAATGCTCTATGGAAGGTTGCTAAGTCAAGTGATTCTTGACAAGTGAGGCAGTAAATGCTGGCAGTTTAATGAGCTGTGAGTCCCTAAACACCTTTTTGGGGCTGACACTTTCCCACAGAGCACTTTACATGGCTGGAACCACCGAACAAAGGACGACAGCACCGTGACCAATCAAGACTTTCACTTTACCCATCCACACGCGACCTCGCCACAATTTTTCACTGCCGCGATGAACTTTAAAAACTATTGGCTTCTAAAAAGCCCTAGGCAGGGATCAGTTGCCCTTTTGTATGGCCAGAAAGCAATGCTCTGTGTGTCAGCCTTTTCTCCTGTCTCTCACATTCCACCAGGGTTCTCGAATACTATTTAAACCTCTTCACTGCGACATAAAGCAGTGAATGAAAGTGACTTTTATAGACTTATGCTAGCTCATCTTCCCATACAGCCTTGCATACCTGAAAGTAAAAAGATTTAGTGGACGAAGTTACTTTATAAGGGGACCTGCTGAATATGTGGATCTATTGTCAACTGTTCCGATTGTTTTGTAAGCAGGGCAGATACACTAGCATTTTGGAAGTGACCTATTAATTGTCTATTTAACTAGAATGCATTGAATTTAAATGAGGAAATAGGAACCGTGACTAACCGTCTTACTCGCTCCTTCAAGGTGGTCTGCTTACCAGTCAAGTACAGATTTGTTCGAACAGATTAAGAAGACATTTATCATTGTGCACTTGGAATCATTTTAAAGAATTTAAGCATTGCTTAGATTTAATATAACATTACTGATTTAGGACCACCTATTAATTTTTTATAGCTGTTACAACTTAATTTACAGTATACTCTTAAACACTTGGCAAAAGTCAATTTAAATGTGAGGTTTTCACAAGTTAAAAAATATTTCATAATCTTTTCACACTTTCATACTAAAACTGATAAAGCAGAAAAACTATTTTAGGGTACGGAGTTTTGAAGAAGTACAAAGTAGTCAGGACTACATTAAAAAAAACACTCATAAGATATCAGTGAACATCCAATAGTGCCACTTAATGTTTGCACCTTCCATTTTAGGAAGCTTTCTCAGCTCAGGAAAGTGTACAGCTCCAATAATTTCCCACTAAACATAAATAGGCTTGCACTTTGCCTTATAATTTTGGGATTTGTCCGTAGCAAAATTACTTCAACATTCAAATGTTGCAATTTAAATACTAAAATAATCCAAATGTTCAGTTTTTCCCATAGAAAACAATTGTATGTCAGGTACTGTGTTGTCCCTTATTTTGAACAGAATTTGTGAGATATGCCTTCAAGTGTTTCTCCCAAGATAACAACTTTGGCCTGTAGACGGCATCTCACAGCCTCCTAATCCTTTGCAAAACTTCACAGACAGAGTTTTGGTGCTCACAAATGTCTTTTATTTGACAGCTACCTTACATTGGTCTCTTCCTTTCTTCATTCACAACTATAATACAAGTCTTTTTCCCTCCGCTCCTCCCAGGTGAGCTTAGTATAACTCCTCTCCCGACTCTGACTCCCCAAGACGATGGTGATGGTCCCCTTTAAAGCCAGACCTGTGAGTTCATCTAAGTCCAGGAGGAATCACTCCTGTGTCAGGTGGGAGCCCCGGAAAATAGGGAGTGCCCCCCCTGTCGGCACCCACAGAGCCCAGGAGGGCTGCCTTATGGGACTGCAATTCCCAGTATGCCCTACAGGCTCATGAATGGACATACTAGCTCAGGAAGGCTGCAACCCAGCATGTTGGGAAAGCATACACTCTTGAGAGGCTGTCTCCCCCTGTCCATCTATTATAGCGTCCTTCCTACAAAATAAGGGTACAGGGTTTATCCTGGCCATGACGTCAGTGCACCCCTGCTGCCCATCACACAAGTAACGAACATAGTTTCAATAGTATGTCCACTGCTGGGAGATAGCTTATGACTTCCAGTAATGCTAAATGTTGCATCGCAATTTGCCTCTTTAATAACAAGGGTTCTCTAATGTAGCTTTTTCCTGTAAATTGATGGAATAATTATAGACTGGACATGTTAATTTACTGTACCTATGCAACTAGTAGTGGACCGAACTAGGAGACTTTGTTAAATTTTAGGAAAACGTTTTAAAAGTGCCGTAAGCTATCAGGCTTACATACAAGCCCAATGAGACTGTTGTGCATGTTTTCTTTACAGACATAACCAGTTGAGGTTGTTGATAGCTAAAGCCTAATTTATTGCATGTAAGTTGCAAGAAGTATGTAGCTCTGGTAACTCCAACATTCTCTCATATCCTCAAAGAGAGGTAGCTAAACTGGTACTTGTGCGTGTATTTGGTATTAGGTACAACATATTAATCCCTGAGGAGAAATTCTCTTTTCGCATGACCTTTGGAGATTAGTAGAAGTAACAATAGTAGTACTAGTATATCCACATGTACAGAGTATAGTGAAATTCTTACACACATGTCCAAACAACATGCAACACATCACCTCTTTCCATGTGTGTGAGTGTGCGATGTGATGAACTGATGCCCTATTAAGGGTCAGTCCCTCTCTTGCGCTCAGTGCTGCTGGGGTTAGCTCTGGGCCACATTGACTGTGTATAGAATTAAGCCGGTTTGACAGTGTATGTATGTATATGTAGAATTTGTAACAAAATGGGCAAAAGTAAGATAATGATTGAAATTACTTATTCTTTTTGCATCACAGAATGGGGGAACAGCAGTATAGCTTTGTGGTCCCAAGACATAAATACAAAGTCACGAAGGGGAATCTTAAGAAGAGCTGTTTTTACTGAAGATCAGAGAAAACAACTAGAAAAAACATTTGAGAAACAGAAGTATATCAGCAAAACGGACAGAAACAAACTTGCAACACACCTCGGACTCAAAGAATCACAGGTAAACTTTTATAAAAATGTTTTGTGCTTAAACACATTTCAAAGTGGCTTGAATCAGCTTTTACTTTCTCTTTTGAAAAACAGCAATCAGCAACTTGTGTCAAGTGTATTATTCAGTGAAAAAATAATTAGTCTAAACTCTCCATTATTTTGATCTTGCTCTTAGAGTATCTTTATGTAGTGTCTACAAAAACAGAAATGTAGTGATTTTACCTGATTTTTGTAAATACGTTTCTGAAGTGACTTCCATTTATCGCTGTGCATTTAATAAGTGGTACCATCAACATGCACATTCAGACAAAAACTTGCTTGTGAAATTGTATTTGTTACTGCCATCTTTCACTTTAAAAAATGATAGTAATACCCATGAAAGCAACCATCAACAACAAACAAGCAAATACTAGTCTTATATTAAAGTAATTATGATTAAACAAGGAGTGGTTATTGAATAGGATAGACAAGGAAAAAAAGGACAAGAAGAAAATACTGCATCTGCATTTTATACCCTAATTTATAAGGAAATACATTCATACTGGAAAACAATAAGTACATCCATGTTTTTAAAGCCACTATGTTTGTGCCTTTCTGTGTAAACCTGTGTAAAAGCTAATCATATGAATTACATTTTAGTTAATCAAACAAGCAACATAAGTTACAGTGTGTTCTTTTGTTTTATTAGATCATTACTTATTTTTTCTCTCCAACAAATTAAACAAATGTAGTAAAATTTATGAAACAGGAAAGAGCAGAATTAGAGGTGAATCATCCCTAAGTCCAAGCAGTACCATAGATGCACACAGACACATTTAAGTATTCATTCAAAAGGTAATGGATACACAGAAATCAAACAAAATCCACAAAAACACACACTTGCACCTTGTATTGCTCTTAAAAGGTAAGTTTCATATTTTTAAAGTCAAAATTGTTTTTTTAGAGTTTCAGAGTTAAGGTATACATTAATTTGACATGGGAAATTGTATACTCTAGTAAAGCATTTTTTTTATTAAAATTGAATGAAGTGTCCATTTTATCAGTACAAGCATGAAAAAAAGCATAAAACCTTATTGAACACATCAGTTTTTAATGCAAGAAAATTCTTCAGCTTGTACACATATTATGAAAGAGTATTTCAGAAGAAAATGCAAGTTGTGAGATTCTGATATTTTCAAAGAAGTCTGACTGTGTTATTTACCTCATTGCTTGTCTCCCTCCATGGCAGCCTTTCACTACTTAGGGTAAGATTTTTCCCTGGATTTAGATAAATAAGATGCAATTTTGTAAGCATTCATATACACACCCACAATCATACTATTTACACTCTTTTGGAATCGGAATTGTATATAAAATAAACATTAAAAGAAATGAATAACACCATTTTGAATTCCAGTCAGGGGAAACATACTGGCTGAAACATAACATTTGGGATTGACAACCTGTATGTGTTGGGGGATGTGGGAAGAAACCCCAAGTTCACTCAGGGAGAGTGTGAAAACTTCACAAGTAATGTAATGCAGCTTGTTTGATTAATGCTGCAGTTACCATTTGTGCTAAGTGTGGTGTGAGCATTTAGCGCATGGTCTTGTATGCCCACCGCCAACATAATTTCTTTCATTTTTAATGTATGTGTTTTACAAACTAAAAATTAACAGAATTAATATTATTGGTAGGTGAAAAATGTAACAAATTTCCTGGACAGCGATTTTAAACATAATTGCGATAGCAATTTAGTTCCAAAGCTTATCAAGTTCAACTCTTCTATGGCTATATTCAGTAGTTTAACATCAGCCTTTGTGTATATGTGGCTTTAACTTAGCCATATCACACATAGGTTTTAGGTATATTTTACTCCCTGTGCAGTGAAGTGTTTTGGTAGCTAAATATTAAGCCAAAAGTGCATTAACAGCATTATTTTATATTTATTATTAATGTTTTTAATTAAATTATTATTTTATTTTAGGAGCCTGAAGGAGTTGTAGGCAAAGCTATTAAAGAGTTATTCTTGAATTTGTAGCCCTAGGTTTACTTTTTTGTTTTATTTTATCATCTTTCATTGCACAAAACAGGATATTCATATGCTGTTTGTTGGGTTTTCTGGATGTGTGAGCTCATGTGCTTAAGGTGCCACCTTGAACATATTTGATAGATACCGCCTCTAATTTAGCTATAGGCTAGTTGAACCCTGGCTTAGGGCAAGATTTTTCACAGGATTTAGATAAATAACAGGTAATTTTGTAGCCATGAACATTCACACTCATTTACATCCACAATCATAAAAATCATACTAATTTCACATCAGAAATTCACCTACTACTTGTGATTTGACAACCTGTATGTGTTTGGAGATGTGGGAAAAAATCCAAGTCAACGAAAGGAGAGTGTATAAACTACACATAAACAATAACCAGACACAAGATTCAAATGCAGGATGCTAGATTAAGGAAGCCTAAAGTCTAAACAGAATTCAGGTAAATACCATTTTCATTGCTAATAGTATATGGTTCTATTTTTACACCACATCAAACAGCTAAACATGCCAATAATCATTGATAAAGTTTGTTACTTTCGGTTTTCTTTTGTTATCATAAATATACCTCAAAAATGTGGTAGGTATGTTTTCTTAAGTTTAAACCTATGCCACTCCAAAGTGGACATATTTGGTAAATTTGAGGCTTTTTTCATGTTTGCAACAACAGCCTGCAGACCACATTTTAAGGTGCAAAAAAACCCAGTATTTTTTAAAGTTTAAAATACATTTTTACTAACAAATACAATTTCCCAAGGAAAATGAATGTATAATATTGTCCCCTAATAGGGAAGTCCTGACTATGCCACCCAGTGAGGTTAAGGGCACTAGGATACCTGAGCAAAAAAACTTTCTTCACTCTATTATTCCCCCTTTGTTTCGAAATCTGGGACCCGAAGACAGGCACAAATGATAATGCTGCAACAGCCTGATCAGTCCTTTACAAGATTTATTTAAAACATTAAAATGATCAAAAAAAGCACAACCTCTCTTTTCATTCTTTTTTTTTTTTCAAAACTATGTTGTCCCAAAAAAACAGTCAATCACCTCTGCCATCTTTAGCTTGATCCTCCAGCTACCAGAGGTTCCAGAAAACCAACTCTGATGTTCTGGCATCCACTTGAAAATTCTCATTCACTCCAGGATCAAGAGTCTAAACAGTTGAATCAGAGCCGTCAGTACCCAATCAAATGAGGTGCCAATTTGCCACTTTCCTTGGCTCAGCCCCCAGGATTTCATATTTAAATTTGAGACAGGTGGCTTTTTGCTTCCACAAGAAAAACTACACAGTTTCAGTTCACACACTGCTTGAGAACAACCCTCCAGAAACTGAATTTGTGTTGCAGGCTCTCTGGTAGCCACTCCCAGCTTTTCTGCTATGTCCTGCATCTGTTACTCTGTTTTTTACTTTTGTTCTTTTCCTTTTGTTTCCTTTCATTGAAGCAAATATTGCAACCTTCAGTCTTTTCCTCTGCCTCAAAGAGTCCCCATTTTTTTTGTTAACCACACCCACTTCGATCCAATCCCCACCCAATTAAATACAATTACAAAACATGTGAAAAATAATTAATTAAACAGTGCAACAATTACAAACAAGTGAAATCAATTAACCAAGTGCTCAATCAAAGAAGAAAAAATAACAAGCATACCACAAAGTGCAAATCTACCTAATTAAACAATAACATATACTTTAAAAATAAAAAAAGAATCCTCCATGCATTATAATGCTGTAACACTATAATTAGGAAACATCTGACGTTAAAAATATCACCCTTACCCCTTAAAGTTTTAAAAAACAGCAACACCCCATTGTTGCAATTAGAGTATATGACAGTATATTTCTGTATACACAAATAGATGTAAGAAGCTTTCCAATTAAATTTTAATGCAAGTTTTTCTCTTATAGGTTAAGATCTGGTTCCAGAATCGAAGGATGAAGTGGAGAAATTCAAAAGAAAAAGAAATCTTCGGTCACAAATCATGTGAAGATGAATCCTTGCTGGAGAGTTATATTCCCACAAATGAACTCATTGAATGTACAAGTGTGTCAGACAAACAAGAGGAGAGGTTCAAGCAAACATCTACACACAACAACCTTGGAGACAAGAGAGCATCTGAGCAAAGACTTAAAAAGACTCCTAGTATGAAGCTTGGAAAATGTGATGGAATGGTACTTAATTCTTTAATACAACACCAGAACATCCCAACTGAAATTATTTAAGGACATTAAAGACATTAATCCAAAAAAAGAGAACTTTCTCAGAATTCTACAAAAAAATTCCAGTGCTTAACATTTCAGTGGTTGCTATCTTCAGTTAAGACTATATTATGTGGTTTTCAAACAATATCTAAAATGTCAAATAATAAATTACATATTCTTTCAGTCTTTAATATATTTAACATAACTGTTTTTAAGGTATTAATGATGCCTTGCTGGAAAAAGAAATACTGCATGTTTTTAACCAAGAAATTCATTATTATCCCAAATGTACCGTACAGATGAGCTCAAAGTATGGTCGGGCAGAGCATGCCAACATTCAGCAGTAGCATTTAGCCCCATGCCACTGAAACACTCCAAGTTACACGGACAGTTACGCAAAGCTTCTGTGAACAAATCACTTTAAGTTTGAACTAAATTTATGTTCAGTTTAATCTTTTCATGTAATAATATGTTTGAGTATTGTTATTATTGTAAATATTTAAAATATAATTCCTCAGACTAAATACTTTTCATTTGAACTTGTTGCATTTATAGCTCTATCTTTATATATAATACGCTACCGTGGCTGTTCGTTTGTCTGTCCAGGATTTTAAATCACCTGTAGCTCGCAAACCGTTTGAACTATTGACCTGAAATTTGGAACTCATATACTACGTGATGTCTACTATCCACTTTCGGGGTGATGATTGACCTCCAAGGTTATTCAGATTTTAATTCTATTTTATTGTAGAATCAACTTTTGGCAGGAGCCAGCAGGGCGGCGTTCTCATCCCTTCACCGTCACTTCCCCTACCTCTTTTTTATCTTAAATCATTCTTGAGGCAGGTTGAAGGCTTAAGTACCAGCTTAAGTGGAAAATTAAAGAAAACGTACCAATTGCAACAAAAATGTACTAATAGCAACACTGCCTTAATCACTTTTGACGCGAAGAGATGCTGACGAAATAAGGGAAGAAGTGGGCTGCTAGGGTGGAGAAAAGAAGAGCTGCCCAGGAAGCAGCAAGCGCATCAACCTCTGAGCAAACGAATGCTAAACGTACAGAGAAAGAGTCTGAAAACTAGGAATGCTCAAGTCGAGTGTATTTGCTGCAGGTTATCGTGCAGTGTGCCGTTACTGGTTGATATATAAAACTATGACATTTACATTCAGTCATCCTCTATTGCCAAAAAATGAGGGAACACCTAAAGTAATAGGGGTTAGAAGAGAGAATAGAGGAAAATATATTCATGACTACAGTGAAATAAAAACAAAAACAGATGAAGCAGACGTTACTCTCATTTCCGAATTCTACTTTAATCAGACAATGTAAATAACAAATATAATTAATTATAAGTTATCAGTTGAATAGCCACTTCATATGAACACATTCTGCAATAGATACAATACTTGACTATCTTGTGCAGACTGAAAAAAATTATGATCATTTATAGCTACATTATAGTACCAGTTTTAAAGTCCCAAAAAATGTAAAATCCAAATTATGTACCACCATCACTTTATAAAATTGTGTATTATATCTTTTTACTTTATTTCTCCATATTTTTTTCCATTGAACTAAAATAAAATTGTATTTTAAAGTAAAAAGCCCACTTCATTCATTTCTGCTGGATTCCTATACACAAACTAATGTTGCTGTTTAGCATTGCTTCTCAAACAACACTGGAACTTGAACATCCTTTACATATGTAAAACATCCCAGGAAATTATTAATAAACCAGCTAAGTGTCACTTGATGTCAGATTTGATACAACAGTTGACCTGACCTAGCTGTCATCAACTTATGTGTGAACAGAGTTAATAATTACTGATTCAAGCATGAAAAACTTCACAATAACTTTATGAAAGATGATCAGATGCTAATGCAATGCTAAAGCAGATTGTACATAAGTTGTGTCATGCATGCGTGCCAGAGGGTCACCTTCTAGGTTCACCTAAAGTAAGCAGTACCACCCCTGGGCAACAAGGGGCGCTGTCGCTAACAGTCCTGTCTCCTTTCCTCCTCACAACTTCAAGAAACTGCCCCTTGAGAACACTAAATCAAAGGAAGCCTTGTCTTTTCTAGTCTACCTGATATAAAATTAGAACGCTCCTGGAAGGCAGCATCTCATTCTGATGTCAACCTTGCTTCTGTGCTGACCTAATCCAGAAACGCTTGTTAGCAGTTCCAGAGTGGATAACTATATTCCTTAAGAAGGCACATTAAGGTGCATAATTTTCATTTCATTTGTTGCTTTATACTTCCGATTAAATGGGGTTTTGCCTGGTTGGTACCCCAACCATTTGGCATTGTCCTACACCTTCTTTCGCCCAGCTACAGTAGTCAACATGATTCTTGATAATAACGACAAATAATCCAAAATAACATTATGGAAAGGTTCATACGCCCTTTAAATTCAGTTATAAAAAAAACAGTCAATGGGTTGCTTAAAAATGGCTGTAGCCTCAAGGTGGAACTGGAATGTTCAGGCTGCAACACTATAGCTTTGAAGAACTTGCCCAAGCAACCTGAAAATAGGCTGGCAGTATTAGACACAAAGAAAATTTTCACAAAAACATTTTTCTAGATAAGAACTTGCAATGAAAATGTCATGATAAATTGGAAAACATTGGTTATGACAGCTGAGTTGTGTTTGCTATAAACATTTTAATAATATATTAAATTATTGAGGCACATTTACCATTTATTCAATTTTTGCATAACAAAGCCATTTGCTGAAAGATGGGGTCTTTACCACATTTGCCCTGAATGTAGAGATGCCACTGCTCAGATTATAACCAAAACAGAAAATCTTCAGACTCTGTTGGTCATAGATCTTTAATCCAAACTTCAGAATTTGATCATCTAGGTCTCACTGGGGTTATTCTGCAATTATTATGTGAATGACTTTAGAAGTTAAAGGATCACAGAATTCCTGAGTTAGTTAAGCTGGTAATGCTCCAGGTGCTACTGTATGTGTTAAATTCTGGACCAATAACAAACCCTATAAATTGAACATTATGCTCACTGACTATGCAGCTGCAATCTTTAAAATAAGCATGTTAATCTTTTCTTGCCTTCATTGCAGCACTGTCATTAAAAAAAAAAAAGTTTGTTTACATGTTCTTCCAAAAATTAGTACATCTAGCATTTTTCTGTAACTAAAAAAGTGTTAGATACAGGAAAGTGTTTAATGTAGGTGTGGTCCCCGGCCGGGACTGGAGCCCGGCCGGGACGCCCAGGAGGACGTGAGGAGGGCTTGTGCCTCCTCCAGATCGCGAGGGGGCGTCCGTCCTGGTTCTGTTGGGGGCCACGGGTCGAGGGCATGGAAGCCCTACCCTGTAGGGGCCCGTGGTCACCACCAGGCGGCGCCCTGATGCCGGTTTATCCCATGTGGTCCTCGGCCGGGGCTGGAGCCCGGTCGGGACGCCTTGGAGGACCAGAGGAGGGCGTGTGCCTCCTCCAGACCGAGTGGGGGCGTCTGTCCTGGTTATGCAGGGGGCCTCGGGTACAGGGCTTGGAAGCCCAGCCTGGTAGGGACCCGTGGCTACCGCCAGGCGGCGCCCCAGTGCCTAATTATCCCGGGAGCCCGGCACTTCCGCCACACCAGGAAGTGCAGGGGGGAAGACGACAGGGGACACACGGACGGCTTCCGGGTGCGCAGCCGGCACTTCCGCCACACAGGGGTGTGGCCAACGTTAAGTGCCGGGAAGCAGCTGGAGCCCATCCGGGTTCCCATAAAAAGGGGCCGCCTCTCTCCAGTCAGGAGGTGGAAGTCGGGAGGAAGTAGACTGAACTGGAGAGAGAGGACGCGAGGCGGCCAGGAAGGCACAGAGACTGTGGGCCCTGGACATTGGGGAAATCGGTGCTGAAGGCACTGGGGTTCGTGAGTGCACGTGACTTTGTAAATAGTGTATAGTGAATAAACAGTGTGTTGGGTGCGAAAATGTTGTCCGTCTGTCTGTGCCGGGGCCAGCGTTCACATAGGAAACTGTAACTGATTTGTCAGGATCCCATTAGTACTGGACTGGGTTCACTGTGTTTAAGTTTTCTTTATAGTTTCACTGCAGTTATTTTTATGATTACTAGTTATGAACCAGTTTGAATTTATATTCATTTGGTCTTTTTAATTTGTAGAATTTTTAATATCCTTTTTTAATATTATTGTTTTAATAATAATAATAATAATTCCTTTCATTTATATAGCATTTTTCAAGGTACAAAAAGCACTTTACACAGTGAGATGGGAGCCACTTCAGCCACCTGGATGATGCAACGGCAGCCAGTTTTAGATTGTTATTCCTTTTCACAGGAGTAACACTATGGTGTTATTGATTGCAATGATCTGCTACTATATAAGGAGAGCCTGAAGCGTAATTACAGTGCAGCATGTACATCCTTACATTTGATTTTTGAAAACAATATGCTACATGTTCACAGTGCAGCTCAATTCTCTTTTTTACCCATGTGACTCATATCTGATCTCTTTAGAGAAGTGTAATCAGCAAAAAAAAAAAAAAAAAAAAAAAAACTTAAAATCATTTCCAGGAAGATTTACCCCACATTTATAACTCCTGTTTTGCAAGCAAAACCTTTACATCTCGCTCCCACCAGTCCCGGCACCTCTGTTGTGTCCACATATCTACATACAGATATGGCAGTGGTAACTGCACTCAAATCAACAGCTACAATCTTCTTTTTCTGATTCTCTGCCTTGCCATCATGAACTGACAAATAGGGTGATGCGCTGCACTGAATTGATCAGAAGTAGCAGAGCAACCGGAATCAATCTCATAGGTCATACCTGTTTGACAAAATCTATTTGTTTTGTAGATCGGATCACATTCAGTGTAAATATCTGTACACACTCCTATCAAATTTACATCACTTGCAACATTAACTTGAACAGTCACAATAAAAACAAACAAAAAAATACATATATCAAATGTGAGGCAAAAACCAGAAATGTACACTTTTACATGCAGTGCTGCATATACATAGAGTTAAAGGACTTGAGCTTGTTCAGAAAATATAATTTTTTATGTTCAACCACAGCATTCAGAAGTTATTAAATGTGAAAAAACGTGAACATTAAATTATAATTCTACTGCAAATATGTTTACATTTCTATTTTATTTGCTAAAATGATTGTATAGTTGTTGGCTATTCCTTTTATTATACATTTGAACTGTTACTGTAGGAACAAAAAATTAAAGGACAGCACTTAAAAGGTGAAAGACCATTGTAAAGAATAATCACATCTTTTTTTCTGAACCTGCTAAAGCCCATTCACAGTTTAGAGAGCTTCTTCTTCTTTCGGCTGCTCCCGTTATGGGTCACCACAGCAGACCATCTTCTTCTATATCTTTCTGTCCTCTGCATCTTGTTCTGTTACACCCATGACCTGCATGTCCTCTCTCACCACATCCATAAACTTTCTCTTAGGCCTTCCTCTTTTTCTCGTCCCTGGCAGCTCTATCCTTAGCATCCTTTTCCCAATATACTCAGCATCTCTCCTCTGCACATGTCCAAATAAGCGCAATCTCGTCTCTCTGACTTTGTTTCACAACCATTCAACTTGAGCTGACCCTCTAATGTACTCATTTCTAATCCTATCCATCCTCGTCACACCCAAAGTAAATCTTAGCATCTTTAACTCTGCTACCTCCAGCTCTGTCTCCTGCTTTCTGGTCAGTGCCACCGTCTCCAACCCATATAACATAGCTGGTCTCACTACTGTCCTGTAGACCTTCCCTTTCAATCTTGCTGATAACCGTCTGTGATAGTGCTGCAGTGCCTGCCTGCACTCTCTTTTTCATCTCTCTTCCACAATCCCCATTACTCTGTACTGTTGATCCCAAGTATTTAAACTCATCCACCTTCGCCAACTCTACTCCCTGCATCCTCACCATTCCACTGACCCTCTTATTTACACATATATATTCTGTCTTGTTCCTACAGTCCTTCATTCCTCTCCTCTCTAGAGCATATCTTCACCTCTCCAGAGTCTCCTCAACCTGCTCCCTACTATCGCTACAGATCACAATGTCATCAGCAAACATCATAGTCCACGGGGACTCCTGCCTAATCTCGTCTGTCAACCTGTCCATCACCATTGCAAATAAGAAAGGGCTCAGAGCTGATCCCTGATGTTATCCCACCTGCACGTTGAATGCATCCATCGTTCTTACCACAGACCTCACCACTGTCACACTTCCCTAACCTGTACAATTCTTACGTACTTCTCTGCCACTCCCGAATTCCTCATACAATACCACAGTTCCTCTCGAGGCACCCTGTCATATGCTTTCTCCAGGTCCACAAAGAAGCAAAGCAACTCCTTCTGGCCTTCTCTAAACTTCTCTATTAACATCCTCAGAGCAAACATTGCATCTGTGTTGCTCTTTCTTGGCATGAAACCATACTGCTGCTCACTAATCATCACCACACTTCTTAACCTAGCTTCCACTACTCTTTCCCATAACTTCATGCTGTGGATCATCAATTTTATTCCCTTGTAGTTACTGCAGTCCTGCACATCCACCTTATTCTTAAATATCGGCACCAGTACACTTCTTCTCCACTCCTCAGGCATCCTCTCACTTTCCAAGATTCCATTAAACAATCTGGTTAAAAACTCCACTGCCATCTCTCCTAAACACCTCTTAGCTTCCATAGGTATGTCATCTGGACCAACACCCTTTCCATTTTTCATCCTTTTCATAGCTGTCCTTACTTCCTCCTTGCTAATCCGTTGCACTTCCTGATTCACTATCTCCACATCATCCAACCTCTTCTCTCTCTCGTTCTCTTCATTCATCAGCCTCCCAGTGCCTGTCTCACCTCCTCCCTAAACTCAACCTTGCACTCTTCCTTTTTCAACTTCCACCATTTGATCCTTGGCTCTGCCCTCACTCTCTTCCTCTTCTTGATCTCCAGTGTCATCCTACAGACCACCATCCTATGCTGATTACCTACACTTTCCCCTGCCACCACTTTGCAGTCTTCAATCTCCTTCAGATCAACTCTTCGGCATAGAATTTAATCTACCTGTGTGCATCTTCCTCCACTCTTATACGTAACCCTATGTTCCTCCCTCTTCTTAAAATACGTATTCACCACAGCCATGTCCATTCGTTTGGCAAAATCCACTATCCTCTGACCTTCTTCATTTCTCTCCTTGACACCATACCTACCCATCACCTCCTCGTCTCCACTGTTCCCTTCACCAACATGCCCATTGAAATCCGCTCCAATCACCACTTTCTGTCCCTTGGGTACACTGTTCATCACTTCATCCCACTCACTCCAAAAATATTCTTTCTCACCCATTGCACACCCAACTAACGGTGCATATGCACTAACAACATTCATCATCACACCTCCAATTTCCAGCTTCATAATCATCACTCTGACACTCTTTTCTCCCCCAAAACACTCTTGACATACTGTTCCTTCAGAATAACTCCTACCCCATTTCTCCTTCCATCCACAATATGATAGAACAATTTGAATCCACCTCCAATCCACCTGGCCTTACTCCCCTTCCATTTAGTCTCTTGCACGTACAATATATCAGCCTTCCTTCTCTCCATCATATCTTCTAATTCTCTCCCCTTACCAGTCATACTGCCAACATTCAAAGTTCCTACCCTCAGTTCCACTCTCTTTAATTTCCTCCTCTCCTCCTGCCTCCGGACACGTCTCCCCCCTCTTCTTCTCCTTCTTCTTCGGTCAACAGTAGCCCAATTTCCAGCAGCACCCTGTTGGTTAACAGTACTGGTGGCAGTCGTTATTAACCCGGGGCTCGATCGATCCGGTATGGAAATTTGTATTGTTGTCCGCATATTGATTTGGCAAAATTTTACACCGGATGCCCTTCCTGACGAAACCCTCCCCATTTATCCGGGCTTGGGACCGGCACGAAGAAACACACTGGTTTGTGCATGCCCTGTGGCTGGGTTAGGAGGACTCTACTGCTATCAAACCCACTCCCATTAAAAATCATCAGCCAGAACGATCTCTCCCTAGAGCACCAGTCCTTCACCCCTCCATGGGGCTAATGACTCCTTTGCCTCTCACTTGCCTGGGATGATCTGCTTTGGCACCAGATAATGCTCTCTCACGGTTCTGTTCCTTGGTTTGCTCTCTGTTGCTTCTTGTTCCACCCATCTGCTGTCAATCTGCATTTTCCTACTGAGAACTGTGCCCTCAGATTTGGCGGTGCTGATTCTCATCCCCAACTCATCACATTTGGTTGCAAATTGTACCATTGCATGTTAAAGTTTATAGCCCAATGAAGCCAGTAGTTCTAAGTCCTTCAAACTGGAGATCCTCCTTTCCACAGCTGCACCTTGATTTCCTGTCCAAACAGGATAGGAGACAAAGCATACCCCTTGGTGGAGTCCCATACCCACTGAGAACTGTACAAATGCTTTTCTGAATATGCGGACACAGCTGTCACTGTTATTTTACAAGGACTAAATAGTCCCTGTAATAGCATCCCCCACAGAATCCCTCAAGGAACATTGTCATATGCCTCCTCTAAGTCCACAAAATACATGTAAACCGATAAGGCATACTTCCATGTCCCCTGCAGGATTCTCATGAAGGTAAAGCCAGGACAAAATTCACATTGTACCTCTTGGTTCTGAGGTTCCATGATCTCACATCTCCTTTCCAGTTCTCTGGCATTAGCTTTCTCAATAAGGATGAGAAAATGATTCCCCAGTAGTTAGACACACATTCCAGTCCTACTTTTTAAAAATGGGAACTACCACCCGGATCTGCCATTTGATGGGCACTGCTCCTGGCCACCATACAGTATTGAACTGCCATGTTAGCCATGCTAGCCCAATAAAGTCTGGAGCCTTCAGCATGTCTGGACAGATCTCATCTACCCCCGGTGCTGTGCCAGAATGGAGTTGCTTAACTCCCTCAGTGAGCTGTCTCATGGAAATTGGTGTTGATTCCCCATAAGCTTCTGGTTCTCCCTCCTCCACAGAGGGCTCATCCATCAGGTTCAGGAGCTCCTCATAGTGTTCCTTCTACTACTAAACTGTTTACTCAGTCTGGATCTGTATTTCTCTACCCTTCTTCCCCCTTTTGAGTCACCAGATGGTTTGCCAGAACCACTTTGAGCTTGATTGATAGTCACATTCCATGTCTTCAGGACTGCAGGTGCTTGAGACTGAGGAAGGAGTGCTCCTTATTGGCCCGAAATGCAGTACCTCCTGCAGATGCCAAGTGACAAGTGATGGTAGATGTGTGTTGCTTGCACGGTATCCCAAGTTTGCCTAGGGTCCGGCAAAGGGAACCCAGGCCTGGATATGATGGTTGACTGCACCTGTTGGTTTGGCGCTTCTGCAGTGGCCAGATCCCTTAAGAGTTTAAAGAACTGTTTCTCTGATTTGCTTTAAACTCGCTTTTATTGGAATATATTTAATGGCTTTTTAACCACACATAGACATAGTCAGTTTTTATGGATTATTTATTTATTTATTGAAGATTTTGATTGTCTTGATATAAGCACTGATTCACCTATGCAACCAACTCTTTGCTGTATGTGTGTATCCTCACCTGCCCGGCTCATCTTGGTTGCAGTGTTGATGCTGGCGGAATCAAGAGGCTCAGGAATGCAACAGGGACCATGGAGACTACCCACATTGTCACACTAACCTTTTCCCCAAATACTCTCCCTACTATGCCTTTGCTCATGCTTTTGTAACTAGTAGTATAGGTGCTGTGCTCTTTCTCCCACAGAACTGCTAAACATGCATAATTAATTAATTCATTCCTCCATTAGCTCCCCTTGGCTGCATGGCTTTCATATGTACATACATTACCTATGCAGAGTATACAAATTAAAATAAAAAAGAACTGCACCTTCTCTTTCTGCCACATAACTACGGCAAGCTATGCCACACAGTTAATAACTATTTTAATAGAAGTTCTAGTCTTCTTAAGGCTCTCATATCCTTACTAACATATTTTTTAAGATTACCAATAAGGTAAAGTAAGATTGCCTCTAGATTTTTCTGTATTTTGGGAATATTCTGCCCAAAGAAGACTCTCACTCAAATCATAGTTATAAATGTTATTCATCCATTATTTCTGGATCCATAGGTTAAATTTAACAAAACTCCAGAAACATGATATAAACTGCACATCCTAGTCACAAAAAATCTTAGCTGAGAAACAAAGACAAAAAAGGTAACACAGGAGATGAGGACTTTTTCTCTGGCAGCTAGCTTTATCATTCTCAGAAAAAATCTGTCTACAAATACATGAAATAGTAAATTGATAGGGATTCATAAAAATATGTGCCACACTTTCCTTTGGGATTGGTAAAGTTTAAATTAATCCTGCAGAATGTTGCTTTCCAAAGCCTTAACAAAGGTCATGAGAAAAGTCTTCTTTCATTTTTTAAATAATTCATTTTAATAATGCTTGAGTATTAGGTCAGTTTTTAAGCAGTAGCTACTAATTCGTTTTTAAATCAAAGAGAACCAAACAAAACTATTTGTGAATATATAATGAATTCAGTTTGCCTTTAGGTGACTCAAAGTGAAATGATAATGCTTGAGTTTCAGCCACTCAAAATGGCTTGTTGAGCTCTGTGTTATTAGCTCTTCTTTTAGCATTTGACTCTCCCTTGATTTATTTTGGACTTGGATTTTATTTTTCTCTTTGGATTCTGTAGTTTAGGGAATTTTTGCTTTTGTTTAAGTCATTGTGATTTAAATATTTTGTTAATAAACTTTATTTTCATTACATAATTATAAAGAAAAATTGTTCTTGTTGTGGTGGGCTAGGGACATTATGGTTCCTCTCTTAATCTTCATTTTTTTTTCTGTGCTTGAAGTGGAACCATAATACTGGTGGTACTCTTTTGTAGCCATACAGTGATATTTGATCAAAGAGTTGGTCCTCTCCCATGAAGATCTATAAGAAGTTTCTGGTACTCATCCATATACAGAAAGGTGCTGGTATGGAAATATGGAAAAGGTGAATACTGGCCCACTTCAGGCACTAGTCCATTTTGAGCTTTGCATTTACAAACCTTGGTTCCTTTTCTGTTTTGGTTTTGCTGGATAAGGTAAAACTCACTTTGCTGCTAGGCCTCACTGGAGCCTTGTAGCCTAGCTTTGGAGGCATTTCCTCATTTTGTGTTTTATGGAACCCTTTGTTTTTGCTTTAAATATTTTTCTTGTGTGTTCTGTTGTAATTTATTAGGGGCTTTAAATATAACAGATTGGTGAAATCCTGCAACACAAAATGGCAAAAACAGGGGTGAGTAGGCCTCAAATTACAGCAGAAAACATACAAGAACATCAATGGTCTGCCTTAGAAGCAGATTTTACCCTTAGCAGCATAGCCCCAAACTGAAATGGCACGTTTCAAGTACCGCACAGGTCCAAAATGAGGCTCAGGCTTTAACAGTTCAAAAATAATTTAAAATATTCAAAACACACAAAAATTACCCTATAACAGTAGAGGATGACAATCCAAATTTGGCTTGATGAGACAAAGGCAAATGAAGAATCTTCATAAATAATTTATGGTGACCCCTCCAGATTTGCAAATTTGACATTTGCGGTTTCAGTTTTTCATGGGCTGGCCGTGAAGAAGTATATCAAAATATTTTTGGAGCCTGCAGAAACTCACAGATGACATCCAACCTGCTATATCCTAACTACAGGCTCACAGATGACACATAAGCTAAAATATATATAAACAATAGTAAAATTTATGTCGTATATAGTAAAATCATAATACTATATTATTTGTTATTTTTAGTTGAAAAAGAGCTGTGGGATCTACGCCAGCTACATTTCACCTTCATGGCTCCCTTAGTTATTAAGCAGATTTGGACATGTCCTTCCACCAAGTACACACTCTGCACTCTCTCTCTCTCCATCTCTGGCCTTTACTTGAAACGTTGGTAGAGCTCTCACTTTTCTCAAACTCTCTTTCATTTCTCAATTTGATTTCTCCTGATTTCTTTTCCTTTTTTTTGACCTGACCCTCTCCTCTAAATCTGTACAACCAATCCCAGCTGATGCAGTGCACTTTCCATGCTGCTAAACAGCAATCAGCTCATTAATGTGTGCACACATGTTTGCTGGCAATGATTAATCAGCAGGGAAAGTTAAAAAAAACAACTAATTCAATTAATAAATGAAACCACAAGAATATCCTGCTGTGGCACACCACACCACAATTAGGGAGGCTCAAGTATTATTCATTAATTTTTACATTATTAGCTCCTAATGCTTGCAAATGTGTCAAGAAAATAGGACAAAGGTAAAAATAAAGTAAAAGGGTTTCCCTAAAAGGGCAACCAGAGGCTAACAAGTCCAATATGTGATCCAAATGCAGAACCCAAGGGCAAGGCAAAAATAACCATCAACCAGAATTCCAAATGGTACTTAACTCCACAAAGAACAATGCACCACTGAGGGATCTAAATCCTCAGCCAGAATATAAAGGCAAATGGCGAATCCTCCTATTGGAGTTCCTCCTACACAGCACAAGAAGAATATGTCAAAACCATAAATGCACAATACATAAATGCTAAATAATATTTAAACAAGCAATAAGAAGAAATACACAACTTACATCACAAAAAACACATACTGTACAAATATTAGTTCAAAAACAGTAGAAATAATAATAAAGAGGAAAATAAGCTTAAACAATGGAATATATCCTGGCTGGAAAATAACAAAAAGAATGTATTGTTGTTTTGTTTATGTTTATTGCATCACCTTTTTTATTTTGTATGTATGTTTCAACATAAAACAACTGTATTTTCAAGAGGTGGTGCAATTCCCCTCTTGACCTTCTTTGTTTAGTGTCTGGGTTTTGGAGACAGTATGTCATATGACTATCGATGTCCAGCTGTTCTGCTTGAGAAACAAAATCATAAGAGAAAACCTTATAGTCTGAATGTTTTGATCAAAAATACATCTGCAAGCTCTGTAGCAGAGGAAGTCTTCATTAAAGGGATGAAGTATAAACTTTTAGAAAAGCAGCCAACAACTACTAGAATTGCTATGATGTTATGTGAAAGTGGTAAATTGCCAATACAATTTACAGTGATTAACTTCTAGAGTTTAGGAGCAACAGGCAGGGGCTTTAGATAGATAGATAGATAGATAGATAGATAGATAGATAGATAGATAGATAGATAGATAGATAGATAGATACTTTATTAATCCCAAGGGGAAATTCAAATTTAACAAACCAACTTAAATTGTTTTTGTTCATTGAATCAAGAGATGGTACAGAAAATTCAGAATTTATGCAGTAGTAGTAACATAATTAAATAACAAAGCTCAGGCCGTATAACCAAAATCATGGTCAGATAACAGAAGGGTAATTTGTAAGCCATATGGGTACATGTAACCAGAGCCACGAAACACAAGATGAAAATCGTAATTGGGAAGGACAGAAAAAAAAAAAATTATATCCTGCACATTTTTAAAAACTAATAATTTGAAATGATACAAAGGTTTTTCTTTCCTGATTCCAAATCTGGGATAATTAGGTACTGTGAAATAATCAGCCTCAACACACACAAAAAAGTTTGGGGCAGCAACCCATATATTATCCCTGGCTGCAAAAGGGCATGAAAAAGTCACACTGAAGTGTATTGTTTGGAGTCCAAGACTGAACTGAGGTATACTGATGTTGTCCGGTCTTTTAAAGCAGGGAATGGGAAGTGATGTCATCGAGGTCTGGAACCGAAAGTGAGGTTACTCTTGGGGTCGGAACCAGAAGTGACTTCATTCTTGGGGCCAAAATTGGAAGTACTGTCGTCAGGGTTGCCTCAGGCAGAATTTCTTGTATTTGGTCTGCAGAAACAACAGAGGAAGGTTTAGTGAACCCCGCCACCCCCTGGCCTGGCATGGAATTACCATCATTTGGTCCATTCAGCTTCCTCCTATGTGACAGTACGCATAGTGCTGGCTTTTTAAACATTGCACTAGTGCCGTTATGATGCACAACCTCCGGTAAATACCTCTTAGCAACAGAGCTTTGTGTCCTAGCAACCTGACTCCAACAGGGGGCCTACTTAAGGAAAACAAGATGGCACAACAAGACAAAGTTAAAAACCCAAAAAAGCAAAATACGAATATGACCTCTAGATTTGTTGGCCTCAGAAACCCCAAAAACAATAATCAAATAATTTGTAGAGGCCAAGAAACAATTGGAAAAAAATTACATGGCACATACCATAACATAGTCATGCATATCTTCACACATATTATTCCAAACTACTTTTTTTATTATTTCTTGTGTTTGCATTGTACATGCATGTCCAAAAATATTTCTCTGATGACCCCAACTAAGTAATTTATTGCTAAATTCTGGCGGCACCAAAGTTTCGTCAGTGACCAATGTGTCTGTGCCATTACTTTGGTTGGTACTAATAATTTACTTTATTAATTCTGTGGAGTTTTGCACTTGTTACAAATTGTATTGTATTTTCTAAGGCTTCTTCTGGGATGTTGGAATTACACATTCAAAGCAAGGAATCAGCACTCCCATTCTTATTCCCTGGACATAAAGTTATAACAAAATTGAAATGTTTGAAAAACAGTGCCCATCACAAATGGAAAGCATTCAGTGTCTCTCTCATTTTCAAATAAATAAAAATGTTGTGATCGGTATAAATGATGAAAGGTAACTGAATTTCCTCTAGCCATTGACTCCACTTTTAGGTGGAAATTTTATGCCCATCATCTCATTGTGCCCTACATCATAATTCTGATTATAATTTTCTCGAAAAAAATACACATTATCTCTGTGGTCAGACCTCTATTACAATATTGCTCCTACTTCAATACCAGATAATATCCACTTTGACAATGAATTCTTTAGTGGAATTACATACTGTATATACTGTATATATAAGTGTATCTACAGACTTTTGAGCCTCGAAATTTGAAGAAAGCTTCTTTTGAGTCTTTAGTAAGTGCTGTGATTGTAAATAATTGAACTGTTTTTATGATCCATTGATAGTGGTTTGCGAGATCGACAAATCTCTGTACTTGCTTCACACTCTCTGGTGGCTCCCAGTCTAATACCACATATAATTTTGTCGTACCCATTTTCAAACCTGTTTAGGATATGTTTAGGAACCCTAAAAACAACATAGACTCCTTATGAAACTAACACTTTTTAAAGTGTTTTGTCATAGTCTTTCTAACATGAGAAATGTATTCCTCCATATTAATTAGAAAATATCACAAAATAAGTCACTAAATTGTAATTAGCATTAGTTTAACTTTTGTAAAGACTTGTGGACATTGGACAACTTGTCTTGCTTTACTTTATATTCATTTCGTCTTAAAACTAATTTTAACGTGGTCTTTCTCTTGTCCCAGTTACAAATTCTGACTAGATTGTAATTGTTACGAAGGTCCAGTTTTGTGAACACAGTAGAACCTGAAATGAACCCAGTTCCCAGTGGACTTTATGATGGGCGAAAAAAATGGTTTGCAAGGTGAGGTGTTTCTTAATATAGAGAATAATCACTAGACTCTTGGGTTTAGATGATACATTTATTTATAAAGAAAGTTTGCAGATATGATGAGGAGGAGGGTTCAATGACAACTAATAATTGAAAACATCACAATACCCTTCAAGACCTCTGGGTAAAAGAATGATTGTGCATCAAGTCTTTGGAGTGGGCTTGACTTTTTTCAATATAGTGTTTCTTTAGTCATTCTGTCACTCCTTCTATCAGAAATCAATAACAAGATTGTGTTTTTTGAACCATGGAAAGCCTAATCGAACATATGGATAATGACCTAGCATAAAAGAGAAGGTAATAAATCCAGACGGCGTTGACTTTTCAGGGACTCTTTGAGATATGTATTTCAAAGGTAGAAATGAAAGGCATACTTTTCTAATAAACTCAATGCTGATAAAATTCTCTGCAGCCAATGAGTCAATATGGGCATATCTACTTTCTAAGACTACTGATAGAACAAGTGAATTTTGTGATGGGATTTGTGCTACTGGGTTTGCTCTATCAACCTCAACGTTTAATGAGTGCTTTAATTTCTGTGATCCATTTTGGGACATTTTGCTATTTGGTATGCTAAATTACCCCACAACAAACACAAGTGCACAGCAATGATGCTCAATCCCTGGGGCAACTGTTTTTCTGAGCTCCACTGGCTCCTCTGTATCCTAGCTTTTTCCTGAAACATTCGGAAAAATAGCTGTTTCTTGCTTTTACTCAAATCTTTTGTTGATAAGGGGAACCAATCTTCAAATCCAAATCTGTCATTTTACCCAAAGAATTTCTCATCTCAGTTTTAGCAAGTTTGTCTTTTATTTCTGTGGACAGAACTTTCTTGAAGAGTGACATAAATGTGTGTTCTTTAAAACCCACATCGGCTGCTAAAGCCTGGAAAGTCATATATTCATTAATGTTTACTTTTCTCTGCTTAAACTCTAAGTCTGTTTGCTGTTACTTCAGATCTAACTGGAAAATCATATATTTTCTTAAAACCATTTACAAAAACACCAAGCTAATTGAAACTCGAGTTATTGTTACTCATAATGACATAATCCCAATTCCAAGGTATGTCATCTAACAGTGAAAGTATTTATGCTCCTTAATCTCTGCCTGTAGCAGAAGGTCAAAAACTAAACTAATCTCATTCAAACCCCAACCCCACACTTTATCTGGTCTCTTTAACAAATGAGAAGAGTCAGGTATCTCAAGCTCATTGACCTACATAATTCCTCAGTTTATTAAACTCTACAACCAAAGTTTTGGAATGAATCAGTTAAGTCTTCAGTTTGTTCACTGACCACTCCTAACTGTTCCTTCAGTTCACTAACATCTTTGTCAGTCTGCTTCAGGTCTCTGAACAATGTTTCTGCTCAGGGACGCTCATGTTTAGGTCTGAGATTCCATTGTCCCAATTATGAGAATGTGAAACGGCTTAAAGGATCGGCAGCTTGGACCCATTCATTCTCCAAACTGACCTCTTCAGGTTGTGTTAGAGTGCCACTGCTCGGATGTTAAATGCAACTAACCAGAAATTGCCTGCTTCTTTCAAAAAAAAAAACAAAAAATAAAATCTTTATTAACAGTTTTTCTCAACAGTGAAATGTATTTTTCTAAACCAGATGGCTTAACATTAAATGGTCAGGAAAGAAATGAAAGGATCTGTTCACCAAAATTAAATACCCGGCACCAAAACACTGAGGTGAAAACTGCAAGAGTTGAAAAGTGCAAGAGTCTAGACCAAAATACTGAAAAAAAGATATTCTAATAGCTCTTGTTCAAAGATTGAATCTATAAATTAGACAAAGGAGCATATGCTGCTGCACTGCAGTTTATCAGCTGGTATCTGGAGGGCAGTCCCCAGAACCTGGTAACATCCCCAAGCTGCCCGTAGCCTGCTTGTATCGGCTTTCAAAGTGGAGATGTGATGCAGTTTAAATTTAAAAAAAAAATTTAAACTTCCTTAACCAAAGAAATTAATTTTAAACTCATACATGAAAGTGAAGCTCAGATATCAAACTATTAAAGTATAAAAATCTCATAACAAATGATTTATAGCACAAAACATGTTCTAAGTAGACAAATCAAGTTTCCTGATTCTCAACACAAGCTCTTCTTGTTTCAGCTTTGTGCTCTGGTTTAGGCATCTCTTTCATTTACCTTTGATATCGATCCTTGCTGCAGTTTCTTCACTAAATGCGCATCTTCTGGTCCAGCTGCCTTGTGGTTTGCTGCATTCCAACATCCCGGCTAGACTTAAAATACCAGGTAAGTAAGGTCCATGCTGCACCCCCGGTAGATCAGTTCTTCAGTTCTAGATTTAACACTTGGCAGAACAGAACATTGAAATGACTGGGTAAAAGCTAATGGCCACTTTATTCATCAATAGCCATTTTGTTAATTAAATATTGAGTAATTTGTCACAATAAAGCTCTCCATCTATGTGAACAAGATGTGTGAACTGCTGCAATAAGGAGAAAGCCCTATACCTAGGATAGTGCCAAGGACACAGAGAGATTTTCAAGTGTGATTTGTAATCCACCTTGTTTTGCTCTTGAACAGCAATGTCGTAACTGTCCTGAGGCAATATCTGGCAAAAAGTTTTACCTAAAAGAAAATGTGAAAGTTTTTTAGTAAAACAAAAATGATTGTGTTTCATTGTAATATATTCCCCAGCTCTCAAAGGACTATTTATACCTTGTGAAGGCTTCATTATTTTGCATTTCAGCTCACTTTCTCTATGCAGTTTTTACATTTTAAAAATAAAAACTGCTGCCTGTCTTACATTTCGGTGATTCAAATCCAGTCAGTAAATGAGTAGTGCTAACCACCCCACAACTGCAACAACCTATGTATATATATATAATTAGCAAAAGTAATGAATAGGATATTGTTCTGCAGTATTATTATTTAAAATATCTTAAAGCATTGCCTCGCAGTTAGGAGACAGTTAATAAAACAACTAGAGAAAACAGGGCGGCATGGTGGCGCAGTGGTAGTGCTGCTGCCTCGCAGTTAGGAGACCTGGGTTCGCTTCCCAGGTCCTCCCTGCATGGAGTTTGCATGTTCTCCCCGTGTCTGCATGGGTTTCCTCTGGGTGTTGACATGCAGATTTTGTGCATTGGCGATCCTAAATTGTCCCCAATGTGTGCTTGGTGTGTTTGTGTGTGCACGCCCTGTGGTGGCTGGCACCCTACCCGGGGTTTGTGTCCTGCCTTGCGCCCTGTGTTGGCTGTAAGTGGCTCCAGCAGACCACCATGACCCTGTAGTTAGGATATAGCAGGTTGGATAATGGATGGATGGATCTTAAAGCATTAAGGTTGCCATGTCATACTGTATCTGTATATCTAGGTTCATATTGAAAACACTCTCCAAAAAAGTTTTTTTTTACCTTCTTGTTAAGTGATGACTATTAACATAAATAAAAGCATTAAATATACTGTCACGATTACATTCATCTAATTATTTCAATATGTTACAATGTGTTAGTTTTCTTACTGAAACTGTTTTCTACACTCAGACAACTATAAAAAGTTGCACTCCCTGTTCCACTCCTATTTATTTGTTCTTGTTAATGTTGTGCCGTGCACTGCAGTGTGTCACGCTGAGTCATTTTTCTGTGTCATGCTGTAGCAAAAAGGAATCCTAACAAAATGTGGAATAATATTCACCTCATTAAAATGACATTGATGTTTAAACTTGCTAAAACAACTAGATTTTTGCTATTTGAACAGAAGGTCATTAGTATCAGTTGAGACAATGTCAAATGAAGAGAAGTGTTCAAATATTTTGTTCAAATGCAGTGCAATAAGGGTGCCTGAAGTCAGAGATTACTGCAAAAAGACGAAACAACTGAACAATAGTGATACACCATCTATTTCACTTTAACATATATAACTTTTTCATTTGTTATTTCATCACAAGCGTTCAGCTTTGAGAACTGTTTTCATATACATAAGAGCCACACTAAATAGAGGGACGCAATTTAACTTTATATTGCCTAATAAAAAAGTGAACAATAGAAAGAATAAAAAATGTATATGGAAATTTGATTTAGTTGTTAGTTTTTCGGACACTTACAGTAGAAACTTGTTTCTAAGAAGAAACTAGCGTGCTTAGCAATGTTTTATACAAAAAAAAGACAAAAACACTTCAAGGTCCAGAAATGATAATAGTACTTGCCACAGAGTAACTTTAATTACACTTCATCTTCTGTCCAGATTAAAGAAGACACATCAGTGGATAACATGGTGACACAGTGATCAGCACTCTTTTCTCCTTGCTCTAGCAGACTGGGTTTGTCCACTGGCACAGTCCCATTTCAGTGTGTTCTCCCCCATTTCAGTATGGGTAATTGATATTAATTTGCATCCTACATCCAAATCATATGCACTTTACATTAAGTGATGATTATTAAATGATTTGGTATGGCTAAGTGTGTTCTAGAGTGTGCCCTGTGGTAAACTGGTACGATTGGTTCCCACCTCCTGAAACCTTGAAGCCTGTGTGAACCAATTCAGATAGATGGGGTTCATTAATACGGGATAATACAAACAGTGAGAGTGTAGAGCTTTTAAGTAAGGAATAAGTAAGGAATAAGAGGAGTGCAGAGTTAGGAGAACACACAGAAAAGTAAAGTTAACCTCACAGAAGGACAAACAGCAGGCAGCTGAGAGGGATAACAGTACAGGAGCTTAAGGGGACAAGGTGTAAAATAGCTGTAAGTGTTACCATTTAAATCAAGTTAAATCATTTAATTTTAAGAAAATAAAAAGTCAAGGCAGTTTTACTAATCCTAAAGCAAATTTTAATGAGGCCAGTGCAATGCAAGTCCTATTGGATGTTGGACGTTTTTGATGATGGTTTGGAGGAGCCAGTTGTCTATGAGGGCTACATCTGTAGGAGATGCCAGCTGATCCAGCACCTCGAGTTCAGGGTCGCTGAACTGGAGGAGTTGGCTGGCCTGTGTTGTAGTAGATAATTGCCGGACCTGGCCTAGGTGTCTTTTAGAGAGATAGTGTGCACTTCCAAGGTGGCTTGGGAGGAGATCCCAGACCAAACAGGTAGAAATAAGTGGGTTACGGCCACAAGACGTAAGGTAAAGGGTGCACACTGTCTGGGGGCATCAACCCCAGACTTAGAAGAGTTAAACCGTTATCACATCCTTGTGGAGTTGGACGGTGTCTCTGATGATTCTGAGGTGGTAGGCAGGGATGAGTAGCCCCAACGGGCCACCTCAAAACCAGTTCCCAGAAAGAGAGAAGTAGTAATAGTTGGGGACTTAATCATTAGGGGGATTGAAGCGCAGGTGTGCTCCAGAGGCAGAGAGTCTCGCATGGTGTGTTGCCTTCTGGTTGCACAGGTGGGTGACCTCCCTGGAAGGGTGGATAGGCTCTTGGCCAGAGTGGGGTTGGATCCATTTGTCATTGTCCATGTTGGAACAAATGACATACATAAAGGTAGTCTGTCAGTTCAGCAATCCAAATTCAAAGAGTGCCAAGATGAAGAGCAGAACTGACAAGGTAGTCTTCTCTGATTTTCTGCCTGCGCCACGTGCCAGTCCAGGTAAGACTGAGGAGATTAGAAGGCTTAACACGTGGCTCAAATCTTGGTGCAGGGTAGAAAGGTATAGGTTTATGGGGCATTGGGACTCCTTTTGGAACAGATGGGACAGGTTACATCTGAACTGGAGGGGCACCAATGTATTGGGGAGGCATATGAGTAGGTTAGTCGAGGATTGTTTAAACTAGGGAATGGGGGGCAGGGAGTTTAGGACAGGCCAGGTTTAGATCTATACATGGAGGAACAAACAACGGTGTAGAAATAAAAATGTGCAGTAATGTAAATTCTAAGCAAACATTTAAATGTAGAAGGAGTAACACATTAAAAATATGAGAACATGAGGGCAACCATTAAGAAGGATATCAGAGAGGCTAAAAGACAGTTGGAGAGGAATATAGCAGATAAGGTGAAAGACGACCCTAAGAGATTCTTTCAGTATTTTAATAGTAAAAGAACAGACAAGGAGGAGGTGAACTGCATCAGAAATAGTAATTGGGAATTGAAAGATACAGACATTGAAATAGTGGATGTCCTAAACTTACATTTTTCTGAGGTGTTTACAAGTGAGCAAATGGACAACCTCCCAGAGGCAAATGCGACTACTAAGGAGGTACTGAGGGATTTGGAAATTGTAGAGGGAGAAGTGCTGCTCAGATTAAATAAGATGAAATCAAACAAATCACCAGGACCAGATAGTATTTACCCTCGAGTTCTTAAGGGGGCTAGTGAGTACATATATAAACCCTTGACATATATTTTTAGTAAGTCACTGTGCACTGGAAAGATTCCGAAGGACTGGAAAATGGCAAATATCATCCCATTATATAAAAAGGATGACAGGGCAGATCCAAGCAACTATAGGCCAGTAAGCTTAACATGCATCGCAGGAAAATTAATGGAAGGAATGATTAAGGATAAGATTGAGCAACACATGGCAAGGACAGGAGTTATTCTGAACAGTCAGCATGGGTTCAGAAGAGGGAGGTAGTGTTTTACTAACATACTGGAATTCTATGAGGAGACAACAAAAGGGTATGATAAGAGTCAAGCTTATTTATCTTGACTTTCAGAAAGCATTTGATAAGGTGCCACATGAGAGGTTGGGCATCAAACTAAAAGAGTTGGGAGTTCAGGGTGATGTTTTTAGATGGGTGCAGAATTGGCTCAGATACAGAAAGCAGAGAGTGATGGTGCGAGGAATCTCTTCAGAATTGGCAGATGTTAAGAGTGGTGATCCACAGGGTTCAGTGCCAGGGCCACTGCTATTTTTAATATATATAAATGATTTATATACAAGCTGGTTAAGTTTGCAGATGATACCAAGATAGGTGGATTAGCAGGTAATTTGGAATCCATAATATCATTACAGAAGGACTTGGATAGCATACAGGCTTGGGCAGATTTGTGGCAGATGAAATTTAATGTCAGTAAAAGTAAAGTATTACACATAGGAAGTAAAAATGTTAGGTTTAAATACACAATGGGTGGTTGGAAAATCAAGAGTACACCTTATGAGAAGGATTTAGGAGTCATAGTGGACTCTAAGCTATCAACTTCCCGACAGTGTTCAGAAGCCATTAAGAAGGCTAACAGAATGTTAGGATATATAGCATGATGTGTGGAGTACAAGTCCAAGGAGGTTCTACTCAACCTTTATAATCCACTGGTGAGGCCTCATCTTGAATACTGTGTGCAGTTTTGGTCTCCAGGCTACAAAACGGACACAGCAGGGGATGAAATATGAGGAAAGATTAAAAGAGCTCAGCCTTTACAGTTTAAGCAAAAGAAGATTAAGAGGTGACATGATTGAAGTGTTTAAAATTATGAAGGGAATTAGTACAGTGGATCGAGACTTGTATTTTAAAATGAGTTCATCAAGAACACGGGGACACAGTTGGAAACTTGTTAAGGGTAAATTTTGCACAAACATTACGAAGTTTTTCTTTACACAATGAATGATAGACACTTGGAATAAGCTACCAAATAGTGTGTTAGACAGTAAACCTTTAGGGACTTTAAAAACTGACTTGATGATTTTTTGGAAGAAATAAGTGGATAGGACTGGCGAGCTTTGTTGGGCTGAAAGGCCTGTTCTTGTCTAGATTGTTCTAATGTTCTAATGGATGCTTATTGGAAGGGTACCAAGACTAGATTGCCTGGTGCATAATGAGTTCAGACATTTAAAGACTATGGGAATCACGGAAGCAGAGCTCTCAGACGGCCTATTTATATAGTGGCCCCATTTTCATCCCAACCATATAACGGGCCACTGGAAAAGTAGAATAAATAAATAATGCTTTACAGCCCAGGGTGGAGAATGTGGAGCAGAAGGCAACAGCAAGAGTCACCCAGCTGGCTATAGACAGAAAGACAAAACTGAGAGAGTGATGTTCATGGGGAAGTAAGGGTCCTACCCCAACTTCTAACTGGTGTTCCATATTCAATAATGAAGCTCAAGAGGAGTGCAGAATATTTATTTTGTAGAATTGTACTACCCTTGAAGTTTGTATAGTGTTTGTTTTTATTATACTGGCCTCCAGACATCTATTTTGACCCTCAAAAGTTGAGTTAAAAGTACAAATTTGTGCCGTGAAATCATCTGCATGAAGTGATGATGAAAGACATGATAACCAGGAAGCAAGCTTCCAAAAAAATTACGTTTCTTAGATTATCACTTAAATCTGGAAATTCACCTATTGCAAATGACAAAGAACACAGTAATGAGGAAGGAATATTTTAAATAATGAAAAGAGTTGTTCCAGAGGTCAGTAAAATCAAACTTATATACACCAGAACTGTATGTAATACTGTATTTCATCGTTATAGCAACATCAGGGGAACTAATGCATTCATCCAAATGTCATGCACCTTGGATGGCTCCACAGAAGCAAAGGCCATTCTGGCAACTTAGGGCACAAGGCGGGGACAAGCCTCAATGTGCCAGTCTAATGCAGATCTCACTCATTCACATGCAACATTTGCAAACCTGCTTAGTTCAATATAGGGTCAAAGGGACAAGAGCCAATACCAGCAACACTGACTACAAGGCAGGACCTAACCTTGGATGGGTTACCAGTTATTTAGGGGATCCACACATCCATATTTATATAGGACCAATTCAGGATTGTCAAGTAACAAGAAGAAAACTATTATAACTTGCGTGATATCCGCACAAAAACAACAGCAACATTTACTTCTATAGCACACTTTCATATTAAACAAGAACTCACACAAAAAGAGAAAATTTCAAAAATAAAAGTAATAAATCTATACCCACATTCATAATACCAAAAAACAAGTAACATATAAAGTAGACTCCTTAATTCAGGATTATATTGTGAAATTCCTTTTTTAAAGTCTCTAATGATTAAAACAATAAGTCCGATGCTATGGTCAGATGGCCAGAAAAGACAAAAAAATAAAATCTAGATGCATTATGAAAATAGGATTGTGGCAATAGGATGCTAATAATATAACTAATCTTACTTACTTTCCTTGATTTTTATGCTGGTGAACATAAATCTGCAAGGATTGCAAGGCCAAAAGGCTGCCCAGCCCCAACTGGACATTCTGCTAAACAGGAATGGGCTTAAGTGGTCTCTCAAGAGAATATACAAACTCCATAAAAACAGTGTCAGGTCAAGTTTCTAACGCTGTCTCTTCATGCTTTGTGTGTCACCATAAAGCTAGAAATAAAAAGTAAAATGGTATACAAGAGGGCATAGTTGTACTGTAAATACTATTGGATGTGCACAAGTTACTGCTGCTTCATTGTAGCACTGGGTTTCAGGGTTCTTATTCTGGTTAGGCTATTACATGTTCTTCTTGGTTTTAATTTGGATATTCTGGTTTTTCTCTCTCATCCCATAGTGGATGAACTGGTGACAAAAAATTAGACTGGTTTGTGAGACTTTGGGTGTGTGAGTGAGCTATGTGATGAGCTGGTGCCTGTGGAGATACAGATGCGCATGCTGGCCAATAAAATGAGTAAGTTCCTACCACCTGTTAGGGGCGGGGCCAGTGAGATACGTTTCCCATCAGTCACTGTCATGCCATGTTGTTGTGTTTTGAGTTTAGATTAAAGTTATTTTAAAAAAAAACCATAGTTCTGAATTATCTCTACACTCGTGGTATAGTGTCAGAAGTTTAGTCACACCTACCCAGCGCCGAAAAGAGAAGGAAAATGTCGAAATTTAAAACACCTGATACTTTCGACTTCATGTAACCAACGTCATGGATGATGTGGATTCAGTGTTTCATTTTCACATTGCTACTAAGCAAAACAAAGAGAAAAGTGAGCTGCAAGATAATTCACTGCTGTATTCAATGGGGAAATGCGCCAAGATTACATACAGTGCATTTACCTTTGCAGAGGCTTTTCTTGCAAATAATTACAAGGCTGTTGTCAATAAATTTGGTGAAATATTATACATGAGCGGGCTATCTTTCACCAGAAGAGGAACAAATAAGAGACAGAGTTGTTACAGGGATTGCAGAATATGATATCTCCCAAACGTTGTAAATGGATATAGAATTAACTTTGGATAAAGACGTCCAGATTGCCCAGCTATCTGAGCTATTTAAACAACAGAATGCAAGCACAAAAATATCAGATCACAGAGCACAGAGATGACAGATGTGGCAGTGGTCAGCGGAGGAAAGTGAAGACAGGGGAGGGACAAGCAGTCACAGAATCACACACACAAAGTGAAGGAGTGCCCTCTGTGAAGCAAATACTGTAGGAAATGCAATAAGCTAGGCCACTTTGCAGTTGCATAACATAACTAAAAATGTAAAAGAACTGGTAGCGATTAAAAATGCATTTTTCCTCAGATCCATAGCTAATTAGAGATGGTGCATTTCACAACCATTACAAGTAAAGTTAATGAAATTTGAAATTGATACAAATGCTGATGTTTCCATAATGTCGGACACATCATATGAAAACACAGGGCGACCTCTATTGGAGAAAATAGGTATCAACATTATAAGTCCTTGTTTGTGGTGAAGTGAAATGTGCAGGAAAATACCAGGCAAAGATGGAGAGAGAAAGAAAGTAACTTGATTTCTGGAATTATGTTGTGGAAAAGTCATTCACGAACTACATAGGCACAGTTTTGCTTGTAAAATGGGCATCATACAGAGAGTGGATAAAGTCTTGGAGGATCTGTCTGGAGAAATTGGCATGCTGAACCGTAAAGCAGTCAATACTGAGCTTAAGTCTGATGCTGTACTATATAGCATAGCCAGCCAACGTAAAATTCTCTTTCCCCTACTGCCCAAAGTGGAGAAGGAATTACACAGAATGCAGTCCCATGGGATAATCATTTAAGTTGCTGATCCAACAGAATGGTGTCCCCCTATGGCACTACGGATTAAAAAGAATGGCAATGTCTGAATTTGTGTTGCTGTCAAGAGTCTTAATCAAGCTGTAAAACATGAATGCTTTATTCTTCCAATATTAGAGGACATTGCCCCAAAGCTTTCAGGTGTTAGCGTGTTCTCCACACTGGATGCATCATTGTGTTTTTGGCAAATTCCACTGTATCAAGATTGCACAAAGTTGACCACATTCATAACCCTATTAGAAGATGCTGTTTAAATAGGCTGCCATTTGGGATGAAATCAGCTCAGGAAATTTTTCGAAGTGAAATAAGCATTCTTTTATGGGAACATAAAGGCCCTGTTGTGGTAATGGATGACATTTTAGTCTATGGCAATAAACAAAAATCAAGCTAAACATGATGAGAACCTTCAAGCAGTTCTAAAAAAATAAAGATTCTGGACTAAAACTGAATCGTGGCAAATGTTGTTTTAATAAATCAGAACTGCCATACTTTGGACATATAGTATATTCAGCAATATTGGTGTTACGCCAGATATGGCTAAAGTAAAAGTGATCATAGTAATGCCTAGTCTGATTAAGGTGATTGAGCTCCGACAAATGCTGGAAATGATTAACTATTTAGGCAAATTTGTTCTCAGGCTGTCATCAGAGCTTCAACCCATGAGCTCATTGCTAAAGAAAGAAAATGGGTGGATGTGGGCACTAGCACAAGAGCAGGCCTAGAACAAAGTAAAGCATGTGTTAATCACAGCAAACCACTCTTGCTTATTATAATGCCAAGAAACCAACGATAGTGCTCATGCCAGCAGTTTCAGCATTGATGCTGCACTACTCCAAGTCCAAGGTGACACAGTTCATACAGTTGCTTACTGCTCAAGAAATCTAAAAGAAACAGAACCCAGATACTCTCAAGTTGAAAAAGAGTGTTTAGCAGCAGAGTGGGTATGTGAGCGGTTTGCCAAGTATGTGTAAGGCACAGACGAATTTTGCCTGAAAACACACCACAGCCCCTTGGTTCTGCTGATTAACTCCTACAATTTTGATCATGCATATTAATGCGACTTATGAGCTTCAATGTGAAAGCAATACATCTTCCTGGCAAGAAATTAATAGTTGCTGATACACTCTCCAGGAATCCATTAAGGAAATGTGACTACTCAGATAGTGAGGAAGAAGTAAAAGCATTTGTTGAAGCAGCTGTGAGTTTCAAAGAAGTGTCAACATCCCAGTTGAAAATTATTAAGGAGGTAATGCTACATGATATCGATATCCAAGATGCGAAGAAGTTCCTACATAAGGGCTGGCCCAGACACATACTCTTCAATCTAAAGAGATATTATACTGCCAGAGCATCCCTTCAGGAGGAGATGGGCTGCTACTGTTTAAGGACAGAATTGTAATTCCAACTAAAATGCATAAGGATGTTTTAAACATCCATGAATCCATGAAGGGCACCCAGAGTTTACTAAGTGCCACCAGGGTGCAAAAATGTCAGTGTGATGGCCTATATTTGGAAATGACATTAATAGAAAAGTGACAATGTGTACCTTGAGCTCACATGCCTAGTCAAAATAAAGAAACCTCTCATTACTACACCTCTTCCTTCTGGTCCCTGGCGTAAAGTAGCAGCAGATATGTGCGAATTGAACGGTAAAACTTACCTTGTAGTAATAGACTACTTTCATGAGACTTAGAGACACCCACTAGCCAGGCAGACTCAAAAGTACCTTTGTTAAATGGAGTGTGCCTTGAGAGTTGGCATCAGATAATGGTGCACAGTCTTCTTCAGTGGAGTTTCGGCAGTTTTGTCAAGACTGCAATTTTTGTCATACAACATACAACCACCATTATCCTCAATCTAATGGAGCTGAAGAGAGAGCAGTCCAAACTGCAAAACATTCTCCATCAGCCCGATCCTCACTTAGGACTTATGTGTTATCAAACTGCTATGGGAATGAGCCCTGCCCAGCTGATGATAGGTCGACAAATCAGAATTAAGCTGCCCATGTTGGAACCCAAATATCAGCCCCAAGCAATTGATCATGAAATGGTGAGGATGAAAGGTAAGGCAGCAAAGGAAGCAAATAAGTTCTTCTATGATCAAAGACACTCAGAGCAACCCCTGCCAGACCGTCACCCTAGAGATAAAGTTCTCATAAAGCTTGAAACTGAGAAGAATTGAAAAACCCCAGCTGTGGTATGTGGTGTTATGGGTCCACAGCTCTGTCAGCAAAGGCGGTTTTTAAATAAATAATCACCGTGCTCATGACGGCTTAGCAAGGGGGCGTGGTGGCTATAGTAAGCCGCAGGGCAATCTGCGGTGTGGGCGTTTCTCACCTAGTGCACAGGTGAGGTACTGCCCACATCCGTGATTGTTCTTGTGGCTAATGTGCTGCAGCTGCTATGGCCCCTCTCTATAAAAGAAGCGCGAGTCGATTAGGAAAGGAGATCGAAAAAAGAACAAAATGGAAAGAAAGAAGTAAACGGAGGGCGCAGCAGGAAGCAGTGAGGAGAGAGAGCGAGCAAGTCGGTGCAGCAGGAAGCGAGCGAGAGCAAGCTCGCAGCAGCTGAGTAGACGGCCTGGGTGTTTGGCTAACACCTTGGAGAAGAAGTGGTTGTGGTCACTCCTACAGAGTTTGCTTCGGAGGGCGGGAGTGACCGGAAGGCGCAGGACTCTCCGTGGAAGGTAGCGGGAGTCGGGACTTGGGACGTGATGTTCCCTGCGTGAGAGCCTTGGTCACAGAGGAATTCCCAAGTCACTGTCGGGGGAGCCAACCGGAGCCAAGGATCGGTAAGGCGACTGACAGTAGCAGGAGAAGCAGATATTGTGAAGGTCAGCTGCAGAGAGAGCATCTCACTTGTTGCGAGGCTCAGATGGGTGAAGCAGGAGAGACGCTGGAGTGAAAGACACCGGGCTTGTTATTGATTTTAACGAATGTTTCCTGTTGAACGTTTTAACCTCGTTGTTTTAAGAAGATTTTCTATTTGTTGATTTTTAACCTCCATGTTTTTCTTTTATTGGATTATTTAATGACTCTCTTTGAAAGCACTGCACTTTATTTGAACACTGTTTTTGTTTGACTATTTTAATAAAAGCATTTTGCGCTTTTACATCATCCCCTTGCTATGTTGTTGCCTCCACTGTCTAGCTCATCTCGGTGACATTATCGACGGTGTTGGGTTCAAGGGCTCCCGAACAGCGATGGGAGCATGGAGTCGAACCCACATCGTCACATGGTACTGAGTAAAACACCTGAGCCTCAGTCATGTTTTGTGCATACCGTAGAGGATGCTGTCTTACTCAGGAATTGCAAACACCTCCAGTCAGTTCACAGGCGAACAAGTTTTGCGAAGAGCGGTCATTCTCAAGGAGGAACAGAAAAAGTTCCAGCTACTCTTCCAACAAAGGATGAAATTCTTAATCCAGCTCCTCAGGGTCCTTTAATTCCTACCTCAAATACAACACCCATACGTACAAGGAGTGGAAGAGTAGTGAAAGCACCAAAACGCTGTGGTGATACCTAAGAAGAAATGGGCACTTATTCTTGAATAGCAGTGACAGCAAGTTGTAACACAATAACTCCTGGTGTTGCTTTTCTGATGATAATTCAAGTTAAATGTTACCTGTCATAGAAATTGTTTTAGGAATGGTCTTGTTTTGTTAATGTTTTAGCGGTGCTTGTTCTCAAAGAAGGGAGATGTGGAGATACAGATGCACCCTGCTGGTCAATAAGATGAGTAACCTGAAAGCTACTGCTACCTCTTGGGGCAGGGCCATTGGGATACGTTTTCCATAAGTCACAGACTTGCTGTGTTGTGTTTTGAATTGGATGAAAGAGTCATTGTAACAGTACCGTAGTTCTAAATTGTTTCTCCATTCTTGACTTTACCCCATCAATGGTTGGTGTCTGGTTTGCACCCAGTGATGCCCAGGATATGGCCTGGTACACTGCAGCAGCAAATTTGGATTAAGTGGGTTCAATACTGTGCATGAGAACTATCCAAACCATACCTTGATTTAATCTAAATACTGTGCTGAATTCTTCATTTATTTATTTACCATACCTGTTTTTTTCATACACAGTCTTCTGAAGCACATTGTAAGTACCAGTGGTGGACAGGAGGCTTGTTAGGTTTAAGCTAAGGCTTTTGTATCATTATGAAAATTTTTGCTTAGATGCATATATACATATATCATACATTCTTATTTCCTTGAATACAGAAAATGTTTTAGATTGAGCAGAGTAGCTGGGTGTGCAGATCCTTGACACAACATCAACAGTCTCTGAGCAATCAAATAGCTAAGCTTCTGGTTGCAAATGGTCAGATCTTGTGTTCTGATAGAGAACCTTATGTTCAGCTCATGTTCTTGAGCTCCCTTCATTTTCGCTGCATAGTGCATTGCAATGTCAAATACTGTGAAACGAACTATACACACTAAAGATGAATAGATTAAGCTTGTGTAAGTGATGTTGTTTGTCAAGAATTTATAAGAAAATAAGTACAATTGAATCCTATTTTGATGTAAATATTTTTTTTAATTTTTGGTTATTGCAGTTTTTTGACTGGGGGTGTTCATTAATTCTACTTGTACTGTATAATATTGATTAGCAATTTTCTTACTGCACTATGTGAGAAATACATTGGTTACTCCAATATTCAGTGAAAAAGGAACCATACAGTTATTGTACAGCACAGTTATAAACCCAATCCAAACCGCCAGCGGCAAATTAGGCTAAAGTTGCTGTCATTTTTTTTTTAACATGCATGCTCAGTAGCTATACTGCACTTTAAGATTCTCAGGTAGTTTTGAATTTTATTGGAATCTCGTCTGAAACAGTGAAGCAGCTCATAATCATTCATTGGCTGAACTTCTCTGCTGGCAGATGACGACAAGTCTGATTCTCCCGGGGATAAGCCATTGACGGAATTACTGATGATTCCCATTACCTGCATCTAAGAAAAACAAAGGACATGTGGTGTGAGGTTAGCATTGAACAGAGTGTCTGAAGAAAAAACCCAAACGGACATAGTGAGAAACTCTACAGAGAAAGTAACAAGCCTGTGATTTTACACCAAGGACTCTTTAGTTGTGAGGTTATACTCTTTAGTACATGGCAATGGAAGTTAACAACTGCATTACTGTTTAACCCTATAACAGCATTCAGCTCTAAACCACTTTTAGCACCTTTTTAGGAGCAATCACTGTCCTATGATGCTTTACTACTACAGTGCTACAATGCATTTGCCTCCATATATATAAATACATATATATTATATTTCAAACACAAGCTGGTTAAATAAGTTCGTTAAGTTCTATTGCAGCAGAGGAGCCCCAATTGATTGCGACAGGCTACAGTTAATAAGTGATAGGAAGAGCGCTTGCGCAGGCTTCAGCCGTGAATAAGGCACAGAGCAGAGTCAGATTGAATCACATGTTCCAAGTTCATCCGCTGTGGATGATTTGGGCACAGACAATCCCAAACCAGTTATGCTTAGCAAATACTGTGGGAGCTCCATATGGGTGAGTTACTATTTTTCGTGTTTCTCCCTGGTTTGTTGCATGTACCTAAGTGTTTATATTGTTAATAAATCCAAGTGTGATTGAGTGTGTGATTAATGTTGTCTGTAGCATTTGATTAATACAATATTTAATAGAAATATTTTTAAGTTATGCTTGCGGCGTCCGATTAAAGTATTCAAATCCATTAATACGTTTATTGGCTGGTTGCATTATTGTTGTGGCGGTTTGCTCTTCTATGGTTAACTCTAATTTGGCTTCTGAGATAAAAGGTCCGTTGAGTTGATATTAGATTGTCTTGTGGAGTGTAGCATATCTTCACATAGTGGCAATGACGTTTTGCTATGAATAATCCCTTTAATCTATTGCTTGATTGATTGCTGCTTCAGCGTTGCTTCTATTTGTTTAATTTGTTTACTTTCGATATCAACTCTTTATTAAAATAATTCTCAAAATCAAGACCAGGATTGACTACATTTTTTTATTAGAAATTAAGATTAATTATTGCCTGCCTACTAAAATTCAAATCAGTAAGGATGTGATTTGGGTGACCGATTTGACCACTTCCTTTCACCAACCACCTCCCATGTTTTACTTTTTCTGGTTTCCTGTCCTGCTTCCCACTAAGCCACTCTTCTCTGCCTCTGTTCTCTGAGCTCAGGAAACTTGGAAGGGTAGCTAATTGTATTATGTTTAGTGATTCATTTAAGGGCATTCCAGAATCATTCTGAAATTGAGGTTCATTTACAAAATCCTGGTGCCCCCAATCTAAAACTGCATATGATAGCCCCTAGTTCTTTTCCCTCCATGTTGAATGAATTTATTTTTGGGTCACATACCCAACACTTTGGGTCCTCTTCATTTTACTACCATTTATAGGAGTGGATAAAAGTAGTGATCTTGAGTGAACACTTGGAACAAACTACCAAGCAGTGCAGTAGACAGTGAGGCTTTAGGGACCTACAAGCTGGACTTGATGTTATTTTAGAAAAATTAAGTGGATAGGACTGGTGAGCTTTCTTAGGCTAATGGCCTGTTTTCGTCTAGATTGTTCTAATGTTCTAGTAAGTCATATAGTGTGTATCTGTGCTCTGTGTATGTGGATGGTATTAGGTCCCTGTTACTCACAGGTTGGAGTTTAAATGTTTTCCCTATGTTCCCTTAGTTGCTTTTCCAGGTAGTTTTCTCCCATCTTCCAAATATGTGTATGTCAGTTTAATTAGAGTGAGTCTGAATGTGTGCAGGAAAGTGCTCTGTGATACTCTGACATCTCAACTAGGTTAATAGCCTTGCTACACCTAATGCTGCAGGTTAGGAAATCAGCTCCCATGATGCTGAATTGGACAAGCGGCTAGAGACTGTGGTGCAATGGAGCTTGCTTGTTTTGACACAGCTGATGAAGGCTTAAAATTAGTGTTTTGTTTCATCATTCAGTGTGAAATTACCTACTCCTTTTCTTTTTCAGGTGAACTCCCTATTCCCCTCTAAATTTTAGTCCATTCCAGGATGTTTTTGTGCCTGAATATTGGGGTGCAAGTACTAAATGGAGTAGTCATAAACGGAGTAGTCTAGTGTAGAGAACATTCACACACACCTCTATAACTCACTCGGACAGCACAAGCTTAGCAGTTAAGATAATTTGTACTCTTGTGGTATGTGTAGGGAATTTAGAAATTAGACTGAAAACACTTGCAGAAGTTTCCCTGGGCAGTAATCAAACCTCAGTCCCTATTATGTATTACCTAAATATTAAAAATGTTGACAAGACAATAAACATTAACTAAATTTGTGGCTCTTAACTTGTTCCAATGTATTAAAAAATAAAAAGGTTGTCATAAATCTTACTTTTTTTATCAATTTCTCCATTCCAGTCTTCAGCTCATGAAGCATGTTACTCATTTCTAGAACTTTGCTGCTGCTGAAGTTTGTAAACTCCTTATTATGTGCAATATTTTGGTAGAACTGTAGGAGGGGGTCTATCCAAGCAACCAGAAGCTGCAGTATCACTTGCATTAGTTCTTCTCCCTGAAAAGTGATAGCATAATGTAAATGCAATCAAAAGATACAATGTGATTATTCCATGTTTGCTTTGAAATCAGCAGCCTGTCACAGGCATTACTATGATTAAAGAACTATCCAAAAGACAATGATCAACCACTTACTGCAGCCCTCAGAGCATTATCCTTGTTGTTGGGAGTTGAAATCTTAGCTGTAGGACAATTTTGGGTGGCACTGCCTATGTGATTTTTGCTTGGTAGAAAGTATTTCTCCTTCATCAGGAAGATGGTGAGGATGAGAGAGGGTAAAGTAGAATAGGAGAAAATAAAGCAAAAAAGAGAATGATAAAGATTTTACGTGCCCCAGGGAGGAGAGGAAAATAACATACCAAGAAGAAAAGGGGGCATGTTAAGCAAAGAATGAGAATACACAGAAAGAGACAGAAAGATGGATGTGTAAGTAGCCATAAAGACAGAAAAAGTTTAATTTTGTGGTATGACTGAGGAAAAGTTTCAAAAAATCAAGCTTAAAGTGTTTTTTTTAATGTTAGGGGAAAAAAAGACTGGAGAAAAGTGACGACAGGCACATATTCTATATTCTGAATTGTACAAATATATTGATGTTCTAAAATATTATACACATTTAATATTTCTTACATATTCCCCTTCTATTACTTTATACATTAATGAAGAAAAGCTGGTTTGTTAACTTAAATGAAGGAATCAAAATCACAAAATGAATTAACTATAGGTCAGGGATTCATGCAACACACTGCAATGAGTATGTATCAGTTATAAATGCAGAGTCACTGTGCTCAGAATATTTCATCAATGCATCTTACACAATTATGTTAATACTCACAACATAAACATCTTCTCAGTTCTTCATAGGCAATCTAGCTAAAAAATGAACAAAGAGCATTTGTATAACTTACAAATTCAGAGTAGAGGTCGCTTGACAGATTATGCATTCTGCGGGAGTACTGGATGACTCTGTTAAAGAGGTCCGAGACAGAAATAAAATGACATCCTGAATCTCCATGCACACAGAGAGGTGCTGAAAAGACTTTGAACTCTACATTCAAGCACATCAGAGCCAGCAACAACACAGGGGCTGAAAGAAAGAGAGAGAAAGAGAGGCTGTAAGAAATTCAACAAAAAATGCAACTTTGTGAAAGTCATCGACTCCATCCTGGGGATTATCGTACCTCTTCTCATTGTGTTAAGCTTTGCTGAGTCGCTCTTGCTAGTTAGGATACTAGACTGCTATTTATAAGCACAGACTTCTGAGCAAGCAAGTCTCTCAGACATCTAGGATGAGTACAACCATTAAAAAAGCAGGACATTAAAGTATGCACGTGCTACCCTTCGTCATTTTCTCTCACGAATTTGGTCATAATTTGCGTCACATTCATAAGCCCAGAGCAGTCTCCACTAAGTCAGGCGTAATATTATGCAGTCAGCAAAAAATTGTGAGCTGCAAATTTAAGGATATAGAAGAATGCAGTAAGAAAAAGTTCTGTGCCAAGTAACTCACCAGTCATTTCAACTTTATTTCAAGGAACACATCAGTGACATTAGCCAGCATTGAAGTGGGTGACGTGAGCTTACAGTGTTGTTAGGCACGCACATTCAGCAAAGAAGAATTAGTAATAGTGTCTATTGAGAAGCATGTGCCTAACATAAGAGGAATGACGGGCACTGTACACAGACAGCTCTGATGATCTTCAGTCAGACTGACGATATTTGGCAATGTATTGCTAACACTGTTGCAACAATGTTACGACCATATAGCTTTGGGAACTGTACTTTTATAAATTAAAAAAAAAAACTCTAATTGATGTATTTGTACCAGGACCACCTAGTCAGATGCTGAAAAAATCAATTATTTTGAATAATCACCTTGACCCTGTGTTAGAATATAGTGGGTTAGAGAATGACTGACTGACTCATTGATTAAATTAAAAGCAATTAATTAGTGTAAGTTTTTACTTTTTCTTCTATATTAGGGAACGTATTTCTTGAATTTCCTCACACTGAAAAATATTAGTGTCCCACCTTCTGTATGGGGACCACCCCAACCTTTTTATTGAAGTTGCTTAAATCTCTTCACCAACAGCCTTGTCCATTCTCTTAGCATTTTGACAAGTCTTATTAAGCCTTATAAGGTGTACACTTTCTTATAAAAGCTATTTTTGATTTTTGGATTCTCCATTTTTTTACTGTTTCTGTTTCTCAGGAACTCAAATAAATAGCAATGTTTTGTTCCCAGGGCTTTACAGCTATATTGTTAGCAGGGTGTTACTGGCTCAATACAACACCTTCTATGTTCTCTTATATCATTTGCAGAGTTGAGTAAGAGCATAGGGTGGTAACAGTTTACAAAAAATGGAACCAGTGGAAAGGGAAAAGTATGAACTAGCCAAGGTCAACTACTGGTATATCGAAAAGCTAGGTAACAAGCTCAGTGCTCAAAACCAAAATTTTGTCAGGAGGCACATATAATATGCATGTTAACTGAGCCAAAATGCAAGATGATAGATGTGATCAAAAATATAGAAAAAGGTTCATAGGGAAGAAAATGATGCACAAAAAATAATGCTAGAGAATATTTAAGTTGAATCCACAAACTTGGACAAATGACGAAGAGCAAGATACTGATGTTTTGTAGCATCCCGGAAACAGCATCATGTGTTGTACACTCATGGCCATCCTGCCTAACGATGTCAAGCAACTGTCAAAACAACTGTTTTAAAATGGCATTGTGGGAAAACGTAATTTAAATATAACAAGGTTAAAATATGCATCAGACGGAGAAAAATAATGTGAGCACTGGATTCTTTGACTTCTAACATACCCAAAATAAATTTTCAACTGTTTCTTGAGGTCAAGGAAAACTTATAAACAATAAAGAGCAAAAGTCAAATCATGACACAGAAGTCTTGGATTCAAAATGAATTATATAGAGCAGTATTTTTCATAGTGGTGTGCCGTGACAGCTACCTAGGTGTGCTGTGGAAATAATAAAGTAGTGCAACTGGAACTGAACCTGAGAGGGACAAACTCCTCAGATTGTTGAGACCTGTCAGTGGTGGACAGAATTACCTGGAAAGGAAGGCATAAAAGCAGCTCTGCAATCACTATGTTGCAGACACACCGTCTAGAGCACTTTATTCGCATCTCCTGGCAGCTAGAGTCCATCTGAATGGGTGTGTGGTCGCCAGCGAGTCTCACAGGACCGGTGGACAGTGGGCATATAAGTCGACTCTGAGGCAGAGAGGGTCAAGCAAAAGGATGAAGCAGCTGGGAGAAGCCACTAAAGTGCTCACTAAGTTCCGTGTCTGTGAACGCTGATGTCGGCGCTGATTTTTTTATCAGAATTTTCCTGTAATTTTGCCATTTGGACAGTTGAGGATGTGTATGAAATACAATGTTTTTATGGTTAGTAGAATAGTGTTCTGCCTTGGGATATTACAAAAGGTGTGCAACCACAGAAAAAAGGTTGGGAAACACTGATATAGATTACCACAACGTAAAAGAAATAATATTATTAAAGCAGAAAATTAAGAATAATAAACACTAAAAAATAATCCAATAAAAATGAGTAAAAAAAAACCAAAGTAACCAGCAAATAGTACCAAAGTTATAATTGCTCTTTAACCATCTGGAACCAATATGTTAACCAATGACTATTGAATGATTTGAGAACAAGAACGACAACTAAAATGAATTACTGAAATGCTTCCTCAATGACAATTCAATAGACGAGTTGTTAATTGTAACCATTGTTAATAAAAAGTCAACTAAAAAGAAGTACATTCAATACATAGCAAAGAACTGGAAAGCTTTTCTCTATACTTTTAAGCAAAAGTAATACTAAACAAGGGCGGCACGGTGGCTCACTGGTAGCGCTGCTGCCTCGCAGTAAGGAGACCCGGGTTCGCTTCCTGGGTCATCCCTGCGTGGAGTTTGCATGTTCTCCCCGTGTCTGCGTGGGTTTCCTCCGGTTTCCTCCCACAGTCCAAAGACATGCAGGTTAGGTGGATTGGCGATTCTAAATTGGCCCTAGTGTGTGTTTGGTGTGTGGGTGTTTTTGTGTGTGTCCTGCGGTGGGTTGGCACCCTGCCCAGGATTGGTTCCTGCCTGGTGCCCTGTGTTGGCTGGGATTGGCTCCTGCAGACCCCCGTGACCCTGTGTTCGGATTCAGCGGGTTGGAAAATGGATGGATGGATGGAATACTAAACAAAAGGAAATGGTGGAAGAATAACAAATAGTCAAACCCAGAATAAGAACTCAACACCAAAAAGTAATCTAGAATTCCTTAAATAGAAAACAACTGTAAAGGGCAGAACTGGAAAACTCTAATCAAAAGTGAAGATTCTACTAGCTAGACTAGGCAATCAAAATGAAACAAAACATAATTCAAAAGAAACTTTGGCAGAGCTGAAGTCAAAAATTCAGCAAGCCAAATAATAAAGTTAGAAAATGAACATGAGGTGCAACTTTCAGGTGCATTTGGGGACTTAGTCTAATATATTATAAATTTGGAGTATTTTACTTTATCTTAGTTAGTTCATCTTAAGTTAGTTATCACATTTTTGTTTAGTAAATATTTTTGTAAAAATGAGACCTAAATAATAATAAAAGTGATAATAGAATGCAATTACATCCAATACTAGACTACTGTACATGCTTTTTGTCTAAATGAACTGATGTAGAAATGGCTGATTGGTGTCCATGTTGTTAGTTGTTGGTTGTGGAAGGTCTGTGACTAATTGTAGTTCAAATTTATTAAACATAACATTTTTGAAAGAAGTACCTGATGGAGATTTAAGTCACAAAGTAGAATTATTGGGTACTTTTCACCAAGATGGAGTTGTGTTGATCAGTTATAAAATATGGAACCATTGAAAAGTACAGATAATGCAGCCATGAGGTTGTTTTTAGTGAAACATAAATAACTATTTGTTCATGTTGTCCTTACAAAGCACCCCTTTTATAATTTCTCTCCTCTTACGTTCATTTCCTAGGTACTTGACTTTTTGCTTTTTTTTTTCTTCTTTTTTTTTTTTAACAGTTAACTAACCTCAAGTGGCATTAGAATTGAGCTGAAGTACCAGAGGTACAATGCAAGTGTACGCATCTCATGGCACTTGAGTAATTTGTATTGGAAATCTATTCTGCCATGAAGAGCCATTGTCAAACATGTAAGAGGAAAATACACAAAATATACAAGATGAAATAAAATATCCTTTAATGTAAACTTGAAACAGTTAACTAATCAGTATTTGAGGTGGCACAGAATCCTTGTGTGTTTTAAGACAGACAGATTCTAAATTTTGTCAATGCTTTTCATAGGAGATTTTGAAATTTCAAAAATTTGTGCAGCACACTCCATTTGAGGTATCCCAATTAAAACTGCATTTTCCTGTCAAATTTCCTTTGAATAATAAATGTGCCTAAATTTCAATAAAATTTGTCTGAGTTGTTTCATCTGAAAAAACACAGAGAGATGGACCTGGCCCTGAAAGTAGGTGCTTTTATATTATATGTGAATGCACCTAAAAACAGGAATAAGCATGTCAGTAAATCTGAGGTATAAGGCAATGTCTGAGAAATATGTTGTGACATTGCTCATGTTTTATATTTCCTTGACCTCCACCTGAAGTGACAGAGGTGTAATTATTTATAAGAAGCATACATTAAGTAAAGTGACACATGGAAATCAATCTTAACTTATCAATACCAGCAAAAATGATGAGCAGAGTGCAAACAAAAATGTATTTTAAAATGGCAAAATGGAAACAAAGAACAAAATGGTGGAGCCCAAAACAGAGTGTAATACAGTTAATGTTATTTTAACTCTACCATGTCTAATCTTAATTACCTTAAATAAAATCAGAAATTCTGTGGTGGGCTGGCACCCTGCCCGGGGTGTGTTTCCTGCCTTGGCTCTAGCAGACCCCCATGACCCTGTAGTTAGAATATAGCAGGTTGGATAATGGACGGATGGATGAAAATCAGAAATTGATATTTGCCCATAAAAACCATTGTGTGGTGCATCTTCATAAGAGGTTAGTGTTTTTTTGGGAGGGGCGATGTCTTTTCACATGACCTTTGATCACAGTATATGTACCGTGATGTCCTCAACACTGTTATTTTTTGTGTGTGTTTACAATCCGTCTGATCCTCTACCTCACCCATATGCTCACACCACACACGTCTAGAAAGTTACAGTTAAATGGACAATCTCGATTACAAAGAATACTGCATATGAATATATTTTAACACCAGGTGTTTATTGTGACCTTGTAATTACTTCAACTAAAATTATATTAAAAATCATTTTTGGCCAACCACTAAAGAAAAGATTTGATTATTTTTTCAAAGCTGAATGCTTACGTGCAGTAAGACACAACTGCTAAATACTGTCATATTCTTCACACCCTAAACTAAATCAAAACATTGTGTTATGTTACTTGTTTGTTGTGCTAACCATGGACTATTGAATTCCACTTTAATAATGTGATGATTTCATGTTTAATTTGTTGTACTGGCAGGAATTTAACCCACATTGAAAATTAGTCATAGTTTAAAAGAAGAAAATTTGAAATTTAGATTAGCAATTCCTTTAAATTGTTTAATTTTATTAACTATTTGAAACCTCCATGAGAATAAGTAAAAAGCTACCATATAATAATACAACTGCAACATGTCATAGATTTAAACTGTATTATGTATTGCATTTATATTGTCTTTAGGATTAGAATACTAAACCCCCAAGGCTACCCTAAGTGGTGCATGAATCCTTTTGTTCTCACTAATGGCCCATTAGCTTGACATCCAGATAGCACATCTCTACTGTCCCAAAGTCAGAGATAGATAGATAGATAGATAGATAGATAGATA
>JANRMT010062792.1:108222089-108244882 GCA_026402145.1 Polypterus bichir lapradei | reverse complement strand
TAGATAGATAGATAGATAGATAGATAGATAGATAGATAGATAGATAGGACTTAGTTTGTCCCCAGGGAAAATTTGGCCTTTTACAGAAGCTCTTTAAATACATAAATAGATAAATAATGTAATGTTGGTATAAATAATGTTGGTATAAAGGAGTCCCAGTTGAGTTTCTTGACACACTTCTGCTGCATAATTTGTTGGCTGAAAGTACTCAGTGTTAATGTGTCACAGAGAAGATGTAAAGCATTGTTCTATGTATTTATTTTGAACTGAGTATAATGCTGTCCACAGCACCAGTCCACTATCATTTTTGTAGGCTAAGTGGTTCAAGAACTAAAAATGGGTGTACGGTATTCACTTTTGTTTTGCTGCATGTGTGTTCTTTCATTGCCTCTGTACTTTATTGTTGTCTGTCTACTGGGCTGGCAGCTCCCATTTTATTTTGTTTACTGTTCAGTACAGTTTTTTTTTTTTTGCCGAAAGTGAGCTGTTTAGAATATAATAAATCAGACAGTAGCCTTGGTGTGATTTAGGTTTGTTACAGTGTCTGTTTTGTTTTCTTGTCTGTGCTGATACAGATGGTGAGTTGCATCATGCTGAAAGGGCAGACGCTCTTTATTTACTGGTTTGTATTTATAGATGGAGAGTCTGGCCCTTCTCACTGCCATTGAGAAAACTTCTTTCTCATAGAGGCCCTAGAAGCAACTTTAGTACACATTTCTTAAAAATTTTGGGTGTCTACCATATGAAAATGGATTAAAAAAAAATAAAAGTATAATGTAATTCAATACAAAATATTCGTTAACACAAAAATTAAAAGGTTGCTAAAGTATCATGTAGGTTAGCCGTAAATGAAAAAACATTTCAATAAATAATTTTTTTTTGTTATTCTAAAATGTTCTTCATTTTATTTTAACTCTGGTCTTGGGCGGCACGGTGGTAGCGCTGCTGCCTCGCAGTAAAGAGACCTGGGTTTGCTTCCTGGGTCCTCCCTGCGTGGAGTTTGCATGTTCTCCCTGTGTCTGCGTGGGTTTCCTCTGGGTGCTCAGGTTTCCTCCCACAGTCCAAAGACATGCAGGTTAGGTGCATTGGCAATCCTAAATTGTCCCTAGTGTGTGCTTGGTATGTGGGTGTGTGTGTGTGTGTGTCTGTGCCCTGCCCGGGGCTTGTTCTTGCCTTGCGCCCTGTGTTGGCTCCATCAGACCCCCGTGACCCTGTGTTAGGATATAGCGGGCTGGACGATGACTGACTGTATGTACTTTCTATTCATATGAGTGGCCACTCAGAATTTGATGCCAAACTTGCCAAGTTGGTATGCCATGTACTGGATGAGAGGACATCAAGCCCAAGCTTATAACACAAAATGCAGCTCTGCACAAAAACATGCCACATGTAAGGTACAGCAACAAATCTGTCACTATGCAGATGCTCTTGATGGTTATTTGCCAGTGCCAATTTCATGGTTTCCATCAAAAATCCTGAATATGCTTTTCCCACTCTATGCAAATAGAAAAGAGCCATGAAAGCCATCAGTTATTTCATGGTGGAGTCAAACGTTGCATTGGTTCTTTGGGTTTCACTCAAAGTCCAGTCTCAGATATGTTATAGTATTTTCATATCACACAATCAGGGAAAACCGTCAAGGTTATTCTTGCTTTTGCATAAATCTTCAGGCTTTTGTGTTAGTGAAAACATTGTGAGCCAGCCACTTTCCACTACCGTGCACTGTCTGAGGCTTGCTTCATCCAGTCTATGCCATCTTGTGCCTTTCACTTTCTTCATGTGGAAACCAATTCTGGTTCAGCGGTGTCGGCTTAAGTCCTTTTGTAACGGGGATCTCAGGATGTCTCTGACTGGTAATCCGTCTCACACCTAGGCTCTTTATCTGGTGCACACTCAGATTCAGGTTCGGAATCAGAGGAGCTTTTGCTCCCTTACTCCAAGTCGATGTCAGACAGTATCTTCAAAGTCTCCTTGGCATTCACCTTACTCAGATGGCTGAAACCACTTACCACTGGGTACTTGCTCTTTGGAAAAAAAAAATGCAATGCAATTTCAAGTGAGTTTACATAGATTTTTTTTAATCTATTTGAAATAACTGGCATGGCTACAGTTTTCAAATTAGTTATGTCCTTTTTTATTATATGTACTGATACAATGCAAGTGATTTAAGTGAATTTTTTATTGCTGTGTAGTCATCTGGAGGAGAGAAAGACATCAATTCACATTCTGGTAGCAACATACGAAAATGTGAATTTTCCATGGTGAAAAGAATATGTATGCGATTTACACCCGAGGTCCAACGTTCAATAGGGTTGCCTGTGGCAGTAATACGGGTCTTTTATGTAATAAAACAAAGAAAAATGTAATCAATCATGTTATCTCAGTAGAATTTTAGAGTTACAGCTATGTTGGCATTTATAGTACAGCTTTGTGGGAAAAGTAAAGGAAACACAAGTGTGTGACACATACTCAAAATAAATAAATAAAGATTTAAAAGCGCAACACCAATTGGAATCAGCCGTGGCACTTCTGTTGTTTAAAGATACATTGAGAGGCTGCCCATGGTCCAATATAAAATAAAGTTTGATTGCTTAACTGTGATAAATCATTGCTATTCCAAATGTAACACATCACACACATTTTGCCATTGCCTATAGAAAATGATCACTTTATTGGAGAGTTTTCATATTAAAATCACTTTTGTGTGAAAGGCTAGACTAGACCAATTACTGAGTGAGATCATAGGCCCACTAACTCCTAGCCTAGATTTACAATATCTAACTGTATTTGTCATCTCCGTTAGCCTTGCAGCTAACGCTGCACATCATTTTCAAGGTCTGACTGACTCATATTCTGTAAAGTTATTTTGACAAATCAGTTAATAACAGAATACTCACAGAAAAGCTTTACATTCACCTATGCAATCCAGACAACTATCCTCTCCATTTGCAAATGTGCAAAGGACAATATTTTTATAATATATTACTCCTGTTTATTTCTGTCTCTGAATGTTATTTTCAAAACTAAGTTAGATAGGGATCTGGTGTTACTCAGCTGTCAAGCATCTCACCTCAACAAAAAAAAAAATATAATTTTGTTGACATAAACACTTTTGATTTTCACAAAGTAAGCCTTACTATAGACTTATAAAAGCATGGCATACATAATGTCTAAGAACAGACAAGTGGCAAACCCAGGTCAGTTAAATAAACACAACACTCGCTGTTGTACTGACTATATTGAGCCATAACAAGACAAAGAGCCTGGTGGGTTTTTCCTAATCTTTGTTGCCTTTGCTATCACCTAAACTTCATATATTCTTTCTACCATGCTCAAATATGTTAAACAAAGTCCCTAAAAAAAAATTTCTACAGTTCAAGTAATAGATCATAGATTAACATATGGATGTTCAAATGCAACTCACCTGTATTCAGATGCAGTGGTAAAAGATGACAATAACACTTCAAAAAGATGAGATAGATAGATAGATAGATAGATAGATAGATAGATAGATAGATAGATAGATAGATAGATAGATAGATAGATACTTTATTAATCCCAAGGGGAAATTCACATAATCCAGCAGCAGTACACTGATATAAAAAAACAATATTAAATTAAAGAGTAATAAAAACGCATGTAAAAACAGACAATAACTTTGAATAATGTTAGCATTTACTCCCCCGGGTGGAATTGAAGAGTTGCATAGTGTAGGGGAGGAACGATCTCCTCAGTCTGTCAGTGGAGCAAGACAGTGACAAAAGTCTGTCATTGAAGCTACTCGTCTGCCTGGAGATGACACTGTTAAGTGGATGCAGTGGATTCTTCATGATTGACAGGAGTTTGCTCAGTGCCCATTGCTCTGCTACAGATGTTAAACTGTCCAGCTTTATTCCTACAATAGAGCCTGCCATCTTAACAAGTTTGTCCAGGCATGAGACGTCCTTCTTCTTTATGCTGCCTCCCCAGCACACCACTGCGTAGAAGAGGGCACTCGCCACAACCGTCTGGTAGAACATCTGCAGCATCTTATTGCAGATGTTGAAGGACACCAACCTTCTAAGAAAGTATAGTCAGCTCTGACCTTTCTTACACAGAGCATCAGTATTGGCAGTCCAGTCCAATTTGTCATCCAGCTGCACTCCCAGGTATTTATAGGTCTGTACCCTCTGCACAAAGTCACCTCTGATGATCACGGGGTCCATGAGGGGCCTGGGCCTCCTAAAATCCACCACCAGTTCCTTGGTCTTGCTGGTGTTCAGGTGTAAGTGGTTTGAGTCACACCATTTAACAAAGTCTTTGATTAGCTTCCTGTACTCCTCCTCCTCCTGCCCACTCCTGATGCAGCCCACAATAGCAGTGTCATCAGCGAACTTTTGCACGTGGCAGGATTCCGAATCGTATTGGAAGTCTGATGTATATGCTGAACAGGACCGGAGAAAGTACAGTCCCCAGCGGCGCTCCTGTGTTGCTGACCACAATGTCAGACCTGCAGTTCCTAAGACGCACATACTGAGGTCTGTCTGTAGGATAGTCCACGATCCATGCCACCAGGTGTGAGTCTACTCCCATCTCAGTCAGCTTGTCCCTAAGGAGCAGAGGTTGGATGGTGTTGAAGTCGCTAGACAAGTCCAAAAACATAATTCTTACAGCACTACTGTCTCTGTCCAGGTGGGAGCGGGATCGGTGTAGCATATAGATGATGGCATCCTCCACTCCCATCTTCTCCTGGTATGCGAACTGCAGAGGGTTGAGGGCGTGGCGGACCTGTGGCCTCAGCTGGTGAAGCAGCAGCCGCTCCATGGTCTTCATCACATGTGACGTCAGAGCAACAGGCTGGAAGTCATTCAGCTCACTAGGACGTGATACTTTGGGACTGGGGTGATACAAGACGTTTTCGAAAGCCTCGGGACTCTCCCTTGTTCCAGACTCAGGTTGAAGATGTGCTGTAGAGGATTCCCCAGTTCCAACGCACAGGCCTTCAGCAGTCGTGGCGATACACCATCTGGACCCACTGCTTTGCTGGCATGAAGTCTCCTCAGCTCTCTGCTCACCTGTGCTGCTGTAATTGTGGGTGGGGATGTCTCACCTATGCTGGCATCAGCAGAAGGATGGTTGGAGGATGAAGTACTCCGAGGTGAGAGTGGGTTAGGGTGGTCAAACCTGTTAAAGAAGTTGTTCATTTGGTTTGCTCTCTCCACTTCTCTCTAGATGGTGGCACCCCGCTTCGAGCTGCAGCCAGTGATGATCTTCATCCCATCCCACGCTTCCTTCATGCTGTTATTCTGCAATTTCTGCTCCAGCTTTCTCCTGTACTGCTCCTTCACTGCCCTGAGCTGGACTCGGAGTTCCTTCTGCACGCTCTTGAGCTCATGCTGATCCCCGCCTTTAAAAGCCCTTTACTCCTGGTTCTGGCTTGTTGTTAGCATAGCAGCGTACTGTTCTTACTGGAACTACAATGTCCATACAGAAGTTGATGTAATCAGTTGTGCAGTCAACAGCCTCTTCAATGTTCTCACTATGTGACCCCAGCAGTATATCCCAGTCTGTAGTTCCAAAGCAGTCTCTCAGAGCTTGCTCTGCCTCAGGGGACCACTTCCTGAATGAGCGTGTGGTTGTAGGTAGCGCCTTCACTCTTGGTTTGTAGTGAGGCTGAAGCAGGACCAGGTTATGATCTGCTTTCCCAAGCGCAGGCAGCGGAGTGGCGCTGTATGCGTCTTTAACGTTTGCATACAGTAGGTTGATAGTCCTATTTCCCCGGGTGTTACAGTCCACATACTGGGAGAAGGCAGGTAATGTTTTATCCAGCGTTACATGGTTAAAGTCTCCAGCAATTATCACAAGCACCTCAGGGTGCTGCGTTTCTAACTTAGCAACTGCGGAATGGATGATGTCACTCGCTATCTCCACGTTTGCTAGAGGGGGGTGTAAACAATAACAATAATCAAGTGTCCAAACTCTCTTGGAAAGTAATAGGGATGCAGACTTATGGCCAACAGTTCGATGTCCCTGCAGCAATTGGAGATTTTAACGTTTATATGTCCTGAGTTGCACCACTTTGTATTGACATATAGAGTGACACCCCCTCCTGTTTTTTTCCAGCTGGTATTTGCGTCTCTGTCCGCTCTAACTGTGCTAAACCCAGGTAGCTCCACGTTAGCATCTGGGATGGTAGTTGTTAGCCACGTTTCACTAAAACACAGCAAGCTGCATTCTCTGTAGGTTCTGACATTTTTCCCCAGCACAGTCAGTTCGTCGCTCTTATTTGGTAGTGAGTCCACATTTCCAAGGATCACAGAAGGCACCGACAGTTTATAACGCCATTTTCTCGCAAGCTGCTTGGCTTTTATCTTATCTTTTATCTTTGCAGACAAAATATGGGCCCTAAAGAATTCAGAGCCATCTTTTACCAGGAAACTTCACTGAGCAGATATGGATACAAGCAAAAATAGTAAAAATTGTGCACTTCACAATGATTAAGCTCTGTAGGATAAGACTATAGCTCTTGAAGAGCACTTTAAGGGAAACAAGCAAAAAATTATAAGGACTCATTCTGCATGATGACCTGCAAGATAAGAATTCTAACAGCTTTAGTTTCTTTACCAGTTTACTAACAAACAAGCAAAAACAAGAGTCCTTATCATGAGGACTTTTGTAATGGAGAAAAACTACTTTAGGAAGGCAAAGGGTGATGATCTTTTCTGATTATGTATTCCTGAGGATATGGAAAAGGGACATCCTACAAAAAATATGAAGGTTCAGTTCTGAAAGGCAGGAATACATCTCTCTATTACATAAAAAAATCCTGGGATGAGACTTTTTTCCGGTGACAAGACATGATCTTTTGAAGAGAGACACTTTTAAAGAGAGATCTTTTGAAGAGAGACATTTTCACATCCCACGAGACAGGCACGTCACGTCACACATACAACCTTTGTAAGCAAGTCCTGTGATACACATGCAGAGCAGGTTAGAGATAATGGAAGTAGGAAAATTCGAAAGTCTCAAAAAAATGAGTAAAAAGATCACATTAGCACAAACAAATGGAAAATATTACTCAGTGAAATAACGGAAAAGCGAAAAGAAATTGCATAGTGTTTGAGGATAAAAGGACAGGTGCTGTACAGGCTTTGAAACGTTTGAAGTGCTGCCCAAAATGCCGATCACGCAGAATGAATGCAGCAGCAAGACAGTAGCTTATCAAGCTAAGAGGAGGTAAAAAACCAACTGTTACTTGTTTTCCAATGTATCAACATTTAAGAGGGGTTTTGGAAGAGCGACCGTGTCACCTTGGTGTGCATTCAGCCATACTCTTCACAATGGCGTGGGGGGGGGACTGGTATGCGAGTGAAGTTCAGATCACACGGCATGGCAGCGTGTAGCACTGGCAGGGGGGAGCTAAGAGGTAGGCGAGCAAAGTGCAGATCACGCAACAAAACAGCAGCAGCAAGCCAACAGCTGATCAAGTTAAAAAAAATGTATTTGTTTCCCATTGTATCATCATTTTTGAGGGGTTTCGGAGGAGCAGACACGTCTCCTTGGGGTGCCTTCAGCCCCCCCTCTTCACAACGGCATGAAGCGTAGGTGGTGGGGGGTGGAGGAGTTGGCGAGCGAAGCCCCCTAGTTCCTTCTAAAATAAAAGTTCCCATTGAGAGTTCAACCAGATCTGTTCTGTTTAACATGAAGAATCCTAGGAAACTTACCTGAAAATTATGTCTGCCTGTCAGAGATTGTGAGTACTCTCTCTATCCTTTTGCTTTGTTTAGATTTTTGATTTTGATTGTGCATAGATTTTTGTTCTGTGAATTTATATTGATGCACAATAGTTTTAATCTTTTGATAATAACCTTGGCTTTGCTTTCTGACTTTGTTTTTTGTCTGCTGGGGCCTCATTTGTAAAGCTTGTGTATGTACAAAAAGAGGCTTGAAACGTGCGTATGCAACTTCCAGTGCAAATGCTGGGATTTAAAGATAACTTGACAGGAGACTATGTATATGTTTATGGCATCTCTGACCCATGTGTACACAACATTTTGGAGAAACTGGGAAGTGACGACACCCTTGATCAAGTAGGGAAATGCAGCCAAACCAGCTAAATGGCTACTCGCACTCATAATTCATATCACTGAGCCATTAATATAAATTGCATTGATGTGACAAACATATCACACCTCAAAAGTGTTGAATATGATGTGCAGATGCGTTTTAAATGGGGCCAATGCTGTGTATTTTCACTGAAATCAGTTTATATCAGGGAACTGGTTGACACATCAAGAATAACTCAGCCAAACTTCACTTCAATATGCCCACTCTGATGGAAGCCAGTAACCGACCAGCGAGGCGTAACATCCATGGCGTGGGTGCACCTACATAAAACATAACATGACTTTGTCAACATACAAAGGCAATTTTCAGCAGAGTCCAGGTTCTCATAACAATAATTGGAGCAATTTACTGCACTTACTGTATATTTCAATAAGGGTACCTAGCGAGAATAAAGCTGCTTTGGTAAACTTTAAGTAGTTACATTTCCATTAATGCACAAGATGCAGCTGAGAGACATTGTCTCTCCATGGTCTGGGTCAGTCTGTGATTCATTTATTTTGAGGCAAATTCGCTTTGACAGATGCGATGGTGCTATACATGAGGGGCTGGCTTGTGGGTAAGGTACCTAGTTAAAATCGTAGTATTTCATATAGCCTATACTAATCATTGAAATAACAATTATGGCATTCCATGTGCCAGGAGATAGCGGGTGTCCACTCAGATGCCTTGCACCTTTCCCTAACACTCAGAACACAGAGAGAGGCACTATAATGCCATGTATGATTTTGCGTTCCCAGTTGCAGGTGGTGGGGTCTCAGTGCGTCAGGAGTGAGGCTAATTAAGCTAATGAAGTTCATAATTGCACATATATGAGGTTGATTAGCATGACTCATATATGGATGTTTCAGGGAAGTGTTCAACATATGTTCTCATACACATATTTACAAGATGATTGTGATTTAACAGTGTAAATTGTGTAGAAATGTGCATACACTGGGTATTATAAATCAGATTTTTTGTGGTTTACGCATTTTTATTGTTTCTTTGGCATTCATATATTTTCACATTCAAATCCATGTAAAATTTTATAAATGAGGCCCTTGTTCCTTAGTGCTCTATTATTGTCTGCCCAAGCTTCACTCTGTGGTAGTACAATGATAGTAAAACTAGGGGAGTTGGAATATTGATGTACAAATATATTCTCTGAGCAGAAAAAATGTCTCAGTCTTGTTTTGTTTTTTAATTATATGAAACTAATTTGTTTTTGGTTAATGTATATGCACCCAATCCAAAAAAACATGAATTTGTATGAAAGATAGCTTTAATCTAATAACATTATTAAGAGCAATACCATTTGGAACAGGACTCAGTCAAAAAAGAATCCTATTTGATACCTTACTTTACTCTGCTCACTCGTGGTAGTATCTTATACAGTGCGGACCTCTAAAGTGGGCACCGCCGTCCCAACCCGGCACAGACAGAGAAACGCAGGGGCACAACTCCAAAGGGGGCTGCCATCTAGAACTCCGGGGGAGGTAATGTTCTGGCCACGCTTGCTCCCACGATCCTCCCGTCCGCCACAACAGTTTTAATTCAACTTCCATAGCTCAGCGAGGAAAGAGTCTTATTTGGTTATAGATTGTAAAAATGTATTTTTCTCTAAGATGAATCATCTACATTTTTTTCTGAATTGGCAATGATTTCTTAATGTAGTCCTAAAAATAAACAGGCTGGGCCTCTGCTGATCTTATTCATATCTTAGTATCTTTGACAATCTCCTTCCTATTCGGCTATATGTTCACATAGCTCTCTGAACTTGGTAGGATTATTGAGATTGATTTGAAGTGGAACATAAATATATATATATATATATATATATAAAGTATTATTGATTGTATCTTTGATTGACTTATTGTAATGAAATTTCTGCAAATAAAATCAAATTTAAAAGAACAACAACAGAATATTATAACAGCGTAACACAACATTCTTAAAAATTTGCCTCAAAAATATTGTATAAATTTAAACTGAAGTGAAGCTAAATTTTGCATGGTCTTCAGTTTCATGTTAAACTGTTTATGAGTAGGGGTGTCATGGAGGTACAGAGATTAGTGCTGTGATCTCACATATACAGAGCGTAGAGTTAAACTTCACGCCAGGTTGCTGCTCCTAAGGAGTTTGTACATTTCCTCCATGTCTTCCTGCATTTCTCTCTCTCGTCCCAAACATGTACATGTTAGACATGCATGATGAGTCTAAATTGGGTCAGTATGCATGAGGTTACCTTGCTATATAGACTGATCAGGATATGGATCAGCCTACTCTGACCCTGATACACAACTCACAAAATCGATAGATGGATGAATGGATGCTTTCAAATATCAGCACAAAACGAGTGAGTTTTATTATTTGAAGTCAAGTAGTAAAAAAAAAAAAAAAAAGCAAATTTTTCTGTTCCATTCTTACAAACCTCTGGGACTTTTTTTATTTGGGACCCTTTCTAAAGATCAACCTTTTCTGTTTAAGTATGGCTTAATCTATTTATTAGCATTATAAACATTGATTGTTACTAAATCAGATATTTTTAAAGGAGGCTCCAAAGAAAAGACAACTAACAGGTTAACCAATTAATTGTCAGCTTTTTAAACAGAAAACTCTCAATACCTGCATTCCCCTTTCTATCATTGCCTCAAAACCAGAAATCATTTAATACTTAAAAATGTAAAGGGCTTTCTACTACCCAAACCTTAAACACTCCTTCCACTTACAATAACCATTTTGCCAGTAGTAAGACTGGCTGGACATTTGAGTTGATGCATACAATTTAGAAAACTGAAATAATATATAAAAATAGACTTATTTGACAGAATGTAGCAAAGGGCAATTGATTGAGGAGCCTGATTGTTCAGAGATAGTTCATGCTATAAATGTTCTCTGACTTGGGAGCAAACTAAGGAAAATAATAAGCAAAATTGTGAGTCACTGCATCTTCTTTATTTGTCACTACAGTGTACAGACACAAGAGTGGGAGTGTGATTCAGAATGTCAGTCGAGAGTGTCTGCCTTGTATGACTGCCTGCTTATTGTTTGTTTACCACTGTTCGTAAATGGAGCAGCGACTCTACCATTATACATTTTCAGCACTTCAGCGGCTGATAACAAAGGTTTGGATAGCGGACTGCATATCCCTTTGCCAAATCTGATTTATAATCTGACTGCATCATTACATACTGCAGCACACTGACGCTCAGTCATAATGACAGCATTTTAAAGATGCCAATCATACCTAATACCAGCATTTCTGAGGTGGTGCAGAAAATCAAAATATACAAGAACACTGGGAGTGCACATAAACTCTCAGAAACACGATGGCTCAAACCAGGATTGCCAATCTTACATATTTCTTTAGCTTGACAACACTTGTTGAACTCAGGTATTTTCACAGACATGCATATTTTCGTACTGTCACTCTTTAAGCAACAACGTTTTACACTCACTCTACTCTGCTGAAGTGTCTTGATGTTGTTTGTGGTCAAATTAATCTGTGAAAAAATTATGTCAAGCTCTTTAGTACTGAGAGGAAATTCTCTAATAATTAAGGCCAGCTTTGAAAGGTGAAAGCACATGGGAAACATGGTGGCAGCATTGGTTGATGATCATACATTGTTCCAAATCTGTAAAGGTTTGACTTGGTACTCAAGAAACTCCCTTTCCAATATATCAAGTGTACTGGCCTCACTGAATCTCCTGTTCAATTATCCAGCAAGCTAAACACCTTCATGCAATAATTCCCGGAACCACGAAGTGATGTTGAGAATGTTTAATTAAAAAAATGGTGTGAAACTGTAAATACAAATACAAATAAACACTAATAAGTACTTGTATAAGTAACATAAAGTAAATACAGCAGCATTTATAACTAAGAGCTTAACAGCTGAAAGCTTAGTGAATTTACGGATGAAATATAACATTTACTTTGACATTCCCTAACCAAAGTTACTTAAACAAAAGCTATAAAACTAGAAAAAAGAGATAACTTACAAGGAATGCCTTCACAAGGGCTAACTAAGCAGGATGGCAAAGGATTATTTGGTAATAAACACACCAGGCTTACTGCTGCTGCACTCACTTCCTACTTCCTGTCACACTGGCTTCCTGCATCCTGCAGCAGCAGCATTAGGATTTTTATGTTAAGGTTACAAAAGTTTGCTAAACAATTAGAACCAGAACATCAAGACTACATTCGTTCACAACTTGCGGAAAAAATGTCAACTTGGACCATTACATTTGAGCTGGTTGAGTCTTTATTTATTCATTTAAAGGACACATTTAACATTTTTCAAGTCAAAGTTATTTTTTTCCAATCATGGTATATATTAATTTGCCACATGACTATAAATGTTCTATAAATTTTAAAATGTACCTGTGCCTCCTCTTGTGTATTAAAATTGAGGTGAATGGTACCGGAGTCCAAATGCACAAACTATAGTCTTATACTTACAGAATATGTTGAATTTTCAAGCCAAACGTCTTATCAGGTATTGAACCGTGTCTTATGATTGCATACATATTACCAAACAGCAGAGTCATGTCATTTTAGGAAAAAAGTCTTGTGCAGTTCAACTATTTTTAAAGAAGACCAGCTGTCCATTCTACTCAGTTGTGAATCCCTGTCTCTGTTCCATAGACAACTAGACAATAATCACTGAGAAAATGACACATAGTCCATCACAATCTTTATGCTTCCATACATAATAATCTGGGAAGCATATAATTTATTTCTCACCACAAAAAATTCTGTTTTTTTTTATTTTGGGAATATAAGATAAAATGTGAACAAAAAAGAGTATGTGCCAGGGTCAAAACGAAAGAGACAAAATGATTTTTCGTCAAGCCAAAAACATGAAACAAGAATCAGAATCAGAAATTGAAAAGTAAGTCAGAAAACCAAGAGCAAGAATACTGACAAGCACATGTTAAGTCTTTCAGTCTTATCCAAAACAAGGATACTTAAATGGTGCATAAGTGACCTTTTGCAAGGGCAGCATCACATGAGCACGATCCTGGGGCCTCATGTATAAACGGTGCGTACACACAGAAATGTTGCATAAGAACGTTTCCACATTCAAATTGCGATGTATAAAACCTAAACTTGGCGTAAAGCCACGCACATTTTCACGGTACCTCATACCCTGCAAGTTCTCTGCTCGGTTTTGCAGACTGGTGGCACCCAGCGTCAAAGCAATGCTACTGTTCCTATGTGGTTATCCTTTCTTTTCCTGATGCGGCTTTATAAATACACTGAAATTAACCGCATATTGTCTAATAGTTTAATGCATCTGATTGTAATTAACCTGTAACAATATAATGGTCCACAGAATGGTCAAACTATTCCAAATACCATAGCTGCTTTAGCGTTGTTACTCTCACTGCACCTTCTTCTTCTTCTTTCAGCTGCTCCCGTTAAGGGTTGCCAAAGCGCATCATCTTTTTCCATATTACTCTCACTGCACCACTCGGAGAAGCTGATCAGAAAGAGAATTATCGGTATACAGCATCAAGCACACGCTGCCTCGGCCATGCGTCCTATTTGAACTGCTCTCATACCACAAACGCTTCAAACCTTTCCTGTACGGACCTCGCAGTTCAGAAGCAGCTTCATCCCAAGAGCTCTAAACGCACTCAATCAGTCCATCAACTGCTCCTTCTGTCTGTACTTATAAGTAAAATCACCTCACTGTAAACTTGCACTACAGTTATAATATTGCACAACCCGAGCCACTTTATAAAGCACGTATTTACATATGATGACAATATCATTTTTAAGATGAAATGCAGCAAAATATGTTATTATACAGATAAAACTTTAACTTCATTTAAATAATCTATATTGTTAATAATTAAAGGACACAGTGTTGCTACGCTAGCAAGGATCTGGCGCTCCGCTCACGATTGTTCCTGCTTTGCACTGTATGCTTCACTGGGACTGGCGTGAAGGATAGAATAATTAAACATGTACAACGAAGATATTTCAATGTTCCTTAAAAGTTTTGAAAAATCTGCGTTATAAGCTTACAGATGGCTTAACGTCGATTACAGAGCTGATTGTGTGGCGATTGGTTACTTGGAGAAAGAAAAGGAAGGACAGGAATTGGAGGTTAGTACTTTTGAAAGAGACAGTACTGCAGGGACGGCCTTAGGCATGTGCAAACTGTGCACCTGCACAGGGCTGCCAAATCCCAGGGGCCGACATGCCAATATATATTGAATATAAAACAGAAAGAGAAAATAACGACACAGCTAAAAACACAGTGGCAAATTTCGGCAAAAGTGAAACGCTTATGTCATGAGCACGAGGTGGCTATGCAGTGTCCGCAACGGACATGGCCATCTGCCGTGCATAAGATACCATTTTGACAATGGCGGGCCGCCACGAGCCTAGAGCCGCCCCGAGTATTGCTGCAATAAATTATTTCATCGAAGGTCGCACACAATCACTGCGCCACCGTGTTCACATGTTTAATAACATGCTTTAACTCCTATCATCATGAAAATTATATCACGTATACATCTCAGTATTTTAATTATTTAGAGAGCTGTAATATCATGAATGTAATGGATTCTGTGTCCTGTCAGAGGAAAAGAAAGCCGGTTTAAGAAGCACATAGTGATTCACACACATAGAGCACATAGAAGAACATATACAAAACAAAGCATTTAATGTGCTACTTTACTTACGATGTGATTTGAGAAACTAGTAAATTAAATGATTTTAAGGTGAAGTTTATGATGTTCTACTTTAATGAAAAAATAAACTACGTGATTAAAGTGGAAATTTTGAGATTGAAGTTGACATTTCGTGCTTTTTCCCCACTGTGTGCCTTTTTTTTTCCTCTGTACCCTAATAAGGTTTCATATGACACTCAGATGGTGGGCTACGACTCGCCTTTTCACGGCGACTTTGATATCTGACAACTTCTTTTTAATTTCGGGCACCGTGTGACTTTGTGAACTTAAGCTTTCGAGTTTCTCCGACACGCTATGTCACTTGATCAACTTCCTTTTGTTGTTTATACCACTGTTTAAACCAACAAAAGTACGTTTTTTCTTGACTCCACTTGGTATTCGCTGAAATTCTTCCATTTTCCCTCTTGCTTTTCCCATTGTCTTTTCACAGAATGCTGAGCTTAAGGGCTATTTATATTGATTTGCATATTCAAAGAGGCATAATTCTGGGAGGAGTTAAGGTGGGACAGCAAACGCATGCACGATTGTTACTTTTCACGCTGACCAGGATTTATGTAGTGGAAGAAAGTGGAAGTTGGCGAACGCACAGATTCCTGCATCTGGATTTTTCTGTGCGTAAGCACATTTCGGCTTTTGTGCTTACGCCATGTTATAGTATGAATTCTATGCAAGGTGTTATGCATGAGGCCCCTGGTGACTTCTGAAAGGTTGCCTCAGCAGTGGCAGACACGAAAGTCACTAAATGGTGCTACCCATCAATATTCAAAATAGGGCTGTGATAAGAAAAAAAATTACAGCTCAGTCAGGAAGCAAAACAGGACAAAATAAATGCCTTTTTTGAATTTGCAAAACTAAGAAACCCCATAATAGCCACCAAAAAGTCCCAAAAACTCCACAGGAAAGTGTAAATAAATCAATAAAGAACACAAATTGCAATAATAAAGAACTAAGGTTTTTAAGTATTTGACAGGGATTACTGACACATTTGTAGTACTAACTGTTAATGCAGGTAATATTCCACAGTTAAACACGCTCACTGATACCAATCAATCCATAAAAGGGAGACTGTACAAATTCCATGAAGAACTCACAGTGAGACAGAAATGACAGCTCTGCCATGTTAAAATATCTGTACTAAACACAGAAAACTTTAACCTGATTAAAACTAAATGTATGCCTATGAAGTCTTATCACTTGATTGCACATTACAGGTGTGCTGAATCTTTCTCTCTGTAGCTGTCACTGGACAGTGTTGTGCATGAACTACTTCAAAAGAGCATGTTCATTGAACAAACTAATTTTTATAAGAACTGTGAACTAAACGTAATGTACTGTATGTGCAAGTGAAGAACTTGAACGTGAGCTAGTTCATTTTTATGTGACATTCTGGATCTGGTTTAGGTCCAGATTAAACGTTTTGCCTTACCTTGTAATGTAGGGGTGGAGCTGAATCCGAATACAGTATTCGGATGAACACAAAGTAGATTTTTACGAATATTTATTTTGTATGAATTTTTTGCCATTTTTGTGTTTGGAAAAAATGACGCAAAATCAAATAGGCACTGTTTGTGTGTGCCTGCTGGTGCTTAAGATGCAGCCCCGCTGACACGAGCACGCGGTGAAGCTCCGCTTTCGCTTTTAGGACAACGTTGTACTTCACAAGGCCACTTTATATTTTTCCCGTTGGACATGCAATATGTGACATGAATTTTGACCAGCAGCATAATAAGTTAGTTCACCTACACGCTAGTTCCACAGTCACCATTTGTGTCACAAGGTTGGAAATAGAGAAGTAATTTATATGTATACTTGCATCTAATTTCATTTCTTTTTTTGACCAGGAGGATATTAGCATATACGGTTATACATGTTTGTTGCTGGGTAAACTCAATAAAGTTTATTTAGATAGATAGATAGATAGATAGATAGATAGATAGATAGATAGATAGATAGATAGATAGATAGATAGATAGATAGATAGCAGCATACTGAAAAAAAAAACAATATTAAATTAAAGAGTGATAAAAATGCAGGTAAAACAGACTATAACTTTGTATAATGTTAACGTTAACCCGGGGGTGGAACTGAAGAGTCGCATAGTGTGGGGGAAGAACAATCTCCTCAGTCTGTCAGTGGAGCAGGACAGTGACAGCAGTTTGTCACTGAAGCTGCTCCTCTGTCTGGAGATGATACTGTTAAAAAGATTTAAATAAAAAAGTCTTCATAATTATTGTATTTTTTTCAAGAACACTGTAATAACCTAATATAAGGCATGCAAAATTAAAATAAGTAAACTCATGGGTCATTTATTCTCACTCCTTAAAAAATACAAAATGCACTGAACATGAACTAGTTTAAAATTAAAATGGTGAACTATGAATGTGAATTTATTCATTTTAATCTGTGTGAATTGAACTTTGAGCTAGTTCTTGTGTGGTGTGAACCTGCACAACACTGTCACTGGACTACCAAAGCACAAACATGCATGACAATAGCAGCGGCAGTAGGCAATATCTTTGCAAAATAACTCAGTGATTACTGAAATAAATACAGTAATTACTGTGAAGTAATACAATAATGCTTTTTTTGAGTAGTGAGAATAAGCTTCTATTTGATTCACTATGTCTACAAGCATTGGGGATGCGCCCAAGGTACTGTAAATGTCAAAACAACAGGCACTGCAAACAGACAGGTGAAGAGGAAGCATATCTTTACCTCAAAAAAACACAGTATCAAAAATCTGTGATAAAATGTATTGCAGTTTACTTCTATCGTCACATGAATGCCTCAGAAACACAGAAGGCATATTTTCTTTAACTGAAACCTTTCCACTTTCAAATTTGACATATTATGTAGATTTTAAGGCTTTTATTTTCATTTGTTTGGATTTTGGTACCATTCACTTCCATTTTAAAGTGCAGGAAAGGCTAGGTATTTTTTAAAATTTTATAAAAGAATTCTTCACTTTAGAACACAGTTTTGTATGGGAAATTAATATGTACCATGATTGTGAAAACTAAACTTCAACTTGAAAAATAGCATACTTATCCTTTACGGACAACTGCCATGTTGAGCACTTTATTGTTCACTAGCATGCTCTTTTCTGCAGTATTAACCCAAAGACACAGAACTGTGTTACAGACTTCACAAACCTGTCAACAGCTGTTGCATCCTCAATATCAACAAGTTACTTTTTTGTTTGACAAAACAAGCTGCTTATCCTTGTATGTACATGAATCTAAACTTAGTTATAGATGTCCCTAGAGAACTGTGCAATTAGTTTTGGAAGAGCCTTCCATGCATCTGATGAACGGAATTCAAGACCATAACAGTTTTGTACATCCCTAGCACCACCCTAAGCGAATGAAGACTTTTTGCATCCAGAACAATTATTTTTTTTTTTTTACCATTTTCTTTATCTGAAGCTATTGCATTTACTCTGGCTTTTTATCCAAGCTGTCTGGAAACAACAATGTGTGACTTTCTTTTGTCAGTCATTTTCATTTTTATCCATTGTACCTAACTGCACTTACATAAAGGAATAAGCACATTCACTAATATCATTGCTGTGAATTGTCTAGATCTGGGTCTGGAGGGAGTCCTAGGTTATCCATCTGTCTTTTCCAGGAGGAAAATGTGGAGATGTGGAGGTATTAATAACCTTAGAGCCCTTAATGTTCACCCTGCACTTTCAAATCTCTGGTCCTAGCACCTGCTGTTGACTTTAACAGATTTCGTTTGTCTGACGGGCACCTGTATTTAACATTCCTAATGCTGCTTAACCCCTCAATGCAAAATATAAGTAATAAAGAAAATAATATTCTTATAACAATTCAGCAGGGGTGACAGAGAGTAGGTACAGGCCTTCCTTTCTGTCTTCAAGATGATCATTCTGTCGTTTCAAATTTAATTTGGTTTTTGGTTTTAGAATTCCTGCTCCAAAGTGCCCAGACCCTCCTACTGCTTACTTATCTTTTGACCCACCCAGGCCTTTCCTACTGAGATGGTGAAATACTTTGATTTAGACAATTTCCTTTTAATTTCTAAAAATCATTACCTCATAAAATTAAAATATACATTTCCTTGTGTAAGAAATATTTCCTTATCTCCAACATAACGCCCACATTGTGACCAACCAATTTTAGTCTGTTATTATCTGAGTCTCTCCCAATTTGGCACTTAGGCCAAGCTTTTGCTCAGGGGGTCAGGGTGGTCTGTTTTTTTGATAGTGTCGGTTGCTGTGATATTTGATTGACAGGCAAAAAAGAAAGCTAAATTACCAAATGCAAGGCTTTAACTTTGAATACTTTTTGCAGATTCACCACAAATTTACAGACAAAAACAACAACATTTATTTATATAGCACATTTTCAAACAAACAATGTAGCTCAAAGTTCTTTACAAAATGGCAAAGAGAAAGTTACATGAAAAGAAAAAACAATAAGATTGGGTAATATTAAAGAATAAGTAACAAAAACAAGATAAGGTCAGATGGCCAGGAGGACAAAAGAAAAAAAAAACGTAAACTAAAAACAAAAAATCTCCAGTTAGGCAAAAGAAAAAAACAAAATCTGCAGGGGTTCCAAGGTTCAAAAGACCACCCAGCCACCACTGTGCATTTTGCCTAACATAAATAATCCTAAATCAGTCCTCTTTGTTTTCATTCCTCACATGATAGTATTTGATAATGTTAGTCTTATGGATAGCTGAGGACTCCCACCTTCATTCCATCAATGCATGAGCCTGGCGAATTTCTATTGGTAAAGTATTCCAGATTTTAGGTGTATAACAGCAAAAGAACGCCTTGCCAGTTCTTTAAGTTTGTCTCTTGGAGTTATAAGCAGACCTCCACTTGATGATCTGAGGTTATGACTTGGAGTGTAGGGGGATTAGGCATTCCAAAACATAAGATGGAGCAAGATTATTCAAGGCTGTGTAAACCATTAGTAGTATTTTAAAATCAATTCTGAATGACATGGGTAACCAATGTAATGACACTAAAACTGGTGAGATGTGCTTAAATTTTCTTTTAGTAATTAAGATTCTGGCTGATGCATTCTCCACTAATTGCAACTGATTAATATTTTTCTTAGAAAAAGAAAGTATTGCTAAGACACTGCATCAGAGAGCCAAGAGCGCCAGGGTCATGAGGCACTATCGATAAATACAGTTGTGTGTCATCTGCATAGCTGTGGTAACACCTCTTGTGCTCTGAGATAATCTGACATAATGGAAGCATGCAGATCGAAAAAAGCAGCAGACCTATATACAATGTCATGGGTCTCTAAAATACAACCCCAAATCAGAAAAAGTTGGGACAGTGTGGAAAATGTGAATCTATCTTCTATACTAATAAAAGGCAAAGCCCTCACTCACTGACTGACTCATCACTAATTCTCCAACTTCCCGTGTAGGTGGAAGGCTGAAATTTGGCAGGCTTATTCCTTACAGCTTCCTTACAAAAGTTGGGCAGGTTTCATTTCGAAATTCTACGCGTAATGGTCATAACTGGAAGCTGTTTTTCTCCATTTACTGTAATGGAGATGAGCTTGAAAGCCGTGGGGGCGGAGTTTCGTGTGACATCATCACGCCTCCCACGTAATCACGCAGTACGTATAAAACCAGGAAGAGCCCCAAAAAGCGCTCAAGAAAACATGCATTATATAATTGAGAAGGCAGCGAAACAATAAGAAGCGAGCGAGTGACATATACAACCATATTCATGAGTTCTGCTACTTCGGAAACAAAGCACGATATAAACCTAAACTTTAAATTAAGTTCATAGACAGGCTGCCGCTGGCGTTTGTAATTTAGTGCCTGCCCATATAAGGCCGTCTGTCAGCGGCAATCCAATAGAAACACTGAGACTAAATATTCACGGGTGAAGGACTGCGCTTATGCAGAGGAAGATGAGATGGTCAGGGTGGTGTTTGGCACAAACTCAGCGAAACTGCGAGAGAAAGTTTTAAGTACCGGGACTTCGGTAACATTATATACAGCCATGGACATAGCACGACATGGCACCAGCACAGCTGGGAAACTTCGATGCATGTACACCGAGCGGCTCACGTGAACTGACACAGTGCACAGACAAAAAGCAACTGTTCCAAAGAGCGCTGAACAAAAACCGAATTACACAATTGAGAAGGAAGCAAAAAAATATGAAGCGTCTGATACATACAAGCATATTCATAAATGCAGCTACTGCAGAAACAAAGCACACGGTGCAAAAAGTGAATGTCCTGCTAAAGGAAGACAGTGTAAAAAAAAACCCGTGCATGCAGTGTGTCACATCTCAGATAAAGAGGAAGACGAGCTGTTTCCAATCTACATACTCGAATAATGGATACTTAATTCGCCATCAATGATTGTTTTGGTAAAGCCATACTCAGTGTATTCATTAGATGAACGGTAAAAAAGTAAGAACGAGGGGAGGATGACTTATTGAGGCACGCAGGCAAAACCACAATAGCACGCGGGCTCGATGTACTGTAGTGCGCGTCAACTCTATCTGAATTGCGCGATCACATTTGAAAAAATATATCTTTTCAAGTTCTATTTAGTCCATATGTGTCAAACTCAAGGCCCGCAGGCCACATCCGGCCCGGCATGTAATTATATCCGGCCCGCGAGATCATTTTATATACTGTATTATTGTTATTAATGGCCCGGGGATATGAAGCGCTGGTAACACAATAAACTACAGATCCCATAATGCAGCGCTTCAGCTGCCTTGCCGAACAATTACCGCGTTAATCAAGTCTAGCTTATGATGCTGCAAGTTATTGCGAAGCTAGCCCACACGATGCTGAAGAGAAAAGGTGATTCTGAACATAGAGCCTTTAAAAACCGATGGGAGGCTGAGTATATGTTTACTGACATTGCCGGTAAACCCGTGTGTTTCATTTCTGGAGCAAATGTGGGTGTAATTACAGAATTTAATCTAAAACGGCACTATGAGACAAAACATCAAGATAACCTGAAAGACCTGAATGCAATGCACAAGATACAGAAAGCAGAAGAGTTAAAGAAGAATCTGACACTTCAGCAGACGTTTTTACCCGTGCAAAATCACAAAGTGATTTCAAGTGAAGCTACTTTTATGGGAGACACAAATGCACCAGTGCAACTTGCCCCACTTTCCCTGTTGCCAAGTAATGTTGAACCAAGTCGACACTACGGTGTTCCCAAATACGCACTTTGTTCATAAACTGAATGATTTGATTTGTTATTGCTGAAAAGAACACATTTTATTTATGTTTCCAGGTTTTGTTATGCACCATGTTCATATTTGAATTTGTATAATTTTGACAGGATATATTTTTATGGAGAGCAAAATCTTTTGGGATATTTAAAATTTAAGTTTATTTTTTATATAAAATTACATAAGAGTAAAGAAATTTGAATGTTTGTTCTTTTAACATTTACTTTATTTCTAACTTGTATAATTTAGACAGGATATATTTTTATGGAGAGCAAAATATTAAGTTATTTAAGGTTTGAGTTGATTTATTCCGGAATAATATTCTGTCGACTAAATAAAAATTTCTTCTATTTAAAATTTAAATAGAACTTCAACATATACGATAGTTGTGTGTGTGTGTGTGTGTATGTATATATGTAGATATGTACAGTATGTATATATATTTTTATATATATGTGTGTGTATGTATATATATGTATTTGTGTGTATATATGTGTGTGTATGTATATGTATGTGTGTATATGTAGATATATATATATATATGTGGATGTATGTGTATATATGTATGTATATATGTGTGTGTGTATATATATGTGTATATGTGTATATATATATATATATATATATATATGACAGCAACACTCATCACTCATAACAGTGACAAAACAATTACATTGACAATCATGTTACGTTATTTTCAAAATGTTTCCTTTTCTTTTTCATTGCTTCTTTAACACACTACTTCTCTGCTGCGAAGCGCAGGTATTTTGCTATATATATATATATGTATGTATGT
>JANRMT010062792.1:108092446-108207089 GCA_026402145.1 Polypterus bichir lapradei | reverse complement strand
GTACAGGAGATAATTATACTACACAGGAGCACTATAAGAGTGAAATGCTTAAGCCCTTCACCTATGGTTCTGCATGTGAGTTGATGGCTGCCGCTGAATTGTTCGGTTGTCGCTTTCAAGTGTACCGAAATGGCCAAATATTTTACACCTTTCGACAACCGTCAATGCCTCTTAAACATCTTAGATTCACAGGTGACGATTTCAGTAGTGGACACTTTGATGTTTATGAGTGTTTAAACTCTCAAAAGCTGGATGTGATTTTATCGATGAAACCGGTTGTGTGCTTACAACGCTTGACAGATGCCGAATGTCACTTCAACACAACAAATCCTGCAAATACTGTCGTAATTGAAACAAACCATGAAACCCAAACCGATTATGACAGCAGCAATCCAAGCTGTGAGATTTGAGACAAGATTACTGTTCACATGGCCAACTGTAAGTTACATGCTCAAGAGTAAGCTCAGCGCACAGCTTGGTCATGTTACAACCGGAGGGCCGAACTGACAACATGGTATACAAAGAGATCCTTAACAAATAATTATTGGCATATTTTCCCTCAGTTTAAAAAGGTTAAATTTTCTTCTTAATAAAAATTTTAAGGCAGTACTTCGGCGCTGCGAAGCGCGGGTATTTTGCTAGTAAATTAATGAAACAGTCCTACCGGTAGTCCTGAGCAGCGAGAGGTGAAATTTGTGGGAACACTCCCTCTGAAGACACATGATGACTAATCCACCACTATTCACATGAAAGGCAGGCACGAGACAGTCCAGTCTTCCTTGCGAGAAACGATCCAGGGTGCAAATGACTTCACAGTGGTTATGTTGGACCGGACACATGGGTTACACAAAAACACAGATCTCCCTCTTGCAGCTTCTGCGGCCCCTTTTCAAGTTTCACACAGGCCCTTCTTGTCCCCAGCAGCCCCAGATTGAATGTCTGGGGCTGCTGGGGACAAGAAGGGCCAGTGTGAAACTTGAAAAGGGGTCGCAGAAGCAGCAAGAGGGAGATCTGTATTTCTGTGTAACCCATGTGTCCTGTCCAACGTAACCACTGTGAAGTCAACTGCTAGTTCTTCCAGTGGTAGCACTGCTACAAGCTAACAATGTAATACAAGAAATATTAATGAGTTTATCAGTCTATGCTCATTTCAAATACTGTTAACTCCAAACTCTGTGGAAAGAAGATGTTCTATGATTATATATCTAACACTTTTAGAAAGAGAAGAAAAAATCATTTTCCAAAAGGGTTTTAATTTTGGAAAATCCCAAAATGTATTCCTGAGCGAGGCCTGAACTACCTGGCATTGTTCACAATTCATTATGAAATCCCTGATATAGTTTATGCAATTTTAATTTGGAGAAGTGTGTCAGGTGTAAGATTTCTATCTTAATTACATTGTGTATCACACCAGTTGAAGAAGCATGAATGATATAAATTATCAACATTCATTGCTTGCCTGACATATTGACACAGGGGTCTCCTTCCCAGCATTGCAAAATACTTACATATTAAATGAAATGGTCTGGAATGAGACAGAGCATAATTTTTCCTCCACTGTATTTTACATTGCTAAGTTATGCTCCAGTTCCCAACAACCTATTGGAAAAATGGATGCATGGAAGGGTATTTAGTATGAACAGGATCTAGAAAATAACATTAATCACTGATATGATAATTTTTAAATGAACATTCCTAATGTAATGCAAGAAAAAGTTGGGAGAGTTGACTAAAATGAGACAATTATTCACAAGTCCCATGTTTGTTTTATACATCATTTCTCTATTGTGGAAACCATCTCAAGAAATTATTACAAACATTTACATCTGTCCACCAATCCATACATTTTCTGTACATACTGTTCAAATTCATGTTCACTACCCAGAGCCTATTTTTCCATGTTTAATTTTACAGCTGGAAGAAAAAAAAGAAGCAACATATATAACTGATATACTATACAGGCCGCTTAGGGGCATTTATAAATGTAATACATTTAAGGTAAAGCATGAACTAACATTCAATAAATAAACCATCATGCATTATATGTAATGTATTATATATGTACAGTAGATTACATATATTTTAATTTACCTCTAAAAATCCTATTTATAAGAACATAAGTAAATGGTAATTCATACGAATATTAAACTACGACCATCTATACTAATAAAAGGCAAAGCCCTCACTGACTGACTCACTGACTGACTCATCACTAATTCTCCAACTTCCCATGTAGGTAGAAGGCTGAAATTTGGCAGGCTCATTCCTTACAGCTTACCTACAAAAGTTAGGCAGGTTTCATTTCGAAATTCTACGAGTAACGGTCATAACTGGAAACTACTTACGTACATATATATGGCCATAGCCTGCAGCTCGGTCGCCGTGTGAGGCGGAGTTGCATCCCTCATCGTCACGCCTCCCATGTAATTGAGTGCCTGCCCATATAAGGCCGTCCATCAGCAGCTATCCAATACAGAGACCTCAGAATTTGATGAATTAAGTATGAAAATAAATCAGCTAATGGTGGTTGTTCCACTTAGCTATTCCCTTTTTAATTTAAAATAAACATTTGATTAATCTGTTTAGTTTTTTATGTTGACCTAATCATTGTTTCTAGCTCATACACCATGGTTGATTAATGTTTAAAAATGTAGAGATATTAGCTAAATATATAATTACAGGTTGTATTATAATTTCAGGCCCAGCTACGGCTATCATTAAGTTGAAATTTCATCCATCATGCTGTTTATGTTTTGAAATACATGCATTATTTAGTGAAAAGAATTTAAGAAACAAATTAGGCAATGATTACTCTGCTTTTCTTTACATGCCAACAGTATTCACACTGTTTCCTGGAAATCAAAAGTACAAGCACAGCTGAGAACCTTCGATGCATGTACTCCGAGTGGCTCACGTGAACTGACTTTGCAGGACTGGGAAAGGTAAACCTGTGCATGCAGTGTGTGATGTCTCAGATAAAGAGGAAGATGAGCTGCTTATTGATGCAGTAGGAAACGAACAACCCTCTGACGCTGAACAAGCCTTTGTACACATATCAATAGGAAAGCAAGGTGTAAAGCTTAAGTTTAAATTACGTTCATGGACACGCTGCTGCTAAATATTCACAGGCAAATCCACAACTTAATACCGGGAATGCCTGTTAAACCTCTTAGATTCACGAGTACCGATTTGGGTAGTGATCACTTCGATGAATGAAACCTGTTCAAAAAACGCATTACACAATTGAGAAGGCAGCAAAAGAATATGAAGCGAGTGACGCATACAAGCATATTCATAAGTGCAGCTATTGCGGAAACAAAACACGGTGTAAACCTTAAGTTTAAATTAAGTTTATAGACAGGCTGCCTCTGGCGTTTGTCATGCCTATGACGAATACGATATTCGCGAGATACAAGTTTAATGAGAAGACGCAGGGTATAAACGAGACTTTTGATCACTTTGTAACAGAGTTAAAATTGCTGTAACGGAGTTAAAATTGCTGGTGAAGGACTGTGCTTATGCAAACGAATAGGAAAGCAGGGTGTAAAGCTTAACTTTAAATTAGGTTCATAGACACGCTGCCGCTGGCGTTTGTCATGCCTAAGACAAATACGATATTTGCGAGATACAAGTTTAATGAGAGGACGCAGGGTATAAACGAGACTTTTCATCACTTTGTAATGGAGTTAAAATTGCTGGTGAAGGACTGTGCTTATGCAAACGAAGATGAGATGGTCAGGGATAGAATAGTGTTTGGCACAAACTCAGCAAAAGTGCAAAAGAAACTTTTAAGTGCCGGGTCTGAGCTAACATTAAATAAAGCCATGGACATCGCGAGATTGCACGAGATAGCACAAGCACAGCTGAGAAGCTTCGATGCATGTACTCCGAGCGGCTCACGTGAACTGACTTTGCAGGACTGGGAAAGGTAAACCCGTGCATGCAGTGTGTGATGTCTCAGATAAAGAGGAAGACGAGCTGCTTATTGATGCAGTAGGAAACGAACAACCCTCTGACACTGAACAAGCCTTTGTACACATATCAATAGGAAACCAAGGTGTAAAGCTTAAGTTTAAATTAAGTTCATAGACACGCTGCCGCTAAATATTCGCAGGCAAATCCACAACTTAATATTGGGAATGCCTGTTAAACATCTTAGATTCACGAGTAGCGATTTGGGTAGTGAACACTTCAATGAATGAAACCTGTTATCTTTACAATGGTTGACAAATATGGAATGTAACTTGAACACAACACATCCTCCAAATACGAACGTGATTGAAAGAAATAATAATAATCAAATCCTTGATGACAGCAACACTCATAACAGTCACAAAACAATTACATTGACAATCATCTTACGTTATTTTTAAAATGTTTCCTTTTCTTTTTCATAACTTCTTTAACACACTACTTCTCCACTGCGAAGCGCGGGTATTTTGCTAGTCTGACAATATAAAAGAAGAAAACAAAACCTAATTTTTGAAAGATTCCCAAAAAATGAAATTTCTAAAAAAAAAAGGACAGGCAGCCAATGTATTTTTGAAGTGTTGAAGTAAGGTAATCCCATGCTTTTAAATGTGTAATAGTCCTTGCCACTGAATTTTGGACAACAGTATTTCCTGTTTAAGCTCCATGCAGGGATACCACACGATACTGCGTTACAATAATCAAGTCGTGAGGCGACAAAAGCATGGATAAGAGTCACCACTGTAGTATCTGAAATAAATGGAGGCAACCTTAAGGTTTACTTAAGATGGAAATGGATAATATTAATAATATGTGGTTAAAAGGAAACTGTGGGATCTAAAATAACACCAAGATATTTGACCAGTGCAGACTGACATGTAATAAAGCCAAGAATTTCTAGTGAAGAACTTTTCTTAAAGTACCTGTAGATGAAATAATTAAAGTCTCAATTTTTTCAGTATTTAGTCACAGACAACCAGTGTTTTATACTGGCCAAACAGGCAACTGGCAATGTTTGTGTAAATAAACATATAGTCATCTGCATAACAGTGAAACTAACTGGTGTTGTCAAATAATGGCAGCAAGTTGGAACATATAAGAGGGAACTGATCCCTGAGAAACACCATGAAACAAATGAGATAGATCAGACTTAAACCCACCGATGGTGACAAATCGCTGCCAGTAATTAAGGTATGATTTGAACCATGCAAGAACACTTCCATTCATGTTTAATTCATGCTTGAGTACAAACAATATCATGATGCACTGCATCAAAAGCAGCAGTACGGTCTAAAAAGATCAAAAGTGTTAAAAGACTATCCGCCACAACCAGGAGATCATAGGACTCTAATCTTATATCTTACATCACAGCTCCAGTTCATTCAAAACTGTGCTGCAAGTGTCCTTATATGAACCAGCAACAGTGAACACATCACACCCATCTTGCTTTGCCTCCACTGGCTCTTTGTGTCTTATAGGATTAAATATAAAATTCTATTATTTACCTACAAAGCTTTAAATGGCCTCACACCGAACTACATCAGTGACCTTCTCCATCTCTATGCTCCTGTTCTCCCACTAAGGTCCTCTGATTCTGACAATTTTTTTGTACCTCACACTAACTTGCACTCTGTGGGTCACAGGGCTTTCAGCTGTATAGAGCCCAGACTTTGGAATGGCCTCCCAAAATTAATTAAATAAGATGATTACATTTATTCTTTTAAATCTTTTAAAAAACAAATTAAAGCTCATCTGTTCAGTAAGGCGTTTAACTTAACATAACATTCTGCTCCTTCTTTCAGTCTTCCTCTCTGTCCAGATACTCAGTATAATTTGTGTGTGTGTTATATCACAAATGATGTTATTTGCTAGGGTTTTCTTTTAGTATTGAATCCAGTATTTACTCTGGTTTATTGCCTTTTATTCTATGTTATGCTTTTGTATATCCTGTATCTATCTGTTTTAATGTTCTATTCAGAAAACATTTGTATCCCATGTTATATATACCTGCTGTTTCGTCCTGAGACTCTGTGAAGCACCTTGAGCATGAGAAAGGCACTATATAAGTAAAATATATTATTATTATTATTATTATTAATCAAAACTACAGTAGCTCTTTAAAATTATTATTAATCAAAACTACAGTAGCTCTTTAAAAGTGAAAACTGCATCAATGAAGTCTAGCTTACCGAACACTTCCAGTTAAATTGTGAATCACAAATTTCAAGAGTACCATTACAAATTAAGGGGAGCTTTTTATTTCATAAAATAATTTTTTGTATACATCCAACTTACATGTATTTGGATCTGGATACTCCCAATATCTTGAAGTTACCAGAAATCAAAAAAAGATAAAAACTCCATCAACTCCAGTCTGAGCACTACGTTGTCACTGAGACTCCTGGTCTTCATTCTGTTTGACCTTCTCAATCTTGTCTGCAGCAGCAGTGTTTACAAGACAGTTGACCATTCCAGGCTCAGTCCTTAAAACAGGGGTACTCAACTCCAGTCCAGGAGGTTCGCAGTGGGTGCAGGTTTTCATTCCAACCAGTTTCGTAATTAGAAGCCAGGCCTAACAGAAAAGGAAACTTTGCATTTAGTTATGTGACTTGTTAGTGCTTTCATTCTTCCAAGACTTAATCCATTGTAGATTTTTCATTTTCTGAGAACATTATCCATATGTGTTGTGGTTCAGAACAGATGTGTACCTTCTGGTCCTTCCATTCTTTCTCATTTACTACGAAACATTTTATTTACACAGATTCTTCATGATGTATATTCACAGGTATAAAATAAAGAATGTTAGCTGGAGTGCTGCTGGTTCCTTTGTCATTTGCACCTCATTATTAAGTGAAGGTTGGTAAAGTAAACAGGCAACAAATAAAACCTAAATGCAACTGTTTAAAGTGATAATAGGCAATTATGGGTTCTGAATCAATACAAGTGAGTAAACTAAAGCTAAGCCCCAAAAAATACTGCTTTAGTAGTAAATTGGTTCTAATTAAAAAACGGTTAAAGCAAAAACCTGCAGACCTCCACGACTGGAGCTGAGTCCCCCGCCTTAAAATCTTCCAGCTGCTTTCACTAATTAGGTAGAGGAGTCACTTGAACTTGAGTCACAAAAGCAAATATTTGACTATAAAGTGTATTTATTCTTAACAATAAAGTGCTGGGGAGTTGGAGGATTTCATTCATATTGTTCTAAAGGACAGAAAGGCAGCACGTAAGTTGTAATTTATAAGTTATTCCTTAGTGTTGTTTGAAATTGCATTCTTTGTGAGATTTACCATTGCTTTGTGTTTTCTCCTGCTTGTTTCTTTATTATTCATTTACTTCCCTATATTTTTACTTTGCCTAAATATTATTTGTCTTGTTCCTTTTGTCACCTAATGGTTTTTAACCTCTTGGGAATAATGAGGATCAGCCTTAACTTTTGCTATGTTGGGGTTAGTATTCAGGCATTGGAGTTCTGCATTGCTCCACCTGCTAAACTACTGTTCAGTACCATGATTGTGATTTTTTTTTTCCAGTTGCCCATTTCTATTTGTCTCTGCATGGGCATTTGAAGAGTTATGGGAGTTATGTGCTAAGAGATGAATATGTAACACTGATTATGTATGCAAATCTGTCACTTTATTTAAAAAATTTAAGTTGTGTTGACAGTCTTGGCATTACCTGAGTTTGAAATAAGGTATGGTAGAATCCACCAAGAGCGTACTCTACCTATGGTTCTGTTCATAGTTTTCATGGATAAGATATTAAGATGGGCAGCACATTGGAGCATTGCTGCCTCACTGATCTGGGGTCTTGAGCTCAGTCACACCCCTTGTGTGGAGCTTTGTGTGGATATTCCTTTTACATCGCTAAAGTTGTACTCTGTTATAGGTCAACTGGCAATTCCAAAATGGCACTTTGTGTGTGGGTACGTGCATTAGTGGACCTTATAATGGACTGGCTTTCAGTCAGGGCTGTTTTCACTTTTATGCCCAGCGCTTCTGGGATAGGCTCTGGCTTCCATGACCTGTATGTTATGTTTTAATTTTGAGATGATGATGAGCATTCATTTTGTCTGCTGTTTACTGTTGATGCTATCCTCTTTATGAGAAGACTTCCTCAATTTTTTTTTTTTTCTTCTGGTTGCATAAAAGTTGAAATAATTATATACAGTAGTATATCACCATGCAATCAAACACTGCTGAAAAATAAACTAGTGCACTTGCGAGACTGGGAATGTTTGGTATGTATTCCAATGTTGTATTTGTCTGTCCACCTAGTCATGCTTTGCAATGAGTATTTTTCTTTTATTGATTGATTCATTCATTTTCTGAATCTGCTTACTCCAGTGCAGGATTACCAAGGATTGAAGCACATCCCCTGGTCCTGCAGTGGTAGCACTGGTGCTTCACTACAAGAACAATGGTTTAGCATCCTTGATGCTCCCTCTGTGGAGTTTGCATGTTCTGTCCGAGTACATGTGGGTTTCTTCCAGGTGCCTTTGTTTCCTCCTGCAGTCCAAAAACAGGCAGATTAGGTGGATTGGTATTGTCAAATTGTCCCCAGATGTTTGTGTGTGTGTGTGTGTGTGTGTGTGTTTTATGTGTATGTTCACCATGAACAGTCCTGGAAAAGACTCCATTTTCTCCAAGACCCTGCTCTGGATAAGTGAGTTTAAAAGATGGATGCAGCACTTCCAGACATTAGTGGACTGAAAGCAGGAACAAAGTCTTCCACAAAATCATGATAGGCTAATCTAAGGTTGCCAATCAAACTAACTTGCATTTCTTTGTAATGTGGAAGGAAAAAAATGCTTCTGGAAATAAACCTAGATAATCCCCAGAGAACGAGTGAAATCAAACCAGTCAATGAATGGGCTGGGATTTGAACTAAAATTCTGTATGCTGTTTGTAATTTTTTTTCAGTAAATGTTAAATTATTTGTGAATTTCAGATATGCATTGCCTAATAGCTTTCTGGTCATTCAACACAAAGAACCTGGGAATCTGCAAAACTATTTACAATAAACTATAATATACTTAAGAATGATTTAACAACCACATGACCCCCAACACCCCCAATACGCTACCCTTCATAATAAAAATTCTATTTATATAACTGGAGAAACCCAAACTGATACGTGTGAGGCCCCGCTGAACTGGCCAGTCCCCAGAGCCCCCTTTAATAGAGGCATTCCTTCTGATATCCAGTTATGAGTAATCTTGGCCCAGTGGCACCACTTACTGATTTTAGTCCCAGATGCCCAATTTAATCCTCACCACTGATGGTTCAGGAATAATAAATAAATATTCTTCAACAAGAAATACATTTATATTTATAAGTGGTGTACATTTTTAAGTGCTTGAATGCATTTTTTACATATGCCATATTCAGATCCCCTTAAAACTAGAAATTTTATTTTGTAAACATGTTTACTACTGTTTATATTTCTATCTTTCCTGATTTTTCTGTTCTCAGGTTTTAAATTGTTAATGTTACACATTCATGTAAGATAGTCACCAGAGATGTGTTTCTGGTTCTTGGGTCTTCTGCTGAATAGGGCCATCTTGTGGTCAGTGAAATAATTTTGTTTTATGCTCTTATGTTGTACAATTATGTCTCTTTATATGTCTCTCTTGGTGTTAACTTAAAAAGTACACCTTGGAGACCCACCAGTACACTTTTACAATTGCATACTGAATTTAAAATAGCAGCAGGATGGTAATTGCATTACTTTTTCCTGAGTGTCCTTAAGTACAGACACGTAGTCTCAGTCCTTTGAACATCCTAAAAAGTCAAGGCTAGTCTGTAGCTGTGAAATCCCAGAGAAACATGCAGGTAGTGGAGGAGAAGATCTGAATGAAAGTGACAGTTTTTGGTTAAGCATGGAACCAATGAAAAAATAGAATGATGTGTACATATACTACAGGAAAACATTGAAGACAAATAATTTTAAAAATCTCTCTCCTCACAGAATTTTTCTAAATTTAAACAATATAATTGTCTTCTGTAGTTTATACTAGACAAAAGAACTGGTGTTGTACAAAAAACATTAAGTAAGTAATATGATATCTGTAGTTAAGTAACTTTAGGAATTCTTACTTTATGAGACTGTGAAAGTCAGGGTTGGCTCCATGCTCTCTTGTCACGTTCACAAGCCTCTTTAGCCTGTAACCATCGATAACGATAGACCAAGATGAGCCGGGCAAAGGGGACACACACATTCAGCAAGGGTTTGGGACATAAGTGTCAGTGCTTTTGTTAAAATCCATCACCGGCTCTATCCCAATCCTGCCCTTCTCTTCCATCCTTTAACCTCAGGGCCTTTCTGTTCTGTTTTCTTTTTGTTCTAGCCCTTTCTGCCCTGATTTTTATAATGACTGATTGGGCACAGGTGTGGTGCTTTGCCCACTTAGAGGTGTGAATGAGGCACATCTGAATTATTCACTTTTATTTGCACGTGTATGCATGATCAACCAAGTACCCCAATCAACCCTTAAGTGAAGCACGCTTGCGCACACCCACACCAAATCAGAGTCTGCACTTCCCGGAACACGATTATTTATTTAAAAATTGCACTGTATATATGTTTGTAGCTTTTACACATGATTTCTGTTACTAAACATGTTTTAGTGTAAGTGGTTAAACAGTGGAAAAATCAATGAATGAAACAATTCAGAATCAGAATATCTTTATTGTCATTGTAACAAATACAGTGAAATTAGGTGCAGTCCCTGCGGTGTCAAAATATAAATAAATTATAATTACAAAAGATAGGAAAGGATAAGAAGAAATAAGGTAGAACACAAACATTAAACATAAGACCTTATTGCACATAAAACACTATTACACAAGATGTCATCTATTGCACTGCTACATTGGAGGTGATTAGCTGGCATTCAGTGCTCTAATAGCAACAGGGCAGAAACTGTTATCCAGTCTATTAGTCTTTTTTTTTTGATGCTCCTATATCTTTTGCCTGATGGCAACAGTTGGAACATGTCATGAGCAGGGTGTGAGGAGTCTTAGAAGATGCTTTCCGCTTTCATGAGGCAGTGAGAGCTGTGAAGTTCATCCAGAGGGGGTAAAGAATAGCTGATGATCTGCTGGGCAGTCTTTACAATCCGCTGAAATGTTTTCCTCTGCGCTGTTGTGCAGCTGGGAAACCACACGGAGAGGCAGTAGCACAGGATACTCTCAATAAAGCAGTGATAGAAGGACACCAGCAGTTTTTGGGGGATGTTATTTTTCCAGAGGACCCTTCGCCAGCTCAGCTGTGTTCAAAACCCAAGGACAGGTCTTACATGATGTGGACTCCCAGGAAGCGGAAGTCTGACACCCTCTCCACACAGTCCCCTCTAATGTAGAGTGTTCTTTTTCCTGAAGTCCACAACAATTAAGACCAAGGAGCTTGTGTTCAGGAGCAGGTTGTTGTCAGTGCGCCATGCTGTCAGCCACTCCACTTCGTCCCTGTAGGCAGACTCATCCTCCGCAGAGATGAGCCCCACCACAGTGGTGTCGTCTACAAATTTGATGATGGTGTTGCTGTGGTGGGCAGGAGCGCAGTCATGTGTGTACAGCATGAAGAACAGAGGGCTCAGCACACAGTCCTGAGGACAGCCGCTGCTGATGCTGATGGCCGAGGAGATGTGAGGGCCCACCCTAACCCTTTGTGTGCGGTCTGTCAGGAAGTCTTTAATCCATATACAGGTGGAATACGGGAGTCCCAGGGCTAACAACTTGCACACCAATCTGTGAGTGAGGATGGTGTTAAAAGCAGAGCTAAAATCAATAAAGAGGAGACATGCATAGCTCCCCTGGTGCTCCAGTTGGGACAAGGTAGCATGGAGAGCAGCAGCAACAGCATCCTCAGTAGATCCGTTAGCCCTGTAAGCAATTTGGTGTGCATCAAAGGTGGGAGAGATGAAGGACATGATATGACTCCAGTCATATTCTGCAACACCAATCCTTCATTTTCTATCATATGTGTTGATTGCAAAATATTTTTATTCATGTCTCCCATCATTTTCTTTTAGGGGTAGGGGTGTGTGTGTGTGTGTGTGTGTGTGTGTGTGTGTTTTTTTTTTTTTCTCTTACATTAATGTAATTTTTTATTTTAAATGCATCATATCCTTCTGATTTAATTTTATATTACACAACAATCCTGTTTTTTCAGTTTTAAACATTATGCACTCTAAATTTGGAAATGTGTGTTTTGAATGTAACAGATTGTCACTTCATTATGATAAAAAGCAAATCCACTATGATAATGTAGATTGAGGAGTTAGAATATTGTTTCAGTGTTCAGATTTTTTATCTGATTAAAACTAAATGCAATTTGTATGTATGTGTGTGTGTGTGTGTGTGTGTGTGTGTGTGTGTATATGTATATACATATGTATATGTATATGTATGTGTGTGTGTGTGTGTGTGTGTATATGTGTATATATATATATATATATATATATATATATAAAATATATAATATATATATATATAAACACTTTTTAATGGACATCATCTGTGTTCAATAAAAAAAATCAGAAGTCTATGTCTGTGCAATTACGAGTGATTTGTGTGCTGAATTTCTTAGCAAAGTTGCTGCTGGGCATTTTCTGTCTCCCAACTGCGTTAAGCAAGCAGATGGCGCTGATTTGCGATGTAATTTATGTTATTGACTCTTGGTGCTGTAAAATACCTGCTGGGGATGTTTACGTATTAGGGATTGTATATTTGTGGCTAAAATCACTTCCAAGCACAGAGCTACATTGCAGTGAGTGGTGTATCTAAACTGAATATAATGGCTAGAGTTTCAACGTGAGCAATAACCACAGCAAGGTTTATTTCTGCAACACATTGTCATACACAGGATGCAGTGTAGCTCAAAGTGCTTTACAAGATGTCAAAGAAACAGTAACAAGGAAAGTTCTTCTTACACAAGTTACAACTTGTGTACAACTTGTGTATCAAAATGTATCCTGATCTAGCAACAATCAATCACTGAGGTGGTTGGCAGAGTTTGATACAAAGAAACCATTTTATCTTTCGCAATTACCAAGACTAAATACAAAGTAAAAACAAATTATTGTTCACTAATAGAATTTTTCTCTTAGTTTTATTTTAAATTGCTTAAGCACCAAGTCTCTTGCATTTCATTTAATCAAAGTTCAGATTGTACATTATATGTTAAGTATTTTCTAATAGCACGAATGTAATGACGTCATATAATATGGTTTTGTGGTTTGGCTACATGTCATGTTTTTCTGACCAGTTTAATCCAGCCCAGGGTCACAGGGTGAGCCAGAGCCTGTCATTGCTAGCATAGGGCACAAGGTAGGAACAAACCCTGGACACAGTGCCATTGTGTCACAGGGTGAATGCACACTTACTCAGCAAACACTCACCATGGCCAAGTAGGCATCACCAAATCGCCTAACCTGCATGTGTTTGGAGAAACCCACACAGACATGGGGAGAACATTCAAATTCCACACAGGATGGACCTGGGACATGAACCCTGGCCTTTACATTGTGAGCCAGCAGCACTACCACTAGACCACCCTCAAAAAATTGTTGCCTGTGCAAATAACCACACAAAGGGGTGGTGCCTACAGAAGATATAAATACAAAATGGCAAAATGATGAAACACAGTAAAACAAAATATAATGGCAAAAAATAATGAATGCATTTCTGGCACAAAATTAATAGTGATGTTGAAAAAGGCTTAACTTTGAAGGAGCAAATGTTAAACCTTAAACATACACTATGGTATCCAAGATATTCGCTTTTGTGAGAACAGGTTTCACACAGTGGTAACAATGGTTATACTACAAATAAGATTGTCAAAAACAAGACAACTTGCTAATTCTCTTTGACCCCTTTTCCTGTACTGATGCCTCAGTCGGAGACAACAAAAGTGACAAGGTCTTGTACACCCTATCGGCATTCAGCTTTTCTGTATTTGTTTGCTGAGTTGATATCTTGGTGCTAGTGTGAGTGCCCCCTCTTGTGGAGAATCTACTTTGGACTTTGACCCTGCCTTGTGCGCAATGCAAGCATGTTAAATAATGCCAACTAGGGAAAGCCCCACCCTGGCCCAATAAAATATACAGTATTCTTACTTAGCATGAGTTAATAAACAGAATAGAAAAAACAATATTATTAAAAAAAAAAAAAGTGAAAAAAGTATTAGTTTAAAAACAATAACAAAATAAGCAATAAAAATACCACTTCCTAAGCCCCATTAATAAATTCTTCACCGCTTCTGTTTGACTCAATGTTATATTTTATTCAGTTTTCCAATTGCAAAATTGAAATCAAAATGAAACTTGGCTGTTTTTGCTCATCCAGCTTTCTTTTCTAAATACTGTACCTTCAGCAGTTTCAAAGCTCTGCTCTGCTAGCTAAAAAGTGAAAGCCCTTTCTAAGAAAATTTATTTATTGAAAACTTAAGAGACATGTAACAAACATTGTATCTGTGGCACCTTAGTGGTACTATATACAGAGAGATATTGCTAAAGAGATATAAACAATACAATATGTGAAAAAGGTCCAGACAATTAAAGTTGAAAATATGCTTTTTTTTCAGTTTGGTGGGATACAAGAGGCTATATCTGATCTCGGCTGTCAGTAAGCACTGTGTAATGTGGTAAAATGTGGCATGTTTAGCAGCTGTTGAGGGTGAGGAATCAGGGAAAATGTGAATGTGGTTATTTTCAAATATAATCCCTTGGTTCTATCTGAGAAGTAACATTATATGAAATTTAAATTGTAATTTTTCAAAGCACACAATGAGAGTCCTGAGTTTTGAGGTATTCAATCCACATATGTGGTAAGCTGCTGCTATCTCGGTGTCTGATTTTTGAAGTCCTCTTCCTCTCCAGTTATTTTAGGGAATAGTTCAGCAACGATTTTCACTGGGTTTGGACTTTCATAGTTCTCAGGGAGATCTTTGACTCTGATATTGTTCCTTCTGCATCCATCTTGCAGTGCAGCTAGTCTGTCTGCAAGCACTTTGCATTCAGAATTTGCAGCCATTGCTTTTTGTCAGCGAGGGAAGCAAATTGTTCAACTATTTCAGTATGAGTCGTGAACATTTGCTTAATGTCTTCCAACTGAGCACCAAGTGCTCTAAGTTTATTCTCAAACTTAACTTGCATTTTCCTGTATTTTTTCCTCATTTTTTTTCTAGCATACCTTTTAAAGGTTGCCTCAAAGCAAATGCTTAAACGTTTTTCCTGGTCTTTTAATATCCTGAAGTAGCTTCTCGTTTGTCTTGTGAGTGTCCTATATTTCTTTCCTTATATCATTTATATTACTTTTCCTTATATCATTTATTTCTTTCTTTATATCATTCTTTATATTATTCTTAAGCTCCTTTTATGTTTTGAGTGGTGGCCATTGCAGCGATCATTACCATCAGTTTGGACAGATCATTTCGGTCTTCTCCATGCTCTGTGGGTGAAGTAGCAAGCCCAGTTGGAGTCGGTGTTGCCGACTTGTGAAGTGTAGTTGAAAACGCGGAAGGTAAGGCCATTTTCAGTTTCAATGAGCCTTCTGGAATCGATGATTTCTCCTGGCCTGACTCTCTTGCACATTCGCCCCCACTTTCACTCTCAGCTGGAGACAATGCAGCAGCATTGGGTCCCGAGAAGTCTGTGCTTTTGCCTATCTGTTCCAGGTCAGTCTCTGGCAGGCCGTACCTTGGATGAGGCTTTAGCTATCTTTTTTCTGTTTCTTTTGGAGTCTTTTTTTCATGCTTATATATGCTTGTATATAGTGTAATTGAACCCCCTTGGGTTGAGTAAATACAGGATATCTGGGGATGTTAAAAAAAAAAAAAAAAAAAAAAAATAGATAAAATATTTCACTGCTGATAACGGAGTTCTGTCTCAGACGTCCATCTCTCATAATGGACGTGACCAAAACAAATGTGCTGTTTTAATGCTCTGATGCATGCATTGTGGCAAAGTGTTTTTTGAGATATCTGAAAGTTTTAAAATTTTAAATTTCTTACAATTTTTAAAAGGTATTATATTAGGCACTTGATATTTATGCAACCCTTATGGTTCATAATTAATTTTTTGGTTTTTTTGTAGCGTTGTAGTGTACTGGCCTGATCAAAGTGCTGCCTTATACAAGAACCAGTCTCTTGACTTGCGCAATTCAGCAGTTCAAACATACTCGTTTTAAATTACAGAACATGATTGACCTTGATTGTTGCTTGTCACTTTTTTTGTCTTGGTCATCAATGTGAGGAAGGCTAATTTGCAATCCTGACCACTACCTGGTAAGGGTGGTAATGGGAGATAAGCGGAGATGAATAAGGTAAACTAAAAAGAATGGAAGAACTATAGGAATATAATTTTGAAGCAGAGAATAAACTGTCACGGGAAGAAGGACAGATGTACAGGAGAAACAGATAATAAGGATTGCATCGAGTGAGATAGCAGAGGAAGCCTTGATTGAAAGAAGGAATTAAAGAAATGAGGAGCAATATGACAAGGAATAAAGACCGGTCATGATGGAAAAGAATTTGGACAAAGAATGTTACAGAAAAAAACCCTGAGCAGTTATGAAAGATTCCAACTTTTAAGAATGAATGAACACAAAAATATGGATTAATAAAAAAATGAGATAAGAGGAACAAAAAAATGAATGCAATGCAGTGATAAATAGAATAAAGAGGGGTGTCCCGGCCATTATAGGTTTGATCGATTTAATGAAGAATAAATTGGAAAAGAATTATAGTATTTTAGGGACCTCCTTAACAGGGATATAGATCCAAAAGTACAGTGCATCCAGAAAGTATTCACAGCGCATCACTTTTCCCACATTTTGTTATGTTACAGCCTTATTCCAAAATGGATTAAATTCATTTTTTTTCCTCAGAATTCTACACACAACACCCCATAATGACAACGTGAAAAAAGTTTACTTGAGGTTTTTGCAAATTTATTAAAAATAAAAAAACTGAGAAATCACATGTACATAAGTATTCACAGCCTTTGCTCAATACTTTGTTGATGCACCTTTGGCAGCAATTACAGCCTCAAGTCTTTTTGAATATGATGCCACAAGCTTGGCACACCTATCCTTGGCCAGTTTTGCCCATTCCTCTTTGCAGCACCTCTCAAGCTCCATCAGGTTGGATGGGAAGAGTCGGTGCACAGCCATTTTAAGATCTCTCCAGAGATGTTCAATCAGATTCAAGTCTGGGCTCTGGCTGGGCCAATCAAGGACATTCACAGAGTTGTCCTGAAGCCACTCCTTTGATATCTTGGCTGTGTGCTTCTCCCCCAATCGCTCAGTTTAGATGGCCGGCCAGCTCTAGGAAGAGTCCTGGTGGTGTCGAACTTCTTCCACTTATGGATGATGGAGGCTACTGTGCTCATTGGGACCTTCAAAGCAGCAGAAATTTTTCTGTAACCTTCCCCAGATTTGTGTCTCGAGACAATCCTGTCTTGGAGGTCTACAGACAATTCCTTTGACTTCATGCTTGGTTCGTGCTCTGACATGAACTGTCAACTGTGGGACCTTATATACTGTAGACAGGTGTGTGCCTTTCCAAATCATGTCCAATCAACTGAATTTACCACAGCTGGACTCCAATTAAGCTGCAGAAACATCTCAAGGATGATCAGGGGAAACAGGATGCACCTGAGCTCAATTCTGAGCTTCATGGCAAAGGCTGTGAATACTTATGTACATGTGCTTTCTCAATTTTTTTATTTTTAATAAATCTGCAAAAATCTCAAGCAAACATTTTTCATGTTGTCATTATGGGGTGTTGTGTGTAGAATTCTGAGAAAAAAAATGAATTTAATCCATTTTGGAATAAGGCTGTAACATAACAAAATGTGGAAAAAGTGATGCGCTGTGAATACTTTCCGGATGCACTGTAAGTCAAGCAATGATACAGTATATGAAGAAGCTGAGGATGGAAGTGAGAAAGTGGCTGAGGCAGATCCTTGTTCCAGGAAAATGACTGTGTAGAGAATGAGTAACAGTTGTGCTTGCCCTTTTTATGTGTTGCCCTGTAGCTGGCACTGAAGCTGCTCAATTTAATAGAATGCAAGCTCCTACTACTGCTGACTCAGCTCAACTGTTGCAAGAGTCTGCACCATTACAGTATTAAGGCCCTTTCACAGTATATGATTTTCCCAGTGGATATTCAATTGCAGAATTAATTTACATAATCATAGTGGGTTAGGGAGAGTTGCAGCATGCTCAACCTTGACATTCCCAGTGGCGCTGTCTGATCAGTCTTAAGAGTGGGTGACATCAAGAAATAACTAATTATCCCTCACTCAGCAATACAATGCATGCCACAAAGAAACAGAGTAAGCTCGCGTTTTGGACTTTGAAAACAGGAGAGATGCTCATCTGTCTGAAGTCTCAAGTTTTACATACCATGACAGGATAGAAGAAAGGAAAAAAAAGGCTGGAGATTGAAGCTGAACTCCCTATTTCTGAAAAACATTTTGTGCAGCACATTATTGGCTGTCAGAAAAAGGTGTGCACTAGTGAAATATGAAGACATGCTGGAAAGTCAAGTCATGTAGTTTGTCATTTCCTGAAATTACTAGTTGTGACATCCTCGGGTGACGGGTTTAGCAACAACAGTAATCAAATCTAACATTGCCTTTAACTAGAATCCTATAATGTGATGCTGGCTTTACGGAAACGCTAATTATGTAATAGAGCGTTATTTGCAAATTTGCAACAGTTTTAAGAATCAATTCATCAACTGCACAGTCTTAAAATATGTAAAACAGTGGAAGGAAAATAAGGAGATGGAGAATCAAAGAAAAGTTCACCCTGTTTACTGTCAATGTCCAGAAAATCGAACAAAAATGAGTGTGAAGTGGCACAACAGAAAATGGATGTAAAATCTACCCCTTAAGCCTCAAAGGCTTCTCAGAACTGTCAGCTCTATCAAGCAGCTCTGGGTCTGGGATCTCGTTTGTGTGAGATGTATGTTCTCCCACTAAGCTGCCATATTCTGGGAGCACTGGAAGGGGTGTGGCTTAATTGAGTAACAGTGTCATCAGGGTGCTTCTCATTGGGCAGCTTCTCAGAGCGAAAGAGGAGAAAAGAGATGATATGTTTAGCATTATCACCTCCTCTTGTCCTGGCAGGTTATTGCATACCTCGTTGAAGCCTGGAGGATGATGCTCAGATGCTCATGTGTGACAGCCCATATGTCATGTTATGTTTGAGAACATATGGTGTCTGACAGTAGCATCTGAAAATTTTGCGACGGCCTTTTAAACAGGAAAGTCCTGTGTAACATCTGTGGACCAGTAAGAGAAAGTGGCAATTGGACCATATGTTTTCAATGTGGAACTGAATGTTTGGATACAAGGGCATGATATCGTCGATTTATAAATTGCTAAAGGACATGGTGGATGGGTTATGTTTAAATGAAGGTCAAACTTTCAAAAAATGTTAAAAAGCAGGCCTAACCACAGGAGATAAAAATGGAGACCAAGGACAAGATGGTTGGATAGTGTGATAGCTGATCTTACAACAATGGCAAGCAGAGTTTGGAGAGGTAGCACAGTTGATAAAGGTATTTAAAGGAGAGTTGTAGAGGACATCAAGTCCAACCAAAGGACTGAAGTGCCAAGCAAGGAAAAGAAGAGCATGTAAAACGTTCACATTACTTTATAAAAATCAATGAGTCAATTTTCAAACCTCTCTGTGATGTCCTGGTGCCCTGTCCAGTGTTACTGTAGGTTCTGGTTTGCTGTTATTCCTCTGTGCTACCCAGTTTTAGGTTAGGTGGATTTGAAAGTTGGTTCTCATGGCCAAAGAAAGAATTGACCGGGTTTCACTGATAATAGCCACTAGACATTGGATTAATGGATTTTAAATGGATTTTAAACTTCCCAAGGAACTGCAATTCATGCAAACCAAGGCTGCTGGGGTTGTCTTGACTGCAGTTCAAAAGGGGTGTAAACTTGGATGGAGTTGCTTAGAGGACTTGAAGGCTGCCTGAAGTCTGAAATACCTGAAACAGTAAGAGGCACAGAGAAAATTGAGTTTATTAAATACTCCAGTATTCAGCTACTTGCCATGTGTTTGCAAGCACCTAAGCAGCTCGGTTACACTTTGCTACAGGAGCTGTTTGCCCACAACCGGAGAGATCGACGTGCTGATGCAAGAGTAAATGTAAGGTGAAAAGATTTTAGAACCACTCTACCAACTGTTGTAATGGGAAATGTTTGATTGTTGTCAAACAAGATGGAGGAACTGTCTGTGCATATAGGTGGCCATGGAACATAAAAGTACAGTATCATTGTGTGCTTTGCAGAGCGCTGGTTTAAGCTTGATATACCTGACACTGTTTTACTGTTGGATGGGTTTCATCTTATTCAAGAAGACAGAGACCCAGTGTGGTGTGGAAAAAAGACAGAGTGGACTAGTCATCTATGTGAATGAGGAATGGTATAAAAGAGAGTATATCGCAGTTAAAAGTACCATTTATAATTCAGACATTGAAATTCTGGCTGTCGGAATTCTTCCACATTATTTGTTTTGCACCCGACAAATGGGGATCTAGCAACGGAAGTGATTCATTCTGTCGCCAACACTTTAATCGTGACTCGCTCTGACCTTGCAGTTATAACATGTGGTGATTTCAACTATGTTACTTTGGAAGGAGCCATGATAAATTCTGTCAGCTTGTGACTGATTCCACTTAGTGAATTAACAAGGTGGATTTGCAGTATTCAAAGGTTAAAGATGCCTTTAAGTGTGATCTATTTCCTCCTTTAGGCAAATCTGACCACAACCTAATTCATCTTATTCCCAGCAAGAAGCCTGTTACTAGACGGCAACCTGTTACCACCAGAAAAGTAAGGAAGTGGAGCCTAGAGGCTGAAATGGCTCTGAATGAATGCTTCCAAATGACAAACTGGTAAATGATGTGCAAGTCAAATGTAGACCATTTTGATGGACTCTGTCACTGCATTAAGTCTATATTAACTTCTGTGTCAACACAGTGGTACCCACAAAGACAGTCTGTTGTTTGGAAAGTAAGCCCTGGATTACTAAGGAACTTAAAGGCCTACTAAGTGAGGAAATAGAGCATGCAAATCCAGTGACAAAGAGGCTCTAAAGGACATGCAGTGTGTGCTAAAGAAAAAGCTGAGTGAAGGAAAGGAAGCTTACAAAATTAAAACAGAAAACAAAGTCACTCAGATGAAGGACATTTGGAATGAACTGGGTATAATTACTGGACTTGAGTAACCCAGGGCTCGGGTGCTAGAAACGGAATGTGGACAAAGCTAATGCCCTGAACAAAGTTTTTAATAGATTTTTCCCTCCCACTGCCACCTTCCTCCAATGACCAGTCTTCCCACATCATCCCGACTACATCAACAACTCCTAACATGTCCACTGGAATGGCTAGTGACAAGTCTATCTTTGACCATCAGTGTGGACTGCCCATAACTGAAGACCAAGTAAGGAAACAACTGAGGAAGCTACACGCAGGAAAAGCTGTGGGATCAGATGGAGTCAGTCCTCGAGTTCTTAAGGCTTGTGCTGAACAACTTTGTGGTGTCCTGTCAGTTCTGTCTGTTCAAATGGCTTCAGAAAGTGCAACAACTGTGGAAAACCTCTTGAATTGTTCCTGTTCCAAAGAAGACAGGAACCTCTTCCCCTCATGACTACAGATCAGTGGAACTTGCGTCTCATATCATGAAGACCTTTCAGAGACTGGTCCTGGACTATATGAGTCCTCTTGTGTTAGACCACCTGGACCCACTGCAGTTTGCCTATTGGACAAAGACTGAAGAGGAGGATGCAATTATTGATCGGCTCCGCAAGGCTTATTCTCACCCGGACAAAGCTGGCAGCACTGTAAGAACTGTATTTTGATTTCTCCAGCGGCTTCAGTACTATCGAGTCATCCCTGTTAAAGGGTAAACACAGAGATATGCAGGTGGATGGGCCTATGGTAATGTGGATAATGGACTATCTGTCCGATAGACCGTAGTTTGAGACTCAATGATTGTATTTCTGAAACAGATATAAGCAATACTGGGGCTCCTTTATATCAACAGCAGTATGTTTACATAATGTCTCACTGTGACTGTGACAGCCAAGTCAGAAGTTTCCTTTCTTTTGAATTTTCTTAATTCTTGTGTGTGTTCAGACCAAAGTGTGTGTGTGTGTGTGTGTGTTTATCCATCCACTCATCCATTATCCAACCCGCTATATCCTAACTACAGGGTCACGGGGGTCTGCTGGATCCAATCCCAGCTAACACAGGGCCCAAGGCAGGAAACAAACCCCGGGCAGGGCGCACACACCCACACACACACCAAGCACACACTAGGTGCAATTTAGAATCGCTAATTCACCTAACCTGCATATCTTTGGACTGTGGGAGGAAACCGGAGTACCCGGAGGAAACCCACGCAGACATTGGGAGAACATGCAAACTCCACGCAGGGAGGACCGAGGAAGCGAACCCGGGTCTCCTAACTGCGAGGCAGCAGCACTTCCCACTGTGCCATCCTGTGTGTGTTTATTCATTTATTTATTTATGTACCCCCTTATCTACCTACTTATGTATTTATTTATTTAAAAAGCCTCTGTAAAAAGCCAAATTTCACCTTGGGGACAAATAAAGTTCTATCTACTGTATCTTAATATTCACACTAAAGCTAATTCTTCAGAATGTATGAGGAAAATGGGGAGCCCAGAGGGACAATGGCAAATTCTTTTAAAACGTACTAATAAATTACATTAAAATGCTATTCACTTATGAAGCCTTGCTGCAAACAGGTAGTGCCTGTTTACTTTTAATCCACTCAGACACAAGTGTTTTTCCATTTCACAGATGACCAGCTCTGAGCCTGACCGAGTCAAATGAAAGCTAATGTGATTCGCACTTCTGTAAAAGTAAAACGATTCAAAGGTTTATTGAAACTGTTTTAGTTGATGATATAATAAAACAGTCACATCCAAGGTCACAAATTAATTTGCAATGTGATGTGCTGCTTAAAACAAACTAAACTAGAGGCTAATGTGGCTGTCACATCTCATTTCTATGGCTGATTATACTGTACTGCATTTGTTTGTCTCACTTCCTAATTTCAGCAAAGGAAGTATATCTAATTAACATTTCTAGCTTCGGATGTTCCTTGTTTTCCAGTGTTTTTCATCTTAGATCTATAAAGTATTTTGTAAGTGCTGGAGCATTTTTGGAGAAATTGAAAGAAAAACATTTTCCAGTAGATGGCAGCATTGCTCTGTTGCGTTATACTTGCTCTTTTTTTAGAATTAAATCTATAAAACATGGATCATTGGCGTGAATATTTAATAATGAGATGGTCCATTAATTTTTTTTTAACATCATGAACTTTAATTTGTTTAAAAATAAATCGGACCATTATAAAACCTTCTTAATCTAATTGAAAGACCATGTGTTAAAATTAATACCCAAAATTACTACTTCTCTTCAACTTTTTTGAGTAAACCCTCTTGGTTTTTTCACATCTAGTTGTGTTACAGAATCAGACATTCATGTATGATCCATTTTTTGCAGTTGGTAAATAAACTGTATAATGTCAAAATGAACACACAGCTTATTCTTTTTTATTACTTAATTCCTCAACATATGTTGTCATTTTTTGAAGATCTCCCTGATATAATTAGAAAGAAGCTAAAAGTATTTCAAGTAAAATTTGTAGTATAGCTTTCAGTCTTTTAAAGGGTCAGTGTGTGTTTGTGTGTGTATATATATATATATATATATATATATATATATATAATATAGTGATGTATGGCCGGCTGTTCATCCCGGCCAATACACCCACGCCGCCAGGTGGAGCCCTTCCTGCAGTAAGGAGGTGCCCCGAAGACCAGCAGGGCATTATGGACATTGGAGTCTTTATTCACAGCCCTGCTGGATACCATGGGGGCCGCCAGGAGTCGCTGCAGGGAGGCCCAGAGACTATTTGCCTTAAGCCCAGGAAGTACGTCATAGTCACATGGACAAAGAGAACGATGTGCTTCCTGGGTCAAGAAAAAAGGATTTTTTAATCTGACCCGGAAGTGTTCCAGGTCACATGGACAGAGGGTGAAACGCTTCCGGGTCAAGCAATATAAAAGGACTGTGGGAAATCCCAGACAGACGAGCTGAGTTGGGAGGCAGGGTGGCTAAGTGTCTGGGAGTTGGAGGAATTGTTATTGTTTATTTGAGTATTGTGGAGAGGAGCGTGCTTTGTGCACATTATTATTGTAATAAATATCATTATTGGACTTTTAGCTGGTGTCTGACGTGTGGTCTGAGGGTACAAGGGTGCAAGCAAACCCTTAATCTGTCACAAAATAAATATTATATATATATATAAATATATATTTTGTGGACGCGGCCCGGACACAGACAGGCAGACATGTTGTAATCCACCACCACACGTTTTATTTTACAAACTATTTACAATTCAAAGTCAGTGCACAAACCCCAAACACAGTCCTGGCCACACAATGCCTTCTCTTCGGGCCGCCTCCACTCTGCTTCGTCCTGCTTCCACCCGACTCCAGCTTCGAATGAAGGGAGACGGCCCCTTTTATCCTCTCCCAGATGAGCTCCAGGTGGCTCCCAGCATTCCCTCGTTAGCCACGCCCCAGCGTGGCGGAAGTGCCGGCTGTTCTCCCGGCAGCTCTCCGGGCGCCCTTTTAATTCTTCCCCCCAGCACTTCCTGGTGTGGCGGAAGTGCTGAGGTAACAGGTCCCCAAGGCATTGGGGCGCCTCCTGGCGGTGATCACGGGCCCCTACAGGATGGAGCTTCCATGCCCTGTACCTGTGGCCCCCAGAGCAACCAGGAAGGCGGTCCCCACATGATCCAGGGTGGGCTTTGACCCTCTTCTTTTAACCCTCACAGCATCCCGGCCGGGTTGTTGCCCCTGGCATCCCTGACAATATATATATATATATATATATAGCTAAGGAACAGCTGAAATGTGGGAAAGGCCATGTGATGGTAGGTCCTGTCTGACAATAAGGGAAGGGGTTTCCTTCTAATTCTGGAAAATGTGCTTGTTTTCAAAAATTGCATGCATCTAGAAAAAGGAATATGCTATGCAAGGTTTAAAAGCTATAGATGCCCATGAAACTATTTCTTCCAGCAAAATATGGAAGAAAAAAGTCCTTGATGACTGTGAAACAAAACAACTCATTCAGATTTATATATGAAAGAACACAGTCTTCAACTGAGACAAACGTGAGAGTTTGGGGCTTTTGAGAGAAGGCTAGCAAAGGCCTTCAGGGCTCAGAGTATAAAGAGCTATACAAGACTTCTGGGATGCACCCAAGATGTATGGTCCAGCAGATATGTCAATTTCAGGATAGCTTCTCCAGCTAGTGTCATGAGCTATGAAGTTCAATGCTGAACTGCAACCATGACTCTTTGGTAGGAGGAAGAGGGGCCAAGATTTACAGAAGCTGATGACTGAAGACTTGGAAAGACTACCCCATCTGATAAGATGAACAACATGCATTTTTTTACTTATTACACCAGCTATAAAAGTGTCAACAAACAAAGAGTTAAGGTTGTTCAAGAAGAGCTCTGAAAAGCAAGGCAGTTTGCGGCCACTTTAGTCTTCAATGACAGTGATGTTCAGGTGGACAGGTGTCTTCAATGGGAAAGGGAAGGGTAGAGGTGGAGTTACCTGGTTCTCCAGACTTTGGGTGGAAAAATCAAACCATTGTTAGACAGTGGAACCATTAAATGCTTTTCCAGTGTACCCTTAAATTCCTTTTTCATAAGAGTCATATGGGACCCATGCTTCGGGCAGAAGTTTAAGTGGGGTACGTTTAAGAACAATGTGCAATGGTTGCACAGAGTGATGGCAGTATAATATTTAATTGGAACTGGGAGCTGGAAGAACAGTTAGTTGTCTTACAAACTAGTCAAGGTTGTAACCACAAATCAAAATAAGTTTTTTTTCAACAAAGCCAGTGACATGAACTGAAACTTTAGTAAATAAAATAAAGCAAGAAGGTCAGAAGCCAGAGTTTCACATAACTACAGTTGAAATAAAAGACAGAAGTCGTAGTTGAGGACAATGGAGATGAAAATCTAGAAATGAACTAACAAAGTTTTTAGTGAATATCCACCATCTTTGATGATCAGGAAGTGTGTGATGCTGACTGTCATATTGTTGCGAGGTTTTATTACAGACAGGGTTTGTTCTGTAGCTTATGTTTATCTTCGGTATTTGAAGTATTATGTTCTAAGGTTTTTTTTTTGCTTTTATGTGATGTTTGTTATGTTTATATATTATTTAGTATGTATGTATGATGTATTTAAGACATTTAAGCATTTTCCGATGTTCTGTGGGTGGAACTCGAGGTGCTGGGTCCACCCTGGTGTCACTGCGGTCTTCTGCTGGAAGAGATAGTCCCAGCAGTTATTTTTATGATTATTAGTTATGATCTCATTTGAAGTGCTCTGATTTGCTTTAATTTGTGGTCGTAATATTGTCCTTATTATTGTTGCTTCCAGCCATACTGTGTTGTTGATAGCACCTGAACCCTTGTTAAACCACAAGAACCTGATGCCCGATTGAACATTAAACCTTGTGTGGGATTTTTGAAACCAAAAAAATGGTAACTTCACACTGCAGCTCAATTCCCTTTTTTTCTTTTATATGTGACACAGATCGTAGGTTTTGAAAGAAGTGTAATTAGTAAACTGCGGTGGGCTGGCCCCCTACCCGGGGTTTGTTTCCTGTCTTGCTCCCTGTGCTGGCTGGGTTTGGCTCCAGCAGACCCCCGTGACCCTGTAGTTAGGATATAGCGGGTTGGATAATGGATGGATGGATGGATGTAATTAGTAAAAAAAAATATGGAAACCTTTCAGAAAAGATTTACACTGCTGTCATAATGACTGTTTTGCATCAAAAGCCTCCCCATCATTCTTTAATGTGTCTTGTCTCCTGTCCTTTGGGAATATTTCTATATTCACCACACCGGCAGTGACAAATGTGACCAAACCAACATCTCTGATCTCTCGTTTCCTGTTTCTCTTCCTTGTTATTACAAACTGACAAATTCACAGATATCCTGCACTGAAATATGCACTGCATTTAGCAGTAGACTGTTTAATTGATGACTCTGAAGATGCAAAGCACTGATCGGAACAAGTCCAAGGCTACCTGATTCACCTATTGCTCTTGTTTTAGTTATTTATTTTGGTTTAAGTGAGAAGTCAAGCAAAATGACACATTTTATTGGCTAACTGGAAAGATTACAATATGCATGCTTTCGAGGCAACTTGGGCCCTTTCTTCAGGCAAGATGTAATCACCCTAGTACTATATTAGTTTAAGTAAAAAAATGAAATTTTTGAAATCTCAGGAACATAGTATAGCATTTTTTGCAAATTAAACATGAATATATTAGGTCACTTAGTCCTAGCTAGCCGTTAAAAGACTACCGCAGTTAAGAAAAGGTCCAGTTCAATAAAACCAAGGCGGATGCTGTAGTTAAAGATACTTAACTAGAGCTCTGGATTAAAATTAGGAACATTACCTTTAATCTGAAACTGATGTTATCTGCCAGCAGATGGCGTCAAGCAAGCTGTTATACAATAATGTGGTGTGTTTTAAATGTGAATGGTCTGTGTATGAATTCAACAAAAATGTATAAATTGATCATGTGGACCCCAAATTACCAGCTTGGAAGTGTTGTGTGATGATAATAAGAATACTTGTGACAGAGTTTTGTTCGTCTCTCCACTACAGCACTTCTGTGTCTAACATGTTCAGAGGAACTGCCGCCAGTTAACTAGAGGGAATGCTGGATCTGACAGACTGGCAGCTCCTTCACCTTCCTCTTTGTGTATGTCCTTGTGCTCTTCTCTGGGTCAGCAAGCAAATTCCATACGGTTGCTGAATACCAATATTCTGCCAAAGCAGTGCTTTTTACGCTGACTGTAAAAAGCTTTTTGACTGAAATAAGGTCATAGATTTTTTTACCTGTGTTGTTCAGCTGCAGTTACAAGCATATACTGGACATTTACACTTTCTCTCTCTCTCTCTTAATTATGTAGAACAGCCTTTAAACTGATATTAATATGAACTTCTTAAAATAATGTACAATGAGACCAAATACTTCAAACAAAACACATTTCTGAAATATCAGACTATTAATACAGTTGTAATATTTCCGAAAGGAAGTAAATGCTCACATTTTATTTTTGGAATATTTCAATTTAAAATACATATTAAAAATAAGAATCGCATTGTACTCTGCACACTTCACAATAATCTAAAAACATGTCCCTTATACTATTTCGATTGCTGAAATCAAATCTAGGCAGAAATGAGTGCAAAAGAAAAGTCGTGCTGTAGAGAGAGTGACAAGTAATTCAATGCAGTTGTCCATGTGGGAATAACACAAAGATGACAATCTGCATGTGTACGCCATTGGACTTTATGAAGAATTAAGGCTTTCTGAGCAAATTCCTACAACTGGTTGCCTTGCTAGCAATGGGTAGCCAGAATCAAAGCACAAAACTTGTAATGGGGGCAGGACATGTGGGATCTGTGTTTCAAAAGAATATCCTGGACCATAACAAACTGGATAACCACCTCGAGTGCTCACGTGGGTAAATGATTGATTGATTGGGGAAAATATTCCTCATGTACTTAAAAGTAAGAAAGCGGGAAGGCAGAGGGCTAAGAAAGTTCTCCAAAATGTCATTTGGTAGAAATGGGTTCCTGAGTATAACTGGTCTGGCTCTGTTGCATAACATGAAGGGTAAGCTGCAGGTAAGCCACTAGTGGTGTCTGGTCCCTCATAGAGTGTTTAGAATTAGAATTTACCCCAGAATGTTAAGTTACCTTAAAAACTTGAAGTTGGATTTGGGGGTCTTTTCTAGGAAGGAGGTACTTTGGCTAGAGTGTGGAGACAGATGTTTCGGTGATGAGCATGGCTTTGTATTTGAGAATGATCACCAGCATCGGGAATGTTACTTTTAAAAGTAACTTAGTTATATTACTTACAAAAAAGGCTCTAATTATTTTATCTGTTTAGTTATAATAAAATATAATGCATTACAAACCATGTTACTTTTTCTTTTGTCTGAAAAATTGCTCATTTCACTGGCCAGCAGTTGTTTGCAAATCTTAAAGCCATGAACTTTCCTTAAACTAACCAGATACACAAAACAAATTCACAATTCTTTTGTTTCTTATAAATACATCCAGGCCCAGGGGTGCTACAGCAAGAGGAACACGCTCCTGAAGTGGCAGAGACCTGTCTGAGGGCCCAGAAATATCTACAGAAGCTGGTTATGACGAGCAGCACCCTGAGCAGTGAATTGGGTGGCTGGGTGCTGTCACAGCACTGTGAATATGTTTTCCAGCAGCTAAAGCCCATCAGCTTATTGCCTCACACCACACACCACAGGCTGCTGTGATTTCTCACTGTCTTACAGTGGCCTTACACTGGGTGGTTTAAATTTACCACTTACCAGAGAAGAACGACTAGGCTGATTCTAGGGCTACGGGGAATTATGAAGGAAGATTAAAAGAGATGAGCCTTTTTTGTTTAAACAAATGACGATTAAGAGGAGATATAATTGAAGTGTTTAAAATTAAAAAGGGGATTACTGCAGTGGATCGAGACTAGTTGGAAACTTAAGGATAAATTTTGCATAAACATTAGGATGTTTATCTTTAAACAGAGGACCATGGTTACATGGAATAAGCTACCAAGTATTGAAGTAGGCAGGATATTAGGGACTTTCAAAACTAGACCTAATGTTATTTTGGAAGAATTAAGTGGATAGGACTGGTGAGGTTTGTTGTGCTGAATGGCCTGTTCTCATTTACATTGTTCTAACATTCTTAGTACATGCAGGATTAAATGCACACTGTAAGAAATAAAGCAGAAAAACAAAGGTTTAGGGCATCTGAAGGAAAACCCCATATAACTGAATAAAAATAAAACCGTTTGAGTAAACGGTGTTGAGAAAAAAACATCTTTCTAGACGCAAATCTGAATGTTCACTACTCAGACGTCAGATCTTCTGTCTTTAAGCACTTGAGGTCGGAAGAGGTGGATCCAGATAGCAGGACACAATGAACGTGATTTCATTGGTGTTAAAGCCAGTGGGAGGGAAAAAAGGCATTTGTATACAGCACCAACCTGTTGAGTGGTAGGCCATTACATCACCAGAGTCCTTAAGCTTTCCCCCTATGCGTGAGCATGTGACAGTACCTATAACTTTTGTTCAGTTGTTTCCACTTGATTGCATGCTTAACCTTCTCCTCACAAGCTGTCACCACATGGCCATATGGTGCATGTGCACAACAGCAGGAAATGTACTTCTGAAAAAGGTAATACTTATGCAAAAAAATGTTTTTTAATGGTGGGAATAATCTTCCATAGTAATGCAGGTAATGTTACTGCAAGAAAATAAGTATTGTGTTATGTTACTTATTTTAAAAAGTAATCGGACTATGCAACACACATTACTTTTTAAGATGTAACCCCTCAACACAACAGATGACCTCACCTGAGACAGAGATGTGAAAACTGTGTAGACAGGCCTTGGGGAGTAGCTAGACTTTAATTTGGATTTATCTCTTTGGCTCTTTCTGTTCTCTGGGTGATCTTACTTTATCTGTTTTGATTTAATAATCTAAGCATTTTCACAATGATTTGGAATGTAGCACTTTTTACTCCAGGTTAGCATGGAATATGGAGGTACTCCATAATAGAGGGAAGGGAATGGAATCGATCATAAATACAAATGAAAACTCTTTATTGTTAAGACTGCATTCATACTTTTGTTTCTGTGAATATATTCACTTTTAATCAATATTTTGACAATCTTCAAAATCAGTTGCTCATTGTGCTTTGTCATTTACCCTGCTCAGCAAAACCATGAGCCCTACAAAACACTTATTTTCTGTACATTTATTTTATGGCCTCCATACAGTATGTGTCATTAACCTAACTGTATTATATACACTTTTTACTGAAGCATTTGTATGGCTGATTTATATTTGTTTACTGGTAGAGTGCCATCTGTGATTTGTATACAGAACTGATAGAATAATATTACGAGTGCGGGGGTCTTGGTGATTTGATATTCCTGCAATCAGCAATAGGAAGTTTATTTTACAGTACATGCTTGTGACATCTTAAAATATTACAACTGCAGCTCTGTACTGTCCTTAGTCACCCCTAAGAATGGTTCCTGCTATAACATCATTGAAAAGACTTTACAAAAAAACAGTTTTTTAGTCTGTCAAGCTTATTTAGCTGATCCTCCGGCTAGGATTTTGGATATCTCTGGGTCCACGGTGCTTGAGGCTGATCCTCCGATTAGCTGTGAACCACCCAATCTCACTGAGATTGCACAGGCGGTGAACCAGCTTAGGGGGGAAAAGGCCGCAGGGATCTGTGGTAATTGGGGTAAACTTCTCTAGGCTGGTGGTATGCTGTCCTCCTGCCATTGCAAGCAATCTTTGCTTCCATTTGGGAGACTGGCATCATCCCAACTGACTGGAAAACGGGACTCGTCATCCCTATCTGGAAAGGGAAGGGTGATCGCCTGGACAGCGGCAACTACAGGGGGATAACACTGCTCTCTGTGCCAGGTAAGGTCCTTGCTAGGGTCGTCCTCAATAGGATCCGTGATCACTTGCTCGCCTACAAGCGACCGGAACAGTCTGGTTTTACGCCTAAGAAGTCTACCATCGACCACATCCTGGCACTGAGGGTTCTCCTGGAGCGCAAACGTGAATATCGGCAGAATTTCTTTGCAGCCTTAGTCGATTTTCACAAAGCGTTTGACTCAGTTGATCAAGCTGCCCTATGGGACATCCTGAGGATTCGTGGGATCCCCTCGAGGTTACTGGATATCATGGCTGGCCTGTACACTGGTACTGTGAGTGCTGTGCAGAGTGGAGGCAGAACCTCTGTGTTTGTTTTTCCCAATTAATTCTGAGGCTCATCAGGGGTGTGTTCTTGCTTCTACTCTGTTCAATTCTTTTATGGACTGGGTGTTGGGCAAGGTTGTGGGGTCCAGCGGCTGTGGGGCATCTGTTGGTGAAGAAAGGTTTACGGATCGTGACTCTGCTGACGATGCTGTGATCTTCGTGGAGTCAATGGAGGCTCTGATCGTGGTGCTTGAGAGACTGAGTGAGGAGTCTGAGTGTCTAGGCTTGCAAGTGTCCTGGATAAAAACCAAGATCCAGGCCTTTATAAGTAAGACGCTGATGGAGAGGTGAGAAGCGATTTAAGGTGGGACGGATCTACAAGTTTTTTCATAGGCTCTGGTAATTCTAGTGTTAATGACCTCTTAGGCACAGCCATCAGCAGTGTGTCTGTTTGCAGAGAGAGTGTCGACCTTGTTGAGAGGTTTACTTACCTTGGCAGTGACAGTCATGTCTATGGTGACTCTTCCTATGAAGTCAGTAGACAGATTGGGAGAGCATGGGGGGTCATGAGGTTGCTGGAAAGGGGTGTGTGGCGCTCCCAATATCTATGCAAAAGTCTTTAGAGTCCTGGTGCTTCCTGTCAAATGAGACAAAAATATTCTAGTTGGTCATTTATTTATTGAGGAAAATGATCAAATATTACATATTTGTAAGTGGCAAAAGTATGTGAACCTTTGCTTTCAGTATCTGGTGTGACCCCCCTTTGCAGCAATAACTGCAACTAAACGTTTCCGGTAACTTTTGATCATTCCTGCACACCAGTTTGTTTTTTGGTAATGTAATTCATTTTAGTGTTAGAGATTAAATATTTAATGATTTGAGATTTTTATTTCAAACAGATATACAGTATATAGTAATAACATTACTGTTGCATTGGAAAACTTAGAAAGATGCTATACAGTGAAAGTGAAGACTTTTTTTGTAAACTTAAGTGTCTAAGTCTCTAAGCCTCTAAGTGTCATTTTTCTAATCTCATTTTCAAAGTTCATACTTTAAGAATTATTTCCAAAAGTGGCCTTTTTCTTTTAATATATTCCATTTAATTTGATCTGTGTTGGACTGGTGACCTGTCCAGGGGTTGTTCCTGCCTTGCACCCCGTTCTAGCTGGGTTAAGCTACAGCTCCTTGTGACACTGGTTTGGGTTTAGTGAGTTAGTAAATGACACGACAATTCATTTGATTGGAACCATGCTTAATGCATATAGATCTACTATATTTCCTAATTTTCTAAAATCTTACAAGGTTTTAATGTTTTTCAGAAATTGTATTTAAGTAATTACCAAGTTTATCCAATACAAAATAAAAAGCACCAGATGTTTTTCCATTGTGGACTATGGCCGGCAGCTTATTCCGGCCAATATCCCCAAGCCACCAGGTGGAGCCCTCCCTGCAACATGGAGATGCCCCGGGTTCCAGCAGAGCATCATGGACCTTGGAGTTTCCCTTCACAGCCCTGCTGGATACCATGGGGACTGCCAGGGGATGCTGCAGGGAGGCCCAGGGACTTCTATTTGCCTTATAACCTGGAAGTACTTCCCAGTCGAGGGGACAGAAGCAATGTTGCACTTCCAGGTTGAAGAAAAGGAGTTTTTACCTGACCCAGAAGTGTTAAAAGTCACATGGACTGAAGGACAGAAACACTTCCGGGTCAAGAAGTATAAAGGGACTATGGGTAACCCCAGCAGCCGAGCCAGAGTTGGGAGGGAGTGCGACAGAGCTGCTGGGAGGAGTGGAAGATTGACTGATTGTTTATTGAGTTATTGTATTGTAATGTTTATTGGAATAGTGGTGCTTGTGCACAGTATTATAATAAAAGTCAAGATATTGGACTTATACCAGGTGTCGGACGTGTCGTCGGAGGGTCCAAGGGGCGCTATAGAGTGCTTATTTTACACCATACATCCATTATCCAACCCACTATAGCCTAACTACAGGGTCACGGGAGTCTGCTGGAGCCAATCCCAGCCAACACAGGGCGCAAGGCAGGAAACAAACCCCAGGCAGGGCGCCAGCCCACTGCAGGACACACACACACACTAGGGACAATTTAGGATTGCCAATCCACCTAACCTGTATGTTTTTGGACTGTGGGAGGAAACCGGAGTACCCGGAGGAAACCCACGCAGACAACATGCAAACTCCACGCAGGGAGGACGGGGGAAGCGAACCTGGGTCTCCTAACTGCGAGGCAGCAGCGCTGTCACTGCGCCACCGTGCCACCCACCCAGATGTTGTTTCTTTTCAAAAATGAGATTCCGACATTTTTAAATAAGTCTCATTCAATCTGTTTCTTAAAATAGTTAATTCAATGAAATATTCATGTTCTTCTCCTATTGAATCAAAAAATGAATGATTTTTGTCAGCTTGTACAAAAAATCCTCTACTAGTTTTACACTTTTAACAGATTTTAAAAGACATGTCTGGCACTATAAGGGATATAAAATGTCAAAACGAACACATTATGTACAGGTACCAAGAGTCTTCTGCATTGCAGAGTTTTATCTAGATCAACAATTATATTAATGAGAGCTCATTTTAAAGATGATCTATCATCTCGAGTGAATTACTTTCCCTTTTCAACAAATGGTATTTTGATGAAGTCCTCATTAAATAAGGCCTTAACAGAGTTCAGGGCTGACACAGCTTTTTTTAACCTTGTTTTCCAGTTTAGCATCATGGGTGACGAAGACAGATATTGGATACGAGGTGGGAAGCATCCTTGGGTATGGCTCAGTTCATAAAGCACGCACTTAAACATCCATATCTGGGGCCAAAGAGAGAAAAATATATAAGAAAAAGGGAACACCTGATAAAAACCCTCCTATACATGAGAACTCTTCCAATCATATTAGTCATACTACTCTTGAAAATTTGGTAGGTACATTTTATAGTTAAGAGGAATTCAGACTTGTAAGTACTATTTGTTTTTCTTTAGATCAGTTTTTCAGTCCTGTAAATAATACCTCAAAGAAGTGGGCCAGTATGTGCTATTTAAGGTTTCAGAGCTTCCATTATCAGTAATTCAATGATTGATAAGAATTCTTGTGTCCATTAAGAATGGTTACCTCAAGTGCATTTCTGATTACTGCTTGTAGAGTAAATTGTGTGCTGAAACACCATACATTTATGGACTACACCTAACCTAGTCTTAAACCTATTTTTACAAATGTATGTATTTCAGAAAAGTATGGATTGGGAAAATGAAAAGCTGTGACAACGTTTGTGTTTAATATGTATAGCACTGGACCTTAAAGATAAGGGCACAGGTTCATTATCTGTCACTGATAGCTGATTCAATGTGTGAGACTGAACAAGTCATTTGGGGCCAGTGAGAAATGAACAAAAACAATTTTGCTGTGTAAAAGTACCATTTAAAGTAACTGTATACATTTAAAATAATGTATTTTTTCTTAATATTACATTTAAACAAATGTATTGATTTACTGTAACCTAAGGCTAATCACATACAACACATACAAGAAAACACGTACAAGAAAAGTTTGTTTCAGGTAAGCCAAAACATTGTTTATTTAATTTGTTTGATTTTTTTTTCTTTTATAAACCTTAATTTGTTCATTCAATGAGCAGTGCGTCATACGCATGTCACAGCAATGACAACTGATGTCCGTGCACCCTTATTAACACTAGAATTACCAGAGCCTACGAGAAAACTTGTAAATCTGGCCCACCTTAAATCCGTTCACACCTCTCCGTCAGCGTCTTTTGTCCTGTAAAGCAGCCTGCTATTCCATCCCCCCACTGTCGCAGAACGTTCACAAACTTCTCCCAGCTAGCGCCTTGTTTGATTATCTGGGAGTGAACTGCTGGAGTTTTAGAGTGGAAATAATAGATCGTTATTTGGAACACATGTATTTCATGTGTGTTCCGTTTCTACAGTAATCTGTGTAAACACATTGTTTAAACAGAAACTTTTTCATATTTTAGTAATAAATGTTACAAAATGTAGGCATAAACTATAGAATGTGTGAAGCCTGAAGTCCAAAGATCAAATAAACACTTTCACAAAAGGTTCAAGGACGATACAACAGCTTCTGTGGCGTAGCAGTAAGATTTGCTTACTTGTAATCAAGAGTCCCTGGTTTGATCCTAACTGCCTCCTATATTTGCTGTTTTCAGTAGTGAGCTGCTCTAATTGTTAATATTATACAGTACACACATAATTTGGTTTGTGTCTGTAACAGACCGTGTACATTTATAGTACTGTACTTGTAAAAGTTACCGTTTTTTTTTTTCATTTTTATTCTCTCAGTTACGATCACAATACATACTACCATCCCAAAATCCAGGGATCTGACGCTGTTAGTTTTTTATTTGAAACGGGGAATAACTGTAGATGTGAGTAGTGTTTTGAGGCAATGGAACTGGACGTTCTCTGATCTGGAGGGATAAAAGCTGACACGCAAACGCTGGCGAATCTGCCTTCTTCGTATCTCACCGTCACTATTTTTTATTTATTTTTTTATTCAGTTTTATTGAGTGTTCCTGCTCATGCAGAATTAGTATGCACCTTATGGTTTATAATATTGAAGAAATCATGCTCTAACACCCCCTCCCCCCGCCCCTCCTGATCGGACTCTAAGTAAGAGCGCCAGCATAAATCCACACCCGATCTGAAGCTGTTCGTTTTCAAATAATATTGCATTAGTGCGATGATGTTTTCTGATTGGTACTATTCAGGTCATAAAATGATTTCTTCAAAATGTCACATATATTGTCTCTTTTTTTCAGGTGTGTAATAGAAACCACAGCATAGAGAGAAGTGTACATTGCAACAGGTACACATGTTGTAAATGTAGGAAAGATGGTCTTTTTTTTTGACATCATGAACCATAAGGTGCATACTAATTCTGCATGAGCAGGAACACTTAGTAAAACTGAATAAAAAAAATAAAGTGACGGTGAGATACGAATAAGGCAGATTCACCAGCGTTTGTGTGTCAGCTTTTATCCTTCCAGATCAGAGAATGTCCAGTTCCATTGCCTCAAAACACTACTCGCATCTACAGTTATTCCAAGTTCCAAATAAAAACTAACAGCGTCAGATCCCAAGGCCTGTAGTATGTATCGTGATCGTAACTGAGAGAATAAAAGTGAAAAAAAAGATAACTTTTACAAGTACAGTACTATAAATGTACACAGTCTGTTGCAGACGCAAACCAAATGTATGTGTGTACTGTATAATATTGACAATAAGAGCAGCTCACTACTGAAAATGGAAAACATAGGAGGCAATGGGGATCGAACCAGGAACTCTTGATTATAAGTCAGCAAATCTTACCACTACGCCACAGAAGCTGTTGTAGTGTCCTTGAACCTTTTGTGAAAGTGTTTATTTGATCTTTGGACTTCAGACTTTAAACATTCTATAGTTTATGCCTACATTTTGTAACATTTATTACTAAAATATGAAAAAGTTTCTGTTTTAACAATGTGTTTACACAGATTACTGTAGAAACGGAACACACATGAAATGCATGTGTTCCAAATAACGATCTATTATTTCCACTCTAAAACTCCAGCAATTCACTCCCAGATAATCAAACAAGGCACGAGTTGGGAGAAGTCTGTGAATGTTCTGCGACGATGGGGGGGATGGAATAGCAGGCTGCTTGCAGCTTGTCTTAATCGGCACATTTACAGGACAAAAGACGCTGACAGAGAGGTGTGAATGGATTTAAGGTGGGCCGGATTTCTGAGTTTTCTTGTAGGCTCTGGTAATTCTAGTGTTAAACTATTGCAAATAGATTTTTACATCTTTTTAAGTTTTGAGTGAATGGTCCAATTGTGTGGATCTAATGGCCATTCAATTGATCAATTAAAAAACAATCGAGTTAAGTGTTTTTTAGGAATGATTTTTCTGGAATTGTAAACAGGATATATATATATATTTTTTTTACTTTAAAATCAGTATTTTATTGGTTGGGGGAGCAATGGAAATGAAAGTCGAAAGTGATTAGTGTGAGAAAGACAGCACTCAAAAAAATCTAATAACAGGTAATTTTATTATGTTTCTGTAACATCACAATTTACTTAACAATTTTTAATTTTAAAAGTGTCTATTCTGAAAAAGCCTTTGCAGAATTCTGAGTATGTACTGTAAACCTAATGGGCAGTTATTGATGTAAATGCTGAATGACTTAAAGTTTATTATCTCACGTACAATGAAATTCTTCATTGCACATTTGATTAGCATGTAACAGGACTTGTATTTGTGCCTGTTCCTTTTTGGGATTTTAATGGACAAGCTCAGAATGAGTGAGTGTGAGTATTTAAGCAAGAGTGCCAGTTACAGACTGATGTCCTGGTCAAGGCTAGGTCTTGCCTCGTGTTCAATGATGGCAGCACAGGAATTTGTTCTAAGCCAGTAGGATTACAACTGCCAAGAGTATTTTTAAGTGAAGGATTGGGAGATGAATGCAGAAATGTACTCAAAAGCTGAGTCAAACCCAAAGAAAGTACCCACAATCCAAACACAACAAATGAAGATTAAACTAAAGCTATTTAAACCAAGAGATTGCCCAAGAAACACAATGAAATATTGAATTTCTTTTGATATTTTTCTTACAAACATAGACAACAAAAAATCCAGCAGAGCTGATTTAAATATTATTGTACAGATGATGACATCGAATTTAGCTTTTAAGGCTGCACCCCCTAACAAGGCGTCATCGAGCCATGACAACAATAGCAACACCCAGAAATAAAAAAAAAAAACAATGACTTGGCATAAAAATGAACATCAGGATTCCACTAAAAGATGCATAAAAAGATTTTCAAGTTGTCTGATATGCAAAATTTCTACAAAAAAAGAAGTTCAGAAATAATTTAATGTTAACAAAGCGCTCCTTTTGTGAAAAACGACACAATGGCTCTCCATGACCCAGAATAAGTGAGATAAGAAAATGGATGTCTGTACGGATGAGAACCTGAGGGAGACATAGCTTGGTTTCTTAAATTTTCTAACTTAATCAAAGTGTAATCTGTTCTGTAAACTTACTACTTGTAACGTGGCTGAAATGAGAGGCAGCACCTCAAATACAAAGCCGTAATTCTGTCCTAAAATAGGCAGATTCCTGCTGTAAGAGAAGAGCTTAGGAACCTTAGGGTTCGTGATGTAGGTTTCCGAGTTTCCCCATGGGATTTAATACAGTTTACCTAATGTAATCTAATGAATGCGATTGGGGGAGACTTTTTGAGACTGTACAGCGGGACCCCTGAACTACAGAATTACATTTTGAAGCAGGTCTGCAAACCAGAGGAAATTTCCCAAGGAAAGCAAGAATAGATTGCTTGTGAAAAGATTCTGGTATAATATAGTTATAATAATATCACATGTATTGCAAGAGCTAGGAATTTGTTTTGAGAATAAAGTATAAAATAAGCCAACTGTGTTAACTTCAACAATTAAACAACATATTGAAAATCTTTTTAGAATAATGGCTGGGTATTAGTTATATGGTTTAAGGTAATTACTAAAAAAAATCATTCAGTTGCTGCTCTAGAGTTTAATTTTGTTTCAATTTTATTATGTTTACTTCTCATTAATTACCAATGATGAAAAAAGCATGTTAACTGTTTATAGTTACGGTATCTCTTTTTTTGAATGTGCTCACTACCCGAGTATTCTTTGGTTTATAATACTTAACCCTAATATTCTGGCTATAAAATCAATTTTGTATCTTAGTCAGTCATTACATGTTGACTGATATTATTTTTGATACTTTCATAATTCTTCATGCTGCCATTTTGCTTTGCTTGGTGCTACCATTTTGCATGATTTTTGTTAAACATTGCCAGTCATGTGACACACGTCACACAACCTTTAACTTTAATGTGTCAGATTGTAAAGCAACAAATGCAGATCATTCTAGCTAGTGGATAAGTAAAACTTTTCAGAGTGTTTAGTGTAGAGATGATTTACAAATATCATCAGGTATTTGTGTATTTTGTATTTTGTTTGACAACTTCTTTTTCTTTTGAATAACATTTTGGGTCTTGATGATTTAACTTTTTTTTTGTCTTTTGTTAATATTGTCTGCCTATTTGTGACTAAAACCTTTTATTTCTTCTCTGATCCTGTCAAACTTTGGATTCAAGCTTGTTTCTCCATATCTGGCATAAAAAAGAGCAATTGGAGACTGCAACGTCTTGGCCAAATGCCTAGATATCGAAATAACTTTCACAGCAGAACAAACAGCAAAATGAAAAACTGTTTAGTGTAGTTTACAGGGAGTTGATTTGGAGCAGCAAATTTTAGATCTAGAAAAAGGCATCACACGAATTAAAGTGGAATTGGTAGAATAAGCAGGATATCATCCACATATAGCAACATTTTTGGGAGACGTTGCATTCAGTGATGGGGAAAAGCAAGGGGTTTGAAAGCAATAGTTAGATTAAAGATGAAAGGGGAGAAGGGACAGCTTTGCCTGGCATTGCTGTAAACTGAAAAAGAGATGGGACAAGCCTGAATTTATAACTACTGAAGGATGAAAACAAGTGTCATGTTCAATGGTGTTTGGGGAGGAGGTTATTAATATGAACTTAATACTAGGGATAAGAGAAACAGCTGAGTTTTCGATTCACATACAGTTTTATGAAACTGACACCAAAATGTTTTTCATTCAGTTTACATATCATGACACTGATGAAAGAGAGTTATTTGAAAGTTGTGAAAATTAGGAATATTGATTCCTAAAGCCTTGTTCACACTTATATGCTCATGTTTTTTTTTCCCCGATAGCTGTGCAATGCAGGTAATCCTCAACACACCAGTAAAATCAGTTATACTTAATGGTCGTTGTTCACATCACAATTGAGAATTGTGGTGCACTTTTTAATAAATGTGACCCAAATGTTTCCACATGAAGCTGTAACCTCAGTCACATTAATGCATGTTCTCCACAGAAGGACACTCTCATATATAGGATCCTACCCGTTGCCATTACCCAGCATCCACACTTTCCAGTTTGATTTTTATCAATGAGGCTGAGGATATGTACTCTCCAAGAGCTATGGAGGAATGTACCGAGCATTGTTTCTTCTGTCCTGATGCATATTTTAAATTTGCAAGATTGTGATTTGTGGACTCTAGGTGGCACTGTTTCCCCTTTTAAACCCAACAGACAGACACTTGGGACATCAGGTAAAAGCACCAAGAAGATCTTTAATTCCGTTTCTTCTTTTAACTATGCCCTCCAAGCATCACAGTCACAGTAAACAGGGAATATTCACAAGCACAATAATCAAAACAAATTTATTTCTCTTTCTCCTCCGCACCTCCCAGCAAGCTTCATCCACTTCCACCCGACTCTGGCTTGCTTGCTGGGTTCACAGCAGTCCTTTATATATGGTCTGATGGAGAACTTGAGTTTTTTGTTAGTTTGAAAGTACTTCTGGGCTTCGGTCTTCGTGACTTGATAGTACTTCTGGGCTATGTAGGAAATAAGAGTCCCAAGGTCTTCTTATAATGTGACCTGGCTGCGCCCGCGGTACCCAGCAGGGTTGCAATGTCGAACTCCAAATTCCATGATGCCTTGCGGGAATCCAGGGCACCGTTATGCTGCAGGGAAGATGCCATCTAGCACTTTGGGGGATGCAGCCTGCAAACGTAGCTGCCTTCCCCCAACCTTCCATTCTAGGGGCGTCCTGGCCGTCCCTTACAGATTATAACAGACAAAATGGGCATTGTGCTGCTAGAACAATCAAAACATATGTCTCGCGGTTCAACAACGTGTACATGTGGCACTACTGAACTTTATTTAATCGCTAAAAGACAGGCAGATGCATACATGCAGAATTAATACAGGAAGATGCTTACCAGATTGGGACTAAACAACTTTTTTCCTTTGACAATGTTGTAAATTTTGCTGGTAAAAAAAATACCATATATTTTTCATGATTTTTTTGTGAAGCAAAACTCTTAAGTTTCACTGTAGTCTCAATTTTGCATGAATTGCTAGCTCATCATTATTAAATACCCTCCAGATAAGGCTAAAGTGGTCGTCTTGACGTCTAATGAAAGAAAGACAGCTAGATGACAAAAAATTGGAGCTGCTTCAATAATGAAGTAGATATTATCCCCAGCATGGAGTCTACAAAGTGACCAGTAAGAGTCACTAGCTCTCCAGCTCACAATATTAATTGTAGTAAAATGCAATTGGCTTCATCCATCAAAAATACTTGCATGAAAGGCCAATTAAAGAATGACAAACTTTTAAGTAGGATAAAAACAAGCAACAAGACCATGAAAAATGGCTTTATCCACTTGTTCTGAACCATGTCTTCACTAAGGTTGTTGATTTCCTTGTAACTTAAAACACAATATTTCAAAATGGATGATTGGTACGGGCGGCACAGTGGCACAGCGGTAGCGCTCCTGCCTTGCAGTTAGGAGATCTGGATTTGCTTCCCGGGTCCTCCCTACGTGGAGTTTGCATGTTCTCCCCGTGTCTGCATGGGTTTCCTCCAACAGTCCAAAGACAGGCAGGTTAGGTGTATTGGCAATCCTAAATTGTCCTTAGTGTGTACTTGGTGTGTGGGTGTTTGTGCCCTGCGGTGGGCTGGTGCCCTGTCTAGGGTTTGTTTCTTGCCTTGTGCCCTGTGTTGGCTGGGTTTGGCTCCAGCAGACCCCTGTGATCCTGTAGGTAGGATATAGCAGGTTAGATAATGGATGGATGATTGGTACACAAGATAAATGGAATTAAATTACTACTTTTATATAATACCTGTCAACATATTCACGTTCTTGACATTCTCGATTTCCTTTATGACAGTTAAGCAATATTTTTGATGATTAACTGTAGAACTTTTTTTTTTTTGGTTTCAATCCAAATTAAGAAAATGTGGCTTTTGCCTCCCTTTCTCATTATATGTGTGCTTTATTCACCTCAGGAGAACAATGAAAGTGTGTCGTCCTCATTGGTTAGATCAGGATTTACACACTGAGTTAAGGCCCACGAGGAGCAATCATAATTAATTATGCATTGAAAAAAGCTTAATTTGATTTTACCCTAAAAGTTGCTTACTGAATATATACTGTTATACTATAATTTGGAATGAAATTGTCTTTTAAAATGACACATGGCAGAACTGCATTAGTATGATGCAGCAGCTTTCAGATGCAGTCCATGTGTAGAGATATTGCTAAAGTATCTATCTATCTATCTATCTATCTATCTAGTGCTATGAGAGTCATACAAAGCATTTTCTTTTTTTAATTCCAATAATTACTTGTCTTTATAAGTGAATTAGGAAAAGTTACTGTTTGGAATGATGTTTGAGTCAGAATTTAAGTTTTTATGTGTCACTGTAATTCTGACCATGTACACCAGGGGTCCTCTATCATGGTCCTGGAGGGCTGCAGTTGCTGCAGGTTTTTGTTTCAACCCAATGCTTAATAAGAAGCACTTATTGCTCAAGTAACACTTCTGCTTCATTTTAGTTGTCTCGCTTGTTAAGAGTTCAATCCCTTATTGCTTATTTTAGTCTTAAACAGCTGTATTCTCAGTTTTTAATTGCTCCTAATTACCAATAACATACAAATGACAAAAGAGACCAGCAGTTCTCCATTTAGCTTGTTTCCATTTTCACCTGTCTGGATTTATCATGCACTATTGGGTTTAATTAAATACTTGGAAGGAAAGTGAAGAGAAAAAAGTGAAGGACTGAGAATTACTCCTCCATTTTAGCCCTCACATCATTGGGATGATATCCTTAGAAAGGGGAAGAAAATCTAGGATCTAAAAATTACCTGACATAGCAGAATTAAAGCACTAACAAGCCATGAAATTAAAATATTGGCAAGAATTGCTTTCTAATTAAGCAACCGGGTTAGAACAAAAACCTGCAGCTACTTTGGCCCTCCAGAACTGTGATTGAGGACCCCGATCTACACCCTTACATTTTTAGTAATTTTAAATGTGTCTTGTAACCACCAAAGGGAGCCACTGAGCCCCAAACCCTAGATACAGTAAAACCTGTCACACTCGTGGGTTTAAATAAAAGGTATTTTTTAAAACCTCAGCATGAATTCAACAATCATCCAAAAATCATTTGCATAATCACAATAATAAACCATTCTTTCTTCTCTCGTCCTCCTGTTGAGTATTGCCCGCTGTTTTCCTCTGACTCATTGATGTGAGACAGTGGATTACCTTTTAAGCCGGACACGGGAATACTTCTGGTGCTATGCTATGTCTTCCTGCAAACTCTTCTGAGGCATAAAGAAAGCACCCCCTGTAGGTACCCAGTGACCCTGAGAGGGCTGCACTTCCATACTCCAATTCCTAATCACCCATGCGGGTTTCCCGCCTGTGTTGCCATACAAGGCCCACTGCCACCTGGCGTATGGGGGATGGAACAGCTCCCGACTCTCTGCTTCCACTGGTCCATCCATTATATCACTATGGCTGGGCACAAAGCAGTTTTTCAGTCCCCCCAGCCACTTCATCTGTTGTTTGACTCCGCTCTTCCGTCTGGGTAATAAACCCTCCTGCTTCCTGGCCAGGATGCCTGTTCTCCTCCTACAATCTGTACAGGTTCAACAGACCTTACTAATATAAGCACGCACTAAAATCGTAGAAGAATCAGAAAAGAAATTGGCTTAAAGTTTTTCTTCATTTTTTTTACTGTAAGGTTCTCCTTTATGTGTCTTGCTTTTTGCCTTGGAATACAGCTCATTAATGTTTTTGATATAGCTCCATAAAACTATGGGTGAACAGGAGCTTTTTTAATATGTGTTTTAAATGCAAATAGGAACTGGTTTGCAGCATTAGACCACTGGGAATAGTTACAAGCCAGCCATACTATTACTTACAAGAAATGTTTTTTACTGGTAATTGGTGTGCCCTCTTGTCACTTGATTTTAAACTGCCAGATGATTTATGAGCTCAGTACAGGAAATAAGGAGTCTCTTTCCATTCAACCATTCAGACCATTATTACTTTCCTTACCGCTATTCTTCATAACACATATTTCTATGCGTAATCTCAATTTTTAAATTAAACAGTAAATAAAGTGGATAAAGTATTCAGCCAATGTGACGGTGAAGATTTCCTTTATTCTGATCGTGTAACCGAAAGCATTAAGAAGTAAACTATAACCACTCTCTTTGGTTTAATTATGAAACAAGGGACCTCTGCAAATCTGTTAACACTTACTATAGTGTGCTAGAATTGCTTTTGTCACATTGCATAATACAAAACAAGTGTCTTATTTTAGCATAAAAATATTGTAAACATGCATTTGATGTTGATTTTTCAGGCTGAGGAGCAACAAGAAGCTTTAGCAGAACATGCATAAAGAATATTACAAAAACAGGGCAAAGAGCGTAGTAAGGCTTCCAACACATGAAAGTGTAAATAAAATTCTACATTAATGAAGAAGACAAAGACAAACTGCCTGGAACACTTTAGTAAACAATGGAGAAGAAGTGAATAATATGCTGCCTGAGGATTGTGGTGTTAAGTGTGATGAAATAGAGATGTAACACAACTGGAATTACTGACAAAAATGTGTTTTAAACGCAGCAGCTTTGAGATAAATAGATTCTTGGCTATGTTATTACGAACAACTGAAGGAGAGTAATTTTTCAAGATGTACGTTTGCTTTTAGCTGAAGGAGAAAACAATAAGTGTTCAGATATAAAGACAGAATTTCCATAATTCTTAAAACTTTAACATTCATTTTTAACACATTAGACAGGAAAATGTGCAGCAGCCATTAGTTAAAATGTGTAGCTCAGAGCTGCATTAAAGTTGTCATTTCAAGATAGTCATTCACCTCCAACCAATCCTCTTTAAAGAGGACTTTGACATCATAAAACAGGACTGCAGGAAAACCCCCCAGAAGTAAAAACAAAACTTTTATCAATCAAGGAAACTCCTGTGAAATCCTTAGAGCTTACAATAAAAAAAGTAATTTTAATTTCTATGGTAAGCAGAATTTCACTTTAATAATGAGTATAAATACTGCATCTTTCGGCATTCAGTTTCTGGTTTATGATATCTGAGGCAAATTTTAAAGTGGACTGGTTAAACATAAACAACTTCAGACAAACACTTCATAAATAAAATATACCATGAACAATGTCAGTGTTATGACAACTGACATGTACAAGACCCTAATTATTATGATTCCCTTGAAAGTTTGGTATTTCTCCCAATAACTGTGATCATCAAAAATAATAATTTAAAAAAATAGCGGGAATGGATGAATAAATGAATGAATTAAAGCTTTAGACGTCCTGTTTGTGCAACTTCATATTGTGCAACAGTTCAGTGTTTAGGGTTAGGGTTAGTGGCAGCTGAAAGCCCATCTTATTCACCTTTTCACTACTAGTTTTTTACTTTATCACATTATCTATTTTTGAATACTCAGATTTCTTCTTAAAATATAGGATTAGCTGAGGTAGTGGCTGAAACATTGTCTGGTGTGAAAACTAATGGAATGTTGTTTTTCCATCTACCGCAGGTCTTAATTACAGTGGCGTATCCAGAAAATTTTCAGTGGTGGGTGCATATGGGAGCCAGGCAACATTTTGAGGGGGCATACCAAAATCAGTAGCAAAACTGATATTAATGTATGAAACTCTATACATGTGCAATGGCAGTCATTTTTTTAATTGGTTCAGTGCCAATTAAAATGGATTACCAAGTCCAATTAAATAAATTGCTAAAAGCGCTGAGCAGGCTCCTGTCTATCATGGAGAATCCACTGCATCCACTGAACAGTGTCATCTCCAGACAGAGGAGCAGCTTCAGTGACAGACTGCTGTCACTGTCCTGCTCCACTGACAGACTGAGGAGATCATTCCGCCCCCACACTATGCGACTCTTCAATTCCACCTGGGAGAGGGGGGTAAACGTTAACATTATACAAAGTTATTGTCTGTTTTTTACCTGCATTTTTATCACTCTTTAATATTGTTTATTTTTATCTGTATGCTGCTGCTGGAGTATGTGAATTTCTGCTTGGGATTAATAAAGTATCTATCTATCTAAAATTCACCATCATTTAAATTTAATACATTTAATAGTCATTGTAGCTTATCAAAAGACCATCACATTAAGTTATTGTACACAACTTTTGATTTAATTACGAATAGTAAATAAAAATTTGTATTGTAATAAAAACAAATGAGTCACAAAAATGTTTAGGGAAGGCCACCCTGTACAGCTGAAAAAGCTGTTGTTTTTTTAAAAAAAAAGAAAAAAAAAGCCAAAAATAGGCACATCTTTACAGACAGGAATCCAAAACAACATTGACTAACGGGTTGAAGGCAAGTCTATAAATATGGCAGAATGGAGGAAGAGGTGGAGTCAGACAGGCCGGAACAAGAACTGATGTAGCAGGAAGATGGGTTCTAGGTACAGTGGAACCTCGGGTCACGAACGTCTCGGACCACGTACAAATTGGGTTACGACCAAAAAGTTCACCAAACTTTTAAATCTGTTCACGACCACATACTCGGGTGACGAACAAGCCAGTTTCCCTTCCGGTTCATACGCGCCCATGATTTCCGCACATGTTCAGTCTCTCACTGTGCCCTCCCTGTGCAGCGAGAGAGAGAGCGCGAGGAGGCAGTTAAAGAAGGCAGTAAGGCCAAGAAAGCAGTTAAAGAATGCACGGGGCTTGTTTTTAAAGAGACTGCTTCGAGCGTTGTTTTAATCTCGTATTTAATGAAGACTTTTTTCTATTGGATTTTAACTTTATGGGATCATTTATTTATTGAAGGATTCTGAAAGCACTGCACTTTATTTTGGACTTTGTTTTTGATTGTTGTTTTGTTGATTTTAATAAAAGCTCTTAGCACTTTTTGCACCATCCGACTGCTCCATTGTAGTGCCTGATCGCTGTCATGCTCATTGGTAACATTACCGACGGTGACAGGTTTAAGGGCTCCCGGAAGTGAGATGGGAGCATGCAGCGAACCCGCATCGTCACAGACTTTACCTCAAAACTGTAATCTCCTCTCCATTCAGTTCCTCCTCACTTCCTTTATGCCAGAACGCAACTCATGCAAGGTTAGTTTTCTTGGTTGTTTATGGTTAGTTTTTGTATTAATTACGGATTTTTCAAATGTTCATTTTTTTCCCTGCGCTTAAAACTCGTAAAAATAGTGTTTACAGAGAGCGGTTCGTAAGGCTATAGCGTGAACTCTTGCAATGTTAGTTTTCTCTGTTCAAGAGTTTCTCAGTATTATTCAATGTTTTTACATTTAGTTTACTATTACACTGTGCCTTCTATAGTATAATTAACTATTTTCGTGCTTAAAAATCTTTAAAAAAATATATATATTTACATACAGCTCGTACGGTCCAGAATGGATTAACTGTATTTACATACAATCCTATGGGGGAAATTACTTCGGGTCACGACCAAATCGGGTTGTGACCAGAGTTTTGGAACGAATTACGGTCGTGACTCAAGGTTCCACTGTACCAGATATGACGTCAGCAGAGAGCAGACTGGTGGTAATGTCACTGAGAGGGAGGGTCTTCGACTGCTTTGCAGAGGGACAAATGGAGAAAGCATCAGACTACCGTGCCAACCACTAGTTCAACTAAGAAATAACACTATCTGAGCCTATAAACTGTCTCCCATGCGCACATGTGTGACACCCCAAGCCCAGACCTCTTGGTTTAGGCTGTCTGACCTGATGGGCTGTGAACCCACGAAAGAGTATTGACATTGGCCTGGAGAGAACCCTGACGATAAAGGACAGAAAACTTATAAGGTTGGAGGTCCAAAAACCAATGAGTGGACTCCTTGTGCACTGCCACCCACTGTAAAGCAGCATGATCAATGACAAAGGTAAATTCGTGGCACAAGAGGAAGTATCTCAGTTGTGTTACTGCCCAATTGATTGGCACTGCCGCATACCTGGTTTCCCTGTCCAGCAGCTTCCGGCTCAGGAACCTGACTGGGTGTTCAACACTGTTGACTCTTTGGCACCCAGTAATGAGTCTGAAGTTTCAGTTTGGAGTATAAAAGGCAGAGAGAAGGTAGAAGCCATTAAAACAGGTTCCGATGTAAGGGCCTGTTTCAGGTCATGAAATAGTGTCTGCTTTACTGTCCCATACCACATTGTTAAAAGCCCGTTTCTTTGTTAAATCCGTCAAGGGCACCACTCTCTCAGAGAACCGTGTTACAAACTGGCGGTAGCACCCGGCTAAACCAAGAAAGGCTTATACCTGCTGCTTGGTTTTTGGACAGGACCACTTCAGTGTGACATCTGTTTTGGATCATTGTGGTTTGACTGACCCTTCACCAACCAGGCAGCCCAAATATTTGGTCTTAGCCAGTCCAAATTACACATTTCTTAGGACTGATTCGAAGTCCGGCTTTTCCAAGTGCCATGGAGCACAGCCTGAACCTGCTATAGGTGTTTCTTCCATGTGTCGGAATAGATGACTACTTCATCCAAGTAGGCAGCACTATAGGAATTGTGAGACCACAGCACTTTATCCACCAGATAATTTTACATATTATCATTGAATTTGACTCTGACCTGTTAGTCTCCGATTTTGCAAGTAACCAAAAATGAATGTGAGGTACCAACATCAGCTGATGCTGAACACTTTCGAGTAGCTGGTGCACCTACAGCAACATTTGACTGCCACTTACAATGACAAAAGGTACAAACCAGATTACGTTGCACTGCAATAGTGACCGCTGCTGCCACCCATGCCCCACGAAGACAGCATGGCAGCACCCCTGCAATGCATTCCTGCCAGCCATTGTGCCACCCATGATCGGCTTGAGCCACAAGAGACTGGGAACTGGTGGCCACAACATGCAGCAAAAGATGTTTTATGTTGATTTATGTGTGAAACAATTGCTTTGTGTGCTTTCAGAAAACTGTTTTTTGGAAAAAATATTCAGCCCTAAAAGAGTTAAAGTTGTGTTAAAACCCTCTTAATATTATCCTCCATTGTTAACCATCACCTCCAATTGGACTGTTTACACTCTTCATGTTTGCTGTGAGCACTCTAAAAAAGTTCTTCATAGTCAATCTCCTGCTGGAAAAACTCTTTGTGCATTGATTGGATGATAATACTGCTTTATTTGTATATGTTAGTGAGAGCATGGTAAATGGGAACAATGGGGCAAATGTTTAAAGATAGTAGTTATACTTTAGTTTATTTGAATGTTATGATTTATATTAGGCTTATTAGTTTCTTTCAGCAAACATCATTTAATTGATATGATTAATATGGGTTCCTTGTATTGATTGTGGTTGTCACAATCTCCATAAACTACCAATTATGCTGATAGCTTAAGTACAGGGCTATCTGTAAAAACCTAGATAATCTCAATTGCCATACAATTATCTCAATTATTCAATACTTATGTGGCTCAGATTCGATCTTTTTAGAGATCACTGAAATGCAAAAAAAAATAGCAAAGCCTGCAAATATAGCCCAATTGCTTTATGCCTTCTGAAATGTCACGCTGCAAGCACATATTGTGCTCCTAAGATTTACTTTTGAACACTCTAAAATCATCTCAGGTAGTTTTTTTTTTTTTTTTTCTGCCACCTCCTGGCTCACTAGTAAAATAAAACCCCTACATATAATAATACTGTTTGACTTGTCTTGATGTCTAGTTATGCAGGACATTGTGTGTTTTGGCACACCCCCGCCATTTTTTGTTCTCTAGTCCCTAAAAAAACTCTTTTTCAAGCCATTTCTGGGCCATATATTTTGCCGGAAATTACACCCTTATGACCAATAGGTGTCTTCAGCAAAAATGATCAGAAGGACTTGAAGTTGCGCACACCATAGGGGTCACCCCCTAATAGAATAAAAGAGGTGTCAAATCTAGTCCTTTTCAAAACATTTAAAAAAAAAATTAAGATTGGTAATGTAGGTATGTGGAGTGTTTTATTCGATTTAAAGTTTCCTGGTCACAAAAAAGATAATATTTTTGTTATTCTTTAGTGGTGGTCATAGCTCTCTCAGATCCACTCTCTAGAGGGTTAAAATAACTTTGCCAAGATCAGAGATTCTGAATATAATATAATTATTGATTTTTAATCTGATACTAGGGCTCTATCCCTCTGTGTACACATTTAATATTTTAAATGTTCTGCACAACTATTGTAGTTTGTGTACTTTTGTAGTTCTAGCTTATTATGTACTTTTGCCTCATGAACTAAATCAAGAAGTTAATTTCTTATGGACACTATGAATCAGGGCAGCTTATACTAATTGAAACTTTTTATTCCTGAGATAATCTTGGCTACTTTCTCATGTCCACAAATTTATGTGAGAATTTCGCTTAAAGTATCATTGAAAACTTGACATTATGAGCTGATGAATTTGCAGATGCATTGCACTGTAAACAATTGGAAGTAGGCAGACAGCATGTAGCTAGTGTTTGTGGTAGATTATTAGGGACGCATCCGTCCGATGTATTAATTTTTATTAATTTTGCAGATTCAGGATAGATATCAATACACTGTTATATTTGATCTGAACTACTTGAAAGCTTTAATTTGAATCTCAACCAAAAAAAGCTGAAACTGAGTCAGTTTAAAGTGCTATCTAAATTAGCCTCAGTTGGCTGCCGCAACTTACCACCACTATGGAGTTTTCAGCTAATTTTTACCAGCACAACTTTCTTCTTGAATTTTCAAAAAAAAACCAAAACAAATCCAGGGGGTTGGGCCCCTTAGTGGCACCACTGCTTAAATGAGGACAAGTGGAGGATGTGAAATATATCCTGGATGCTAGAAGAGGAGGAGGAATTAGTATGGGGCAGGAGATGAGCTCGGAGACGTTCTTCCGGTTTATACTTGAGGAGAGAAGGTTATTTCCTACTGTTCTCCCTTTAGACCAGATATAATAAAGTAATTTGTTAAATGAAAATGTGTTCAGCAGGAGATGTACAATGGTTCTTCTTTTTTACATTGAGTACCAGTATGTTTAAAAAATAAATCACAATTTGGATTTCTTACATTTAAAATATCTTGCATTTAAATTGCTATAAAGGAGCAGTTCTCAGTTTTAATTACTGGAGATTTATGGTTGTTTTGTCATTTCATATGCAGTTTGTCTCTATTTTGATCTGCATTAAAGTAAAAGGTTTACGAAGGGCTCAGTCTGTCTTCAAATTCTCTGAAGTAGACCTTACGTTTGAGTGATATGAACAATTAAAATTACAGTTATTTGCTTTAGTACTTCTGACAGTATCCCCTGATGGAGTCTGGTTGAAAAACAAGTTATTTAGATAAATCTGGAAATACAGCTTTAACTGGGATCTCTTAAATTGGTCTGACATGTAACACAATTAGATTCTCCTTACATTTAGTCAAATTTGTTTTGAACTGATAGTTATAAAGAAAAAACAGGGTTGTTTTTGAGAAGTATATGCTTAAAGAGAATAATAAAATTTTCCTAATATAAAAGTATAGTATCACATTTAGCAAATTTACTCTTCTGCCTTATAACCATTAAATTCATAATGTGGTCTTAATTGCTTGTATTAAATTCACATTTCTCTGGGATCCCAGCAAAAAAAAACTACAAATATTTTCATACAAAGCTGTCTTTTTTCCAAGTGGGTTTTTTTTTTCACAAGAGAATTCACTTTAACCTTGAACAATATGCCGCAATAGTAATGACACGGATGGCAGTGGTAAACCAAACAATTATTCCCTTGTGCCAGGTTTTTCATATCCCTAGTCTGTCTGTCTGCTGAAGCACACCATTGTGTTATTGGCATTGTGAGTGAATAATATTGTTTAAATTTCATTCAGAATTGAATTACACGACTTGCATGATATGTATTCAGCACATTTTATTTTCCTTATGGCATTTTAAAAATCATAACTCGAAGGCAATGTAATCATTTTTTTCAATCCCCATCCAGATAAAACAGAGTATTATTAATAATGTATTGACTGCCAGAGAAGCCTTAATACAGAGAATATGATTTAGAGCTTTACTTGGGAATCAAACCAAAGATGTTATTTTTAGTTCTTATTTAACCTTTCAACGGGTTTTCTGTCAAGGATGCTCAGCAGGCATTGTTTTCAACTGAGAAAATTTGGCTGCAATGCCCTTAAGCCTTTTCCAAGCAGAGCTGAAATAATTCCACCAGTGTTTACAAAAGGCAGTGCCTCTGAAGACCCCCTTTCATGACAGCATATAATTTAAGACATTTTTTTGATACCATTTATGGCACCTGTGAAAATTACACCTGCACTAGTCATGCAAATGTTGACAAGCACATACTGTAGGCTTGAATGGCTTGCATCGGGTAAATACGTGGCTCCATTATCTCTGGGTGATGACTCAAAATGTTTATGGCTATAAGAAACTGAAGTTCATTTAATTAAACAGTCATTTCAGAACAAAAAGGTAGTTAGTTAGTTATTCCTCAACTGCACATTTTTAAAGGGACATTCCCATATTCACTGAGTTATGTCTTATTTTCTGAAACCACTTTTTCCTGGTGGAGTAGTGGAGGCAACAAGCCAAGCAGGTCAGCCCAGACTACCCTGTCCCCAGTTACAAATTCCACCTCTTCCTGAGGATTTTCCAGGTGTCTAAATTCCATCCAAAATAAATGATCCCTTCGGAATGTGCTGGGTCTGCTGCAGTTTCTATCCAGTGTTACATGCCCCAGGTAGCTGCAGGGGGATCCACCAGGTGGGTATCCTTACGACATCCCCGTATCACCTTCACTGGCTCCTCTGATGTTGAAGGTGTTGTGACTCTATGCTGAGGCTCTCCACTGAGCCTTACACCCTATCATGGAGTGTCAGCCCTGCAAAGCAACCATTTCCGCAGTTTGTACTTATGATCTCATTCTTTTGGTCATTACCCACAGCTCATGACCATAGGTGAGGATAGAGATATAGACTTACTGGTAAACTGAGAGCCTTGTCTTTAGACTCTGCTCATGTTTACACTACCCGGACAGGTACAATACAAAACAACTGCCATGTCTCCAATGCACTTGTTAATCTCACATTCCCTTTTTCCATCAAGTGTGAATAAGAGCCAGCGGCATGGTGGCGCAGTGGGTAGCGCTGCTGCCTTGCAGTTAGGAGACCCGAGTTCGCTTCCCAGGTCCACCCTGCGTGGAGTTTGCATGTTCTTCCCGTGTCTGCTTGGGTTTCCTCCAGGTGCTCTGGTTTCCTCCCACAGTCCAAAGACATGCAGGTTAGATGCATTGGCGATTCTAAATTGTCCTTGGTGTGTGTGTGTGTGCACACCCTGCAGTGGGCTTGCGCCCCGCCCGGGGCTTGTTTCCTGCCTTGTGCCCTGTGTTTGCTGGGATTGGCTCCAGCTGACCCCTGTGACCCTGTACTTAGGATATAGTGGATTGGATAATGGATGGATGGGTGAACAAGATATTGGAACTTTTCCACTAAAGGGCAGTTGTTTCCCCATCCCCCTGGAAAGCAGTCTTCATTTTTACGAGAAAGAACCATGACCTCAAACTGGGGGGTGGTGGACCTCATCCCAGCAACTTCACACTCGACAGTGAATCACTTGAGCGTGGGTTATTCTCTTATCCCATTGAAAGGTCATTGGATTGAAGTGATAATCATGGCACAAACCACTTACATTGGTGTAGAAAGTGGGAGACCTTAATGTGAATATAATTGGGGAGAACAGAATTTAAGTGAGTAACTTTAGCATTAAACAGTTTAAAAAGTAGCAGTGCCTCACTAAGAACAGCAATTGATGCTCACAAGCTAGGTCAAGGCCTTGTGAAGGTACAATTATACAAAAGAAGAAGCATTTTCTCCTTAGTGTCTAAGATGTTATATACAATTTGTCGAACCCTTATTTTGTGATAGCAGTAGCTTGTGGTATTTCTTCAACTGTGCAAAGACAGAAAATTCAATTTCACATCTATCTCCAAGAAAGTGGTTAAGACGCTTAATAGAAATTGAACTAAGTATATGGAACACAGAGGCATTTCAATGATGGAAAGGAAAGGAATTTTTATTTGAGATGCAAGAGCTCTATGGTCCTTGCTGCACTGCAAGAATAACAACACTATTTATTTCTATAGCATATTTTCATACAAACAATGTAGCTCAAAGTGCAAGATGTCAAGCAAGTAGTTACATGCAAAGAAAAACCAATTAAAATTGCATAAGAAGAATAATGCATAAGCAATATGCACAAATAAACAAATGTACACTTACATAAGAAAGAGATATAATTTAAGAGAAATTGAGTTTTTAAATGCAGACTGTACAGTAAATGATGGGCTGATGATAAAGTCAGTTGCCCAGGAAAAAATAAAGAAATAAAAATGCCTCCATTTTAAGCTGGAGAAAATCTGTGGTGGTTACAAGGCCAAAAGACTTGCCAGCACTTGCTGGGCTTCTTTCTTTCTTTCTCGCCAGACTTGTGAGTGGGCAGAGCTTTGCATGAGTGCTGGCACGGCAGCGGCTGCAGGTTTGTTTAATGGTTTTTGTCTGTGTTCTTTTTGTCACCTCTGAGTGTCCAGGATGGCCTCCTCAGTGGGTGCCAGTTCCCACAGAGAAGATTTTGAATCACTTACTCGAAACTATGGTGTAAAGGTTGCCCCTGACTTTTCATGTTCTCTGGAGGAATGTGTACTGGCGGTGGGTCAGGTAGTTGGCTGTAAAAACATTCAATCAGCTTCAAGGAGGAGCAAAACAATTGTTGTGTTTTGAGGTTCCTACAAATAATTTGTTTACAATGAACAAAATCAGGACAAATCCCAAGGTGAAAGGCTTGACACCAACAATTTCAAAACTAGGATTGCAGAATTTTCTTATGAATTTTAGCAAATTTTTATATTTTAAATAGAGATAATTTAACGTTTTATCAGCTTGGTTTTTAAGATTCCCTTCATCATCATTATCTCCTTCTACTCCTCCAACAGATTTTCATTAGACATTTCCAGTTATTTTTAAGTCATTATTCACAAGTTACCACACTAGTGGGTCTGACACAGAAGGAGCTGCAGTGTTGCTTGGGTTGTACTTTCTGCTAACTATGCCAGACAGAACAATTTCTGATGTGACGACCACCTCTGTTAGCTCATTCAGCCAGTCTGAATTTGACACTAGTAGCCATTGTAATTGCTTTTCTACACTATGTGCTGGTGGATGGTCACAAGCCCTCTATGACTCTGAGTCTTTCTCTGAAATATGTTTCAGATCCAGACCATCAATTTTGTGCAATTGTGTTAAATATTTTAACTTCGTAATATAAGACTTTGCATTTAATTGCATTAAACTTCATTCGCCTCTTTTTTCTCTTTCACATGTGAATTTATCGAAATGAATTCTTTAGCGGCTAATCCTAGGGAACCGACTAATCCACTGAATTCTTATCGTCTTCTCTAGAACAAAGACTAACAGTTAAAAATGTGTGCCTAATTAACTGATCACAAGTGTATGCATAGTATTTGAGGACAATACATTACTAATATGTTTGGTTGCCAAAATTGAGCTAAGATCGTTATACATTTAAACAGAATAAACACTGTATATCCTAATGTGTTCTTTAGTATAATACTTTAACAATTATTTAATAAAATGTGTTTACACATGAAGAGGTAATAGATTCTATTTTTTTATTCATACAAACACTTCACTCATTTGATGATCCCTGCTCAGCTTAATCTTGACATTAATACATTATAAACATTGTATCTGTAATTCTAATAAGCGCAGGGAAAAAATAATTGCATAATTTCATTTCAGTGATACTTCAAGTCAATGTTGGCTCCTCCACGGTATATCTTTTTCATGTATAAAGTCATTTTAATTAAATTCCACTTAATACAAAGTGTTACCATGACGATGACAGCAGTAAGATCATGTAAGGTTACTTTATAAATTTGGAGGTTTGCATAAATATGGTACAAAGATTAAGTCTTTAATACAATTAACAGGCTGAAATATGTTATTTAATAAGGTTAATAAAGGCAGTTTTATAGAATTAGCAAACTCTAAAGTATAAGAATAGTTGAATATGCAAAATCAAATCACCTTTAAGTTTCAAACTTTCAGTTAAATGACAGACATGAATAATTAAAAATGTTTATAACAAAGCTTCCCTAAACCTTTACAATACTAGTAATGAATTTTAATATTAGAATAATTCTGTTAACAATCTAGGGAGAGGCATTAGTTGTCTTATATCTAGATAAAATACATGACATAGTTTTATTCTGTTAATTCTCATTTTTACAAGTACTGCATTGTTGTATGCAAAGTGATACCAGCGTCATTGTAATTGTAAAGATTTGTATTATGGGTAACTTAATAAATGTGGTGGTTCCACTTGCCCTTAATCAAAATTGCACAGGTCAAACAGACCACAGAAAGTCACCAGAAGAGACCAGTTCAGTTACAAAGGTAACCACATCCATGAATAATCACAATGGACAGAGACTATAAATGCAAACATACAGACAGAAGCAATATAATGTGAGGATCAAAAGGGCAGTACTCAAAGAGAAGAGGAAAAATTAAAGACTGCAGTAGGATTCCAGGTCTTCAATGGAAAAGTGTAAAAGTAAACTAGAAATGGAGCACTTGTGTGGTATTACGCTCGTGCATTGTGCTGTCCTTCAAATGGGGATGATTTAGGATCGAAGGAATAGGTTTTAGAAAAAAATATCACAGCTGAGATGGTTATTGTCATGAAATGCATCCATGTAATTTGTAACATGTAATTTTTTAAGCTAACTAGTGTAATTAGTATACTTAAGACCATGAGACACATTTTACAGTGCATCCGGAAAGTATTCACAGCGCATCACTTTTTCCACATTTTGTTATGTTACAGCCTTATTCCAAAATGGATTAAATTCATTTTTTTTCCTCAGAATTCTACACACAACACCCCATAATGACAATGTGAAAAAAGTTTACTTGCGGTTTTTGCAAATTTATTAAAAATAAAAAAACAGAGAAATCACATGTACATAAGTATTCACAGCCTTTGCTCAATACTTTGTCAATGCACCTTTGGCAGCAATTACAGCCTCAAGTCTTTTTGAATATGATGCCACAAGCTTGGCACACCTATCCTTGGCCAGTTTTGCCCATTCCTCTTTGTAGCACCTCTCAAGCTCCATCAGATTGGATGGGAAGCATCAGTGCACAGCCATTTTAAGATCTCTCCAGAGATGTTCAATCAGATTCAAGTCTGGGCTCTGTCTGGGCCACTCAAGGACATTCACAGAGTTGTCCTGAAGCCACTCCTTTGATATTTTGGCTGTGTGCTTAGGGTCGTTGTCCTGTTGAAAGATGAACCGTCGCCCCAGTCTGAGGTCAAGAGCACTCTGGAGCAGGTTTTCATCCAGGATGTCATCTTTCCCTTTATCCTGACTAGTCTCCCAGTTCTTGCCGCTGAAAAACATCCCCACAGCATGAATCTGCCACCACCATGCTTCACTGTAGGGATGGTATTGGCCTAGTGATGAGCGGTGCCTGGTTTCCTCCAAACGTGACGCCTGGCATTCACACCAAAGTTTTTAATCTTTGTCTCATCAGACCAGAGAATTTTGTTTCTCATGGTCTGAGAGTCCTTCAGGTGCCTTTTGGCAAACTCCAGGCAGGCTGCCATGTGCCTTTTACTACGGAGTGGCTTCCTTCTGGCCACTCTGCCATACAGGCCTAATTGGTGGATTGCTGCAGAGATGGTTGCCCTGGAAGGTTCTCCTCTCTCCACAGAGGACCTCTGGAGCTCTGATAGAGTGACCGACGGGTTCTTGGTCACCTCCCTGACTAAGGCCCTTCTCCCCCGATCGCTCAGTTTAGATGCCCGGCCAGCTCTAGGAAGAGTCCTGTTGGTTTTGAACTTCTTCCACTTACGGATGATGGAGGCCACTGTGCTCATTGGGACCTTCAAAGCAGCAGAAATTTTTCTGTAACCTTTCCCAGATTTGTGCTTCGAGACAATCCTGTCTCGGAGGTCTACAGACAATTCCTTTGACTTCATGCTTGGTTTGTGCTCTGACATGAACTGTCAACTGTGGGACCTTATATAGACAGGTGTGTGCCTTTCCAAATCATGTCCAATCAACTGAATTTACCACAGGTGGACCCCAATTAAGCTGCAAAAACATCTCAAGGATGATCAGGGGAAACAGGATGCACCTGAGCTCAATTTTGAGCTTCATGGCAAAGGCTGTGAATATTTATGTACATGTGCTTTCTCAATTTTTTTATTTTTAATAAATTTGCAAAAATCTCAAACTTTTTTCACGTTGTCATAATGGGGTGTTGTGTGTAGAATTCTGAGGATAAAAATACATTTAATCCATTTTGGAATAAGGCTGTAACATAACAAAATGTGGAAAAAGTGATGCACTGTGAATACTTTCCGGATGCACTGTATCTATCCATTCATTATACTGCCAATGCAGCCATAGACATCTAAGGGTATCGCGCACTTATTATTGCTCAATCTTGTATGTTGTTACTGTGAAATAGGTCTCTCTGAGTTTTTTGTTGGAGTCCTGAAATGGGTTACACTTGTATGATAGTAGGTAAGGAGAACTGCGGGAATGGCAGGTCTCCCACGGCGGGAAGCCGACACACTTCACTCCAGGTCCAAGTCCTGCAAAACACAAGTTGGAACAAGGAGCGGAGATGTTGCCCTGATTCAGCCACTCGACGTCCCTTTGTCTCATAGAGAGGCAACGCTCCCCCCTCTCACCGGTACCCCAGCGTTTGCCACTTTGGTCCCCCTTCCGAGATCTTTGTGCCCCCTGTATTGGGACAACTGATGGGACCGTGTGCACTCCCGTCACCTCAGCCGACTTTGGGATTTCCCTCTGGTTCCACAGAGGGCGGCCCTTCTCTGGATGTAAGTAGCCTGCCTCACGTCCTCCCTTATTGGAGGAACCAGCTCTCTTCCTTCGGTTCCTCCTATTTTTCTGGGATGCCGTGACGTTTAGGGTCTCCCTTTGGGAAAGGTATAGACCCTGTCCCGTCTGCGTCCCTGTGAAGTGACACAAATCCGCTGCTGGCTCGGGGCATAGGGCACTAGGATGCGCGGCACTCATCAGTTGACGTTCTGTCTGCCCTCTCGCTGTCTCCCCCCTCGCCATGCGATCGGCTCCCACCGTCACATCCACTGTCCGAGCCCCTGCTACTTGAATCCGGTCAGACACAACATTTATTTTTTATATTTTATATTATACATCTCAGTTCTTTTCGCTGGAGTCTCGTTTTTCCTTTACGGGACCAGTTCCACTTACCTGCCCTGCCATGTTGTTCCGGCTGGAGGATCCAACATCGCACCGATCTGTCCACTGTCGCAGCGTCGTCACGGGCACGATTGTCTTCCCCTCCAGCTTTTCCAGTTCCTCTCGGAGGGCACGTATCATCTGCAATAGTGACTCTGCGGGCTGAAGCCACTACCCCAGCTCACGCAAAGCCGCTGGCAAGCACAAACAGTCAGCCAGCGGTGGACTCGCCTGTCAATCAGTCACACACGCTGGCTGCCTTCCATGGGGCCATCTCCTCGGCCCAATCGGGTCCTTCTCCGGCTCGGGATGGACATTCGTTGGTCCCGCCTTTGATGAATCATCGGCGGGCACACAACGCACACCATCCAATCGCTTTCCTGTCTCGGTGAGGGAGTTCCGGTCTGCGGCCATCTTGTTTCCCCTGCTCCTGGTGTGGAGTCGGGTGGAAGAGGACAGAGCTCGGAGGAGAGGAGTGGAGGTGGACTAGAAGAGAGGCATTGTGTAAGGGCCTGGACTTGAGGTTGATTGGTGCTGTGCACTGGGTTGTGTGCTCCACTGTTGTGTAAATATTGTAAATAAACATGTGTGGGTTTAAATCAACGATGCCTATCTGTCTGTGTCCTGGCTGTTCCCCACAATAGTCATCAATTTGTGTTGATTTCCAGGTCTTTATAGCTTGTACATATGCCACCTAGTAATAAAATTGAAAGCTGGGTACTGCCATACCCCATTCTGCTTTAGGTTGTTGTAGAATTGCGCTTTGGATGTGTGGATGTTTTGAATTCTTAATAAATTAAGTTATGATTTGAGTCTAATTTCATAAAAATGATTTGTTAATGTATATGGGGATACTTTCAAATAGAAAGATCAGCTTGGAAAGGATGGTCATCTTAACAATGTTGATTCTCCTTGCTAACATAAGGTGAAGGGTAGACCATCTAGTCATTTCTTGTTTAAATCTTTCCATGCAGACAGTAAAATGTTGTTTAAAAACAGCTTTGTATTTACCCCTAGATATTTAAACTGATCAGCTAAGATAAATGGGAAGGTGTCCAGTCTGATATTAAGTGCTAGAGAATTCTCTGGAAAAATACACTTTTATTCAAATTGATTTTAAGTCCAGATATCTTTTGCCAATCTGCCAATGCTTTTAGGACTGTTGGCACAGAATTTTGTGGGTCTGATATATAGAGCACCATATCATCTGCATATAGTGATATTTTCTGTTCAAGTCCTTCTCTGAAAATCCCCTTTATCTCTGATGCATTTCAAAAGTATACAGCTAACGGTTCAATGGCAAATACAAATATCAAAGGTGATAAGGGGCATCTTTGTTGAGTACCACGTTCTAGTTTGAAGTTATTTGAAGTAATTTTGTTAATATGAACTAAGGCTTCTGGACTAGTATAAAGTAGTTTGACTCAAGCACATATGTTTTGGGCCGAATTCAAATTTGTACAATGTGGTGAATAGATAGTCCTATTCAACCCTATCAAATGCTTTTTCTACATCTAAAGATAATAAGATCTATGGGATGTTAGATGTAATGGGTGCATATATTATATGAAACAAATATGGAAATTTAGAAGTTTAATGTCTGCCTTTAATAAATCTGGTTTGGTCTATTATTGAAGGAAGAACTTTCTCAATCCTTATGGCTAGAACTTTGGAGAGTATCTTAGCACTGTTATTCAGAAGAGAGATTGGTCTGTATGATGCACATTGTAGTGGGTCCTTGTTCTTCTTAGGAAAGATAGTAATTAATGCTTGGCGAAAAGTTTGAGGTAGAATTTTTTTTTTAGCTTCTATAAACATTGCTAAAAATAGTGCAGCTAACTTATTTGAGAATTTTTTATAAAATTCCACTGGGTAGCCATTGGGGACGCTGAGTTTACAGTATCTAATAATTCTGAAAGTGTCAGCGGTTATTCCGTTTGCAAATGATATAATTTAGCACAGCGCTATATTCTTTTTTTTTCTTTTTGGAAATGTATTTATTTATTTATTTATTTTTGTGATAAAGAGGATAGATGTTTCAAATTAGGATTGTTATATTCACTAATCATGGTGCCAGAGAGTGGTGACTTGTTGCATTATTAATAAGTAAAGCATAATTAATCAATGAGGAAGATAAATCAATAATAATTCTGGGTGACTAGTATGTTTTATTTTAAGAATACATGTCTCTATATTAAAACATTTTCTTCCAGATATCTCTTTGGTTTTTCTGTCAAACAATGCTTTGTTTTTAAAAAATAACAACCACTATTAGTAGCATTCACAACTGTCATATTGCTCGATCCAATAATTGCCAATGTCAGTAGTGAAAACAGTTTTGTCACTGGGGATATCATTATTTAGCCTATGGAGGTTTGGGGAATCTGTCGTATCCATTGCAACAGATATTTTTAAAACTGAATTATATCACAAACCAAAATAAAAACTGAACACTATCCTTTACTGTACATGGAGACAAAAGCAAAGTCAACAAAGTTATCTTCATAAAGTAATTACATTTTGAACCCTAAATTAAAGCTTTGGCTATTTTAGTATTTTACTGTATGTATAACAGTAGGTAGGTCTAATTAGACTTAAAAGTAACTATTGTTAAATTTAACTTTAATGGATTTTAGACTTATGTCAACAATCTACAAACATGTAAACAAAACATAAAGTGCTCACTCTGGAAATCTCCAGAATATCTTTCAGCTAGTGTTTGTAAATCCTCTATTCATTGTTGAGCTCTGTTTGCAGTGCGGTTTAATAGGTCCTCTATCCAAAACATTGGAAAATGGCTCACTTTTGGTGCTACTGGTACAAGGCTAGTGCTGTCGATGATCAATGCTGATACACCTCCATGTGTTAACTCTTAATATTTCTCTTTGGCTTCAGGTCCGGTTGAGGGTGCTCATGCCTTGTCCTCTGATAGGCATAGGCATCCTTTTACTGCCATCTTTAGATTTTTTTGTAGGGTTTGGCTGATGTTTGTTTTGTGGGTGGGGTGGTTTGAGATTTAACACTAGAATTTCCAGAGCCAACGAAAAAACTCATAAATCTGGCCCACCTTAAACCTTCGCACGTCTCTGTCAGCTTCTTTTGTCTTCTAAATGTGTCGATAAGCCCAAGCAGCAAGCAGCCTGCTATACCACCCCCACCCCACCACCTCAGAACGGGCAAGAAGTTCTCCAAGTTCCTGCCTTGATTGATTATCTGGGAGTGAACTACCAAGAATTGTGAGGGGAAATAATTTTATGTGTGTTTTGTGTCTACAACAATCTATGTAAACACATCGTTAAAACAGAAACGTTTTTCATGTTTTAGTAATAAATGACAAAATGTAGACATGAACTGTATAATGTGTGAAGACTAATGGCCAAATATCAAATAAACACTTTCACAAGAGGTGCAAGTACAATACGACAGCTTCTTTGGTGCAGTGGTCAGAACTGCCGATTTATAATCTAGAGGTTGTGATTTTGAAACCAGCTCCCCGGCAAATTTACCATTTTGAGTGGTGAGCTGCTCTTATTGTTAATATTGGAAAATAAAAACATACATTAGATTTGTGTCTGTTGTGGTGTAGCGCAGATATGTCTAACTCACTACCATTGGTGGGCCACTGCGACTGCCATACGTGCGTCAGCAGGCCGCACTGTAACAAATACTATTATACTATTATACAAAGTTACTGTAGCTTTCTTTCCTATACTGAAAACTTTAAAAAATGTAACGTTTAAAGTTTAAAGAAAAGCAATTTATTTCCATACAATCTCCGTACAACAGCTAACAATTAGAGTCTTAGCCTCTTAGCTAGGTCCTTATATAGGAGTCTTACAGTCTGAGATCTATTTCTTTTGTCCTGACACTTGGCATCTCTTGTTAGTAACCAGTTCGTCAATATCAGGCTTGAAATCTTGTGCAGTTGCAACTTTTATGAGGGATGAAAGGTGCTCGACAGTAAGTCTTGAGCCATGTGGGGTTTTGGTAGCTTTCATTAACGAAAACAATTGCTCACAAAGGTAAGTGCTTCCAAACATAGACAGTACTCTCGATGCCAACTTACGGATCTGCACATACAAGGGTGGCAGGTAAGCATACAAGCCTGGCACACCAACTTCGTTGTATTTTGTCTTTAGAATAGAATATGACTGCAGTTCAATCAATTCCATTTGGATATTCTCAGGCGCATTCTCAAGGTTGTAAGAGTATGGTGACGTAAACAGTCCTGTTTGTGTGAACTGAAATCACGAAAACGCTCACTGAATTCATTGCTCAGTAATTCAAGTTGGATAACAAATCCTCCAAAAATAAAATTTTAGATTACTAAGTTTACTTCAAAGTTTATATTGTAAAATAAGCTGATATGCAAAAAGCCCCCGACCTACACTAATTTTACAAACTCAAAATCACAAAAATTTGTTAATAAACAACTCACCAACTTCTCGCATCCACTTCAAATCTTCAGCTGTAGTCTGCACTATCTGTTCGTTACAATACTAGCACAAAATTACATAAAACTAGAGCAAAAAATGTGAAAATAATCAAGCTATTACTACTCGTGATGGTCAGTTCTGCCCAGTGGCCAGTCTCAGCAGCCCAGCCAGTAGTGTAGCTTGCCAGGCTGCTGCAGCCTAGCACTTCAGTTGTGACATCGCGGCTCATTAACTTTGGTCAAGGCTTGGGGGGGGCCGGGGCAGTGTCATGCCTAGGGTATCAAGGAGCTGACGCCGCAGCTGCAGATGACGTTTACGGTACCGTCAGAAGGCGGAAGTAAGAAAAGTCAATAAGTAACGCCGAAGATGAAGAATGATTCAATCACAAACGATAGTAATCATTTTGTACAAGTTTAGTGCTAACTAGGATCTTTCATGTGGGCCGCATGTGGCCCGCGTGCTGCTTGTTTGACTTACTTGGTGTAGCGGGTCAACAACTCACGTCCAAAGGCCACTTTTTAAATAAATAATTGCAGCACTCGTGGCTTAGGTAGGGGGCATGGTGTGTGGCTGAGCGGTTCCTGGGGAATTCATGATGCGGGCGGTTCTGACTTAAGTCCACAGGTGAGAAGTCGTCTGCATCTGTGATTGTTCCCGGGAGCTGCTGATTGCCACAGCTGAACCACGTCCCCGTGATAAATAGAAGCGTGAGGCAGCTAGCAGGGGAGATGAGGAAAAAAAGAAAGAAAAGACGGACGGAGGGAGGTTAAGGTGGCAGGAGAAGAAGGCAGGAAGCAGTGAGAGGATAGCCAGTGCGAGTGAGCGCAGGCTCGCAGGCAGCTGGACAGTGAGCCCTAGCAAGGTGTTTGGCCGACACCTAGGGCATTTGTTAGTGGTCGCTCCCGATGAGCATTGTGAGGAGCGGGAGTGAACAGAAGAAGGATAGCTCGCTGCAGAAGACCGCGGGAGTCGGGAGGCTTGGGAGGTTGGATTCCTCAGCGTGAGCGTCCTGGCCGTTAGGGGAAATCCAGTCTCGGTCTGGAGAGTGCTGAGCTGAAGCCAGGGATCAGGAAGCCTCCAGATCAGAAGGTGGAGTGAAGGTCAGCTGCAGTTAGGGCGGCTTCCCTGGTGCATAGCCTAGACGGGAGAAGCAGTGGAGTCAACAGTAGAAAAGCACCAGGCTTTGTGTTTTAAAAGGACAGCTTCCAGCCGTTGTTTTAATCTCGCTTTTTTTAAAGGATTTTTTCTATTGGATTTTAACCTCCAGTAATTTACTCATTTTAATGGATTATTTATTTAATGACACTACACTTATTTATTTGAACACCGTTTCATTTGCTGGTTTTAATAAAAGCACTTGGCACTTTTGCACCATCACATTGCTTTGTTGTGCCTCACTGCCTATTTCATTGGTGACATTACCAACGGTGTCAGGTTCAAGAGCTCCCAGAAGCTGAATGGGAGCATGGAGCGAACCCACATCTTCACATCTGTAACAACTTTATAGCACTTGTAAAAGTTAGCTTTTTTTTCACTTTTATTCTCTCAGTCGCGATCACGATACAACACCCACGCCCCGCTCCAGATCTGACTGCAGATGTGAGTGGTCTTTTGAGACAATGGAACTGGAAATCCTCTGATCTGGAGGGATAAAAGCTTACACATGAATGCTGGTACATCTGCCTTCTTTGTACCTCACCATCACTTGAATTCTCTTTTATTCAGTTTTATTGAGTGTTTCTGCTCACACTGAATTAGTATGCACCTTATGGTCCATGATGTCAAAGCCGCACTGACAAAAAAACAGACATACTGCAGATATATATTGTATTTGGAATAAGTCATTTTATGACCTGTATAGTACATTTTGGAAAACATTGTGGCACTGATGCAACATTATTCATATTATTCATATTCATTCGCAGGCATTCTTGCACTTGTAATCAGTGACCGCGTTTTTGTTTTTTCGATCTTGCCCATGCAGTCTCCTCATTTTGGTTAACAGTGCTGTTTCTTTTGTACTCCAGGACATGCAGAGGAAAGAATAGTACAGAGAGGTCAGTTCCGCGCTATATACAAACATTCAAATGTTAACAGTTCCCACACACCCAAGGACTGTCCTTTCTACATTTACGACATGTACCTGTTGCAGTGTACACACTTCTCTCTGTGCTGTGTTACTATTACACTGAAGGAGCTGAGGGGAGCGGTGGTTTTGGAACAGAAGCTTGTCGATGTTGCATCCTCCTTTGCTTTATCCATCGCCTTTTCTTGTAAGAATCAACAACGAAGTTCCTCTGCAAGGTGAGCCATGAACACTTCTTTTCTCAGTGCCCTCCGTGCATGCCTTGTACAGTACATATGTGTTAATTGCCACCAAGTCAATCATGTTATAACACAAGCAACCGGCCACCTGTGTGCTTCTGCTTGCACTGAATAAGCTCAAGCCCTCTGGTGCACGATGTCAGCACAGCACCGGGCAAAAAAGCAAGACAAATATATGTGACATTTTGAAGAAATCATTTTATGACTTGAATAGTACCAATCAGAAAACATTGTCGCACTAATGCAATATTATTTGAAAATGAACAGCGTCAGATCAGCTGTAAATGTATGGTATTTCTAAAAGTTAGTTTTTTTCAGTTTTATTCTTTGTCATGTTCATGCTCTCCCTCGCCCCTCCACCCCCTTCTGATCTGACTCTAACTAACAGTGCCAGTATAAATTCACAGCTGATATGACATAGATTTAACAAATTGAACACCTTATACAGAATCAAAATGACATACAGTACATCCTAAAATTCCTAGTATTGCTTCATTCACACTGAACATAATTTTTCTGCATTACAGAAGTTTAAAGTAATACCCACATTTTAAAAATAAAAGCTGATGATGTAAATGAACATATTAGTCAATTTACATTCCAGTATTTTATGAAAGCATTGAATTTAATTCATTTCAGGTGCAATTTCTTTTAATGCATAGTATATTGAGTATGTGAAGCACTTTGAGCTACATTATTTGTATGAAAATGTGCTATATAAATAAATGTTGTTGTTGTTGTGTGAGCGGGGACCTGGTCAAGAATCAAGCTGCAGGGACTTAGGCTATAAAATGATGCTGAAGTTTGTTCCCTGTGTGGGAACCAATCTTGTTGCCATGCTTGACGAACTGACTACGAAAAATGGATGATCTGCTCTATTGACAAGTTAAGTATCTTGGTATGGTTGGTAAGCAGGAGTGTCTACGAAGACAGGTAAGAAGTTTGTTTTGGTGGGAAGCCAGGGGACTGTAGGCTAGGACAAGATGTGTCTGCACCTTTGCACCCAGGTAACACTCGGGCCTGTCGCTTATGTAAGACATGCCTATCCCGTTTCCCGAGCAACACTTGGCAGTAATGTTGTTGCCACCCTGAGTTTACAGCCTGAGTAATCCTCGGGTCTAACGGTTATGTGTAACACATCTGTATGGTTGCCCGAGTGGTACTCAGGACCAGCACGTTTAGCACTAGATTTATAGCCCAAGTCATGTTGCTGAGCTAATGAGGTTAAATATAACTGGGAAGATTACCCAGCCAATCCACCACCCCGATCTACTCCACTCCCCTATCAAAATAGATGCTGGTGTGTTCAAACTATCACATGTCCTGATCGGCTTTTTAGTTACAATCAAACTTCTTCCTGCCACGTGTATGTGTGTGCGTGTGTGTGTAAGCCCTATGTATGGCAAGCAGCTATGTAGTGCTTGTGTACGCCTATGCCTTCGCTAGTTAAGTAATCCAAAATATAAGTTTTGACTAGGCCAAACTGGTTTTTCCTAAAGAGGAAAGTGTGACTGGAGGCCAAACTAGTTTAGACTAGGCCAAACCAGTTTGTTCTAGGAGCTCTGCATTGATTTCAGGATAATCTAGTTTGGACTAGGCCAAACCGATTCATCCTATCATGTTTTCGACAAACTGGCTTGGCCTAGTCTAAACTAGTTTGTCCTTAAATCAGGTTTGGATGTTAACGTATGTACTGTATATAATAGTATGAAATAAAGTGCCTGAAGATTAAGAAATCCTGGCTGGATCTACCATCAGGGTGACCAACTTGCACTTGCTGGGGCTCTGCTCGCAAAGGGGCCTTTGCATATGCTAGAAATGAAAATACCTAATAACAGGAAAAGTTCCATTTTTCCACCATTCATAGCAATGCGCTATCCCGCACCCATCCCTAACCCAGTTCAGTCCTAATGATTATAAACCTGTCTGATTAAACCTAAACAAAAAGCTTTTAATCCAAAAATACAACAGGTGGGCCACAATCAGAACAAATGTCTAATAGGTCATTTTTATGAGATTGTAAATTGGATATGTTACCATGCCACAAAAAAGAAAAAGAGAAAATAAAAGGTCATTCAAAGCAAGAGTCGAAAGATTCTGTGAAAGAACAAATTGAAGAGAGTGAAGCAAAATATGCTGTTTTGCTGAGAAAACTACAACTATGATACTGACATTTACAGTTAAAAAAAAAAACAAAAAAAAACACAAATGTTGATTTGAACAAGCAGTTGGGACTGACCTTACAGATAGTCAGGAAATGTCTTAATATTGCTGCTAATAGTAGCTTTCGCTGCAATATGCACTCTGGTAACACTGACATACACATGAACAACAATGTGGAGGACAACAAGGCCACTTGAGGAGAAACAATGCACCAAACAATGTCAAATACAAATGAAGAAATCCTTAAACAGTTTTTCATTTATTTATTTGGTACAAATATATAAAACATTCAAATGCTCTGTTGCATGTTACTTTTTTGTAAGCCTTTTAAAAATATTTGTTGCCCCTTCTTTGAGAAGAAAGTTTCCCATAGATGTGATGTTGTACTCATCAATTCAATTGTTACATTCATTTAATGCACTAATGAACCACATTTGGAGCCACTTGGGGCCTGTGGAGAACAAGCACCCTCATGTCCCAATATCATCCAAAACTAACTGCAAATGTTTTACAAAAAGAAAAAATAAATACATGCAAACTGAATAAAAAGACTGTTTGGTGGAAAACATCAAATGTTTTTTTTTTCCTGGACAGCACTAAATTTTGGAGGTCATAAACAAAAAAATTGTGTTCACAATTCTAGTGTGCCAGAATGCCTGTTTTCCTGGATTGTAGTTTGCTTTTTCCAGCTAACAGCTATTGTTGGGAAAAGTGTAGGAATTTAATTTAGTGGACACTTACAAACAGAACAATTGCTTTGACTATGACTTAAAATGTTATTTGTTTAATATTTTATGCCTTGTGTTGACATGTTTGCTACATCCAAACCAAAATACTGTATGCCTAGCTTAATCACAGTGAGCAACATTTTATACAATACAGTTTATTTTTTTTTGTATAGCCCAAAATCACACAGGAAGTGCCACAATGGGCTTTAACAGGCCCTGCCTCTTGACAGCCCCCCAGCCTTGACTCTCTAAGAAGACAAGGAAAAACTCCCAAAAAAACCTTGTAGGGAAAAATGGAAGAAACCTCGGGAAAGGCAGTTCAAAGAGAGACCCCTTTCCAGGTAGGTTATACCGATTTATACCTGTGAAAAAACCGTGCCTTCCTGCTAAATTTGTTTGGGCAACAATGCTGTATTAAACAAAAAAAAAAGATCAAGTTTATCTGATAAGTTTTGGAGTTTTGTATTTTACCTCAATACCTGTACCTGATTTATTATTGGCATCTGTGATGCTCATAATTTCTGAGTACTGTATATGCATGGGCCTGGAGGAGGTGGCACTTTTGAATTTTGACACTCTCGGACCTGTAGGGGTCTAAATCCATTTGATGGCAGCATTTGCTTTAATAGAAGACTTTACCAATTGTCAGAGATTGGTAAGAATTTCTTGCACATAAGTGGCTCATAAGCCATTATTGACTAACAAGAGCCTACCTCATGGACTTCTTTCATTATTATTATATTATTATTACGCCATCCCATCCTTGAAAATCTTACTACAGTAGAGAGGAAAATTCTCTTTGTGCTTGGGGTTCTTGCTACAGGTTGGGAGTAATTTGTCTGCTTGCCTGATTTTCATCCCCTGCTTTATAGACCATATTTGTCACAGCAATATACATTTCTCAAAAAAATTAAAGGAACACTTTGAAAACTCATCAGATCTCAATGGGGAAAAAAATCATGCTGGGTATCTATACTGAAATGGACTGGGTAATGTGATAGGAACGAAAGGATGCCACATTGTTTGATGGAAATGAACATTATCAATGTACAGACAATTCAAAGACACCCTGAAAATCAAAGTGAAAAAATGATTCAACAAAATGGACTAGCCAGCTGCAATTCCATTGCAGCAACTCAGATTCGTACTCAGTAGTTTGTATTGCCCTCACATGGTTGTATGCATTCCTAATGAGGCCATGGATGGTGTCCTGGGGGATCTCTTCCCAGATCTGGAGCAGGGCATCACTGAGCACCTGGACAGCCTGAGGTGCAACCTGACGGCGTCAGTTGGACTGAAACATAATGTACCAGAGGTATTCTATTGGATTTAGGTCAGGCAAGCATGGGGGCCAGTCAATGGTATCAATCCTCTATTCATCCTCCATGAACTGCACGCATACTCTCACCATATGAGGCCGAGCATTGTCGTGCATTAGGAGGAACCCAGGACCCACTGCACCAGTATAGGGTCTGACAATGGACCCAAGGATTCCATACCTAATGGCAGTCATGGTGCCGTTGTCTAGCCTGTAGAGGTTTATGCGTCCCTCCATGGATATACCTCTCCAGACCATCACTGACCCACAACCAAACCGGTCATGCTGAATGATATTACAGGCAGTATAACATTCTACACAGCTTCTGCAGACCCTTTCACGTCTGACACTTGTGCTCCGGGTGAACCTACTTTCATCTGTGAAAAGCACAGGGCGCCAGTGGTGGACCTGCCAATTCTGGTTTTATATTGCAAATGCCAATCGAGCACCACAGTGCTGGGCAGTGAGCACAGGGCCCACTAGAGGACATTGGGCCCTCAGGCCACCTTCATGAAGTCTGTTTCTAATTGTTTGGTCAGAGATTTTCACACCAGTGGCCTTCTGAAGGTCATTTTTTAGGGCTCTGGCAGTGCTCATCCTGTTCCTCCTTGCCCAAAGGAGCAGATACCAATCCTGATGATGGGTTAAGGACCTTCTACGGCCCTGTCCAGCTTGCCTAGAGTAACTGCATGTCTCCTGGAATCTCCTCCATGCCCTTGAGACTGTGCTGGGAGACACAGCAAACCTTCTGGGATTGGCACGTGGCACGCGACTACCTGTGCAACCTCTGTAGGGTCCAGGTATCTCCTCATGCTACCAGCAGTGACACTGACCGTAGCCAAATGCAAAACTAGTGAAAAAACAGTCAGAAAAGATGAGGAGGGTAAAATGTCAGTGGCCTCCACCTGTTAAACCATTCCTGTTTTGGGGGTCGTCTCATTGTTGCCCCTCTAGTGCACCTGTTGTTAATTTCAATAACAACAAAGCAGCTGAAACTGATTAAGAACCCTCTCTGCTACTTAAGTGACCAGATCAATATCCCAGAAGTTTCATTGACTTGATGTTATACTCTGATTCAATAGTGTTTCTTTAATTTTTTTGAGCAGTATATTTTGACTTTAAAGTATACCTATTGCTCAGGTTACCATATAGCACACATTTACTCTGGTCTCATCATAGAATTTAACTCAGTCTATAGAGAATTGCTGGGTTTTTTTCCGTTTTGAACTTGATGTTCACTTGATACTTTAAAGAGTTAATCATGGGTGGTTTCATTATATCCTACCATATAAGGATATCTGAGAGTTTTGTTCAGGTAGAGACAATGTGCTCGCTAACATGCATATAAGTATAACTTATAAACGGGACATACATTGGAACTTTTATTTGTTTGTGCAGATATTTTATAAATTGTTCATAGGAACTTTTACGTTGGGAGTTGTGTTCACATACAATTAAATACAACTTATTGTTGTACAGTTCTCTTCACTGAGTGCAGGTGCAGAGTGCTGTGAACAATTCTCAGCCAAAATACAAGTGCATTTTCTAATTACTAAATACCAAACTGGTACACAAATAAAAGCACATTTGTTAAAACGCACCAGTGGCAAGGTGGGATTGATTAAACAAAAATTGAAACCAACAATATCTGTCCATCAATTCATTGATGAATTATGGCCAGTTCACAATGGTGGAGATTAAAGTCATACAAGAATGAATCAAAAACACAGTCACAGTCCTGGAGACCTCAGTCAACTGGCTGCTTACCCGCTCCAAGGTTTTCTATAGTTGAGGCTATGTTGTTTTGTTCAGTGTGATGAGAAAATATTTCCATCTGATGATTCCATCACTCCTTTATCTGAGATGACTTTTCCATACACATGATTGCAGCAGAGAAGTTGCACTAAGTGTCACATCCAGAAACCAAGAAGATAAACAGGATAGAGGAGGTTAGTAATGGTGTAAAAATATTGGGAGTCACTTTAAGGACTTGAAAAATGGAGTTATGGAGTTACATCTCATTTGCTGTCTGTGTGCAGTTTATATGGTATGCTGTAAATTTTCTCAGCAGGCTCCAGTTTCCTCCCTCCCACCAGAAATGTGAACGTTGGGTTCATTTGTATCTCTAAATGGGTCAGTATGATGCAGTGTGGGTTCTTGTATCAGTGTGATATGTTGATTTCCACCTTAAATCTAATGCCTTAGGAATGGGTACTGGCTTTGCGCTACTCTATAATGGAATATGCAGATTCAGAAAATAGATTTTAAACCCTTAAAAAGAAAAAGATACTAATGTAGGATTTTTGGCAAATGTTTAAAATCTTTAATTTTGACCCAGTGGGTTGATTACAATATTGATGCAAATCTGAGAATAAGACAAAAACAATCAGACATCACAGAAGATGTACGGCTATAGAGGAGTAACCTCACAGAGCATGGAGAATACACCTATTTATATTTTTGTATAATTAACTTAAAACTATGCCCTTAAACACACAAAGAATAGCAAGGACACAATTTCAAATTGTACTTCTCAGGAGAAACAGTTTACAAAGGATGATTTAAAATAAAGAAATAATCCTCATAACCACAGGAAAATGGGAAACACATTCTGTCTGGAAGGGTACTGTGGACTGAGGTAGAAGTAAAACTAACATTATGCATTAACTGATTTTGCTTAATCAATTTTTAGGTTGGTGAGGATTAAAACAAATATATTCTCCTTTTTTCCTTAGCTAAGTCTAAGGGTATACATTTAAAAAAAATGTTTTTGTAGCCTACTAAAAAGTAGCAACTTCATTCACATAGCCAAACAAATTCACACAGAAGTTTGTTTTTTTTTTTTTTTCAATTAGCTACCTTCTGGCAGTATGTAATTTAACAATACATTATGTAACTTCCAACCATTTTCTGAACTTTTTCCATTATAAGATCATGGAGAGCCAGAGCCTATTGCAGTCTCAAAAAGCAAAAGACACCAACCATTCTGGGAAAAGAAAGCCAACCCACTGCAGAGACTGTTAACATACACTAAGGCCATATTTATACTACTTAATCAAGTTTGGTGAAGAAATCAGATCCAGTGGCTATGGTGTTTATATTACACTGTTTTAAATGTGGGATATGCCATGGTGGAGCCATTCATAAAACAAATTTAGAATGCCTGGTCTATTCAAATTCACTTCCTAAATTGGGAATTGGAATTGGAATTGCCACTGGATCAAGAAGAAAAGAATTGGAATGAAAGAAAATTGAAATTAATTCCAACAAATTTCACAAAATCTCACTTCTGTGATAATTTGTCATGATTTGTTAAATGTTATACATCAAATATTATGAAACATAAAATACAGGTCAGGTCAGGCTGGGGAGCATGCACTGGTACAGCATGTTGCCGCAACCACCACACAACAAAACAGCTTGGAATCCTGGTTGGCAACCCCCCAGGCAGACACGGGGTCCAATCCAACCCTCTGGAAATGACAATCTATCTGCTGCAGCCAGGTGTTACGTGGGCATCCCCTTGGCCTGGTCCAGCCACTCCGGTACTCAACAATGAGGATTCTGCGAGCTGGATCACCACGTGGCCATAGTGCTGCAACTGACGCTCCCTCACAATGCAGGTAATGTGCCTCATTCGGGACTCCATGAATAACCGCTCATTCGACACAAAGTCAAATCAGCGGTACCCAAGGATTCTCAGAAGAGACACATTTCCAAAGGAGTCCAGTCTTCGTCTCAGTTCACTGAATAGCGTCCATGTCTCGCAACTATACAGCAAGACAGGAAGCACCAGGACTCTAAAGACTTGGACCTTCACCCATTTCCATAGATATTGGGAGTGCCACACACCGCTTTCCAGCGACCTCATGATCCCCCCCATGCTGTCCCAATCAATCTACTGACTTCAAAGAAAAGAGTCACCAGAGACATAAATGTTGTTGCCGAGGTAAGTAAACCTCTCAACAAGGTCAACACTCTCTCCACAGAGAGACACACTGCTGATGGCTGTGCTTAAGAGGTCATTAAAAACCTGGATTTTGTTTGTTATCCAGGACACTCACAAGCCCAGGCACTGGGACGCATCACTCATTCTCTCAATCAAAGCTTCCATTGACTCCGTGAAGATCACAGCATTGTCAGCAAAGTCAAGATCAGTGAATCTTTCTTTGCTAACAGATGCCCCACAGCTGCTGGACCCCATGAATCAACTGGGAAAAACGTAGAGGTTCTGCCTCCACTTTGCACAGCATTCATAGTACCAGTGTTCAGGCCGGCCATGATATCCAGCAACTTTGAAATCAAATACATCCAAGCATATTGCATGTATTAAATGTTATCCAAGATAATTTTTCAATTTATTTTCATTTCTACATGAGGAAAATGTGGGTACCTTATTTAAATACATATTTCACTCTTCACAATAACCTTCTAGAATAATACTCGTGATGGAGCTGACCTTGCAGTGATCTGTGTAACTGTTGAACTGAATTATTTGACAGCTGAGAGATACTCACGCTTCATCTAAACTATTCAGTTTGTGATATGTGATGCCTAAAACAAGCTGGTCCTCCAAAAATTGTGACTGCAAAAGTAAAGAAGCATACATCATTTTACCACACACCAGCAAGGGCAGTGGTACTCTGTGAGGGACATATAAAAGTGCTAGCTGCAAATGCAGCTAGATGGAACAGATAGATGATGAGGTTATTTCTTCTGATACCTTCACATTTATTTTCAGAGCTGCAAGCGAAGAAAGAATTCACTGTTCTTGACTTTGCTGACAATGTTGCAATCTTTGCGGAGTCAGTTCATAGTAAATAACATCAAGCTAATCCAGGATCTCCTCCGTGAAACACTATAGCATTCTGGGGAAGCAACAGATCAATGCCAGGATGATAAAGTTGTAACTCTCAAGTTATGTAATTCCATGTGTCAAACACTTTCACTATGCTGTGGCAATCACGAGATGAAACAAAATGGTCACGACAATGAAATCTTAAATTGAAATATACCTCAAGTTTGAAAATATGGAATTATTTCAAGAAAGGATTGTTCTTAAGCCCCTACGAAGAAAACAAAGCTTTTTGCATTTACACAAACTGAAGTCCCATCCGCAATCGTACAGGTAGCAGCATCAGAGAATGAACCCAATTGCCTAAGCCTACCATGCCATACTGAGGAGTCAGATCCTCTCCTGTACTGGAAGGACAACCAGAACTTGTTCCCTAACTTGGACCAGCTTGCATGCAAATATCTAGAAAGCCCTCTCTCGTCCACACCTGAGGAATGCATTTTCACTCTCACTGGCAAGATATTTAGGTCTGACAGACGTAATCTTAGTGGTATAAAGTTTGAGGATGTAATGATGAATTGTGGCAATTAATGTTCTTTCATTCTCATAGTTTAACTTTTAATGCCTCTGCGAAAATTACCCAGAATTCTGTTTTGTGGTTTGAGGTATCCTATGTCAGAAACAAGCAAGGCAGTACCAATTTGCTCTATCTTATTAAGTACTGTATCTTACATTTATAAAATATATATATGTAATTCTTTACTTATAGAAGCAGTACATCTTTAAAAAAAAATTCTTAATATTTTTAATATATCTCATAACCTGAATGTTATATTGAACAATTCATTATGTTATATAATGGAATGAGGTCACATGAAAGTGATAGTGAAAAAACACAGCCATACGTTTATTCACTCCGGGCCAATAAATCAGATCTCTCCATCTCTGGTATGTGGTTGAAACAAGAAGAAAATCCACATAGACATAAGGAGAATGAAATAAACACAAGGATAAAGACTGAATGTGTTGGTTGTTGGATCGGTGTACTATGCAAGGTGAGCTCCAATTTTGTACCTAATGCTGCCAAGATGGTGGCAGCTCCTCACATCTCCATCCATTTTCCAACCCTTGAATCCAAACACAGGGTCACGGGGGTCTGCTGGAGCCAATCCCAGCCAACACAGGGCGCAAGGTAGGAACCAATCCCGGGCAGGGCGCCAACCCACCGCAGAACACACACACACAGCCATACACTAGAGCCAATTTAGAATCGCCAATCCACCTAACCTGCATGTCTTTGGACTGTGAGAGGAAACCAGAGCACCTGGAGGAAACCCACGCAGACACAGGGAGAACATGAAAATTCAAACTTCACATTGGGGTTATTGTGTGTATATAGATGACTAGCTAGCAGCAAATGATTTTAATGGTACTTTAAGGGATAATATCAATGCATTGAAATTAAGATACCATAACCTGTTCGTCAAATGTAAGGATCAAAACTCATTTTAAAGTATTTACATTAAGAGTAAATGACAAGTTGATTGTTTAAAAAAAAAACCTGTTCGTAAATCCCTGAAGTCCAGGATTTCCTGGTTCACTCAAACTACTAAGCTTCTTTCAGTAAAAACTGGGTAAAATGGCTTCACAAAATGGCATTTAATTTTAACACTAGCTGTGTTACCCATCTTTTCCTGAGAAATTTTAAGTCAATAGGCCTCAGTTATAGTGCCAGTGGTTAATGTATGTATCAGAAGTACTATTCAACAAAATACGTCTCTTAATACAATCATTTTTTTAAACCAGGGGCTAATATTAATAGTTCACTTGAGCTGCTTACTGTTGAACACGCTACATATAGTATATATAGTCCTTGGTGGTGTTGGTGTGAAAGGGACTGCAGTAGAACTCTATACTAAAGAACATCCCCAACAGCAACATTTGATAATGTTATAAAGCTGATTTAAAGTTGATTCCTTCAAAGCTAAGAACTGCTAAAAATCTCGACTTTAGCATCAAAGCCTCTTCTTCAGACAAGAAGGGGCCTGAGTTGCCTCGAAAGCTTGCATATTGTAATCTTTTTTTAGTTAGCCAATAAAAGGTGTCATTTTGCTTGACTTCTTACTACATTCATAATGGCTAACACGGTACATCACCCTAGTACTACATCAAAGCCTAAAAATAATACTGCCTCAATTCAATGAATTTGAATAAGTGCCTACCCAAAACAAAAGTTGCTAATTCCTTTTACTCAATCAAAAGCCCCATCCTGTTCTCTTCTTATCACATTCTGAAAAATATCATCTCTATCAGCTATAGAAAACAATCACGCTTCATTAATCATGGCTTGGCTCCATCAGATAATTTGTGATATTTTCTTTTTTTTTCTTTTTTATTTCCTCTGTTTGTTTTTTAACTCTAGAAAGTTCTTAACACTGATTATCAATTGGTATTACAAACTTAATAGAAATATGCGGGTGGACAACAGTGTTTAAAAAAAAAAAAAAAAAGTAGCATAATCAATTTAGAACAGATTTATTGTCATATGTGACACACTCCTGAGGCCTCATATATAAACAGTGCATATATTGTTGCATTTGCCTGTTTCCATGCTCATGCCGAGATGTGTAAAAACTAAACTTGCCGAAAAGCTATGCACATTTTCACAGCAGCCTCACACCATGCACATGCTTGTTTCTGCTCGGATTTGTAAACGGGCACCACCCAGCGTCAAAGCAGTACTGCTGTTTCTGTGTTGTTTCCCTTTCTTTTGCAGATTTGCATCTATGACGTGGGCTTTATTAAATACACCAAAATTAATTGCATTTCATTTACAAACTTAAAGCCCTTGATTGTAATCAATCTGTAACAGTATAATGATGCATGGAATGGCCAAACTATTCCTACTACCAATGCTGCTTTAGTGTTGTTAGAAGACATCACAAATTGAAGAATTAGAAGAGAGTGTGTATTTAGAGATCATACTGATTTTTTGTCCCATGATGATGACTGGCTTCCAAGTTGATTTTGATTTTCAGGAGCTATCCACTAGGAGCTTAGTACTGAACTGGCACCGGCTTTACAAAGGCAGACTTGGAGGAATTGTGCTCTATCTGCTCCACTGCAAGTACTGTCTACTGCCAGGTTTTTAGCCACAGTAGCTTTTCAACATGAACTGACTGACTGATCGATTATTTCTCAATCATCACTGAGCCGTGCTATGTCAGCTGTATGAGATTTATCTGCTAGTCATCTACAGTAATATATATATATAATATATATAAAATATGTAAGTATGTATATATGTTGTGGATGTTGACCCGGACACAGACAGGCAGACACATTTGTATTGCCCCACTCACATTTATTCAGGTTCACCATATTATAATCAAGTACTCACAAGCCCACAGTCCCCAAAGTCCTGGCCACACAACACAATGCCTTTCCACTCTTCAGGCCGCCTCCTTGTCTTCCTCCCGACGTCATCCAACTTCCACCCGACTCTTGTCTCCTTCTGAAGGGAGGCAGCCCCTTTAAATAAGCACCCGGATGTGCTCCAGGTGTGTTCCTGGCAACCTCCCACTGACACGCCCCAGTGTGGGGGATGTGCCGGCTGTCTCCCTGGTGTGGTGGAAGTGCTGAGGTCAAGGGTCTTGCAGGTATTGGGGTCCCCCTGGTGGTAACCACGGGTCCCTACAGGGTCGAGCTTCCCAGCTCTTTACCCTTGGCCCCCAGGGCAGTTGCCCCCTCGAGGTCTGGAGGAGGCACAAGCCCTCCTCCGGTCTTCTCGGGCGTCCCGGCTGGGTACCACCCCCACAATGTGTGTGTGTGTGTGTGTGTGTGTGTATATATATATATATATATATATATATATATATATATGTATTATATTTACTAAATGTATTTATATATACTAAATATGTATTATATTTACTAGTTGTGTAAGCTAGTGCTGTAAAAAGTCAGGGGTCCTAGAAACTATTGAAATCATCTGAAAAATAACTGAAATATAGAGATGTCAGGTAATTGAAAGAAACTACGCTGGGCATCTCTCTCCTAGGAGGATTTGTTTTGCCGACATGCTTGGATCGCTTGTGTATTAGCATCAGGAGTAAAAGTAAAAAGGATACCGTTTGCCGATGTTGGCGGCTGAGCGACTTTGTCTTTCTCTGGAGGTTTCATTTTGCTGACGTGCTGGCCCCTCTTGTGTTATTAGTGGCAAAGTGAGTTTTCTGTTTCCTCAGAGGTGGAACCCTTAAGCCCGACTCCACCTTTCACTTCCGGGCTAGACAGACTTACACACTTCAACACGTAGATGTTTATATATAAGATAATATGCAATTTCTTTACACTGTGGTTGAATCATCATTCCCAGCAATGTCCAGTTTTCCAAATGCAATCGGAGCGATTGACTGCATGCACATAAAGGCACCTTCAGAGAATGAATTTGCTTAGTCAGTAATCCCTCGCTACTTCGCGGTTCACTTATCGCGGATTCACGTCTTTGCGGGTTTTTAAATATAGTAGTAGTATTTCCTAGTCTAAGAACTACAAAACAAGTTCGCTGACTACGTGCGTTGTAGCACAGGCTGTGATTGTCACATGGGAGGGAGACGACAAATCACAGCTTTCTGCTTCCTAATCGGGCCTGTAATTGGTGCTTTGACTGATGCCTTGATCCCACAGTATCTCCCCTTGTCATTCGCTTCATGCTTTCTCGCTGACCGGTTTATTTTACAGTGTGCTGTGTGTGATTTTTTTTTGTAGATTGTGTTGAACTTCGCTTCAATTTTCACCCCCTGCAATGGCTCCCAAACGTGCTCCTTCTTCCAAGGCTGGTGCTGAGCCTAAGCGACAATGAAGAATGATGACGATCGCTGAGAAGGTGAAACTTCTGGATATGTTGAAGGAAGGGAGAACGTGCCGTCGCAAACTTTTCTGTTCAAAGAGGAAGTAAAAGCCTCTGGCTTTAAAGCATACAAGGATCGTGTGACCCTCGTGATGTGTGGCAATGCTGCGGGATTTTTGTTAAAGCCAGGGTTTATTTACAAGTCGAAAAACCCAAGGGCTTTAAAAAACAAAAACAAGAATCTGTAGAGAACCGTGGAGGAGGTGCCCCAGGAAATGGAACCGCCGTCTGAAAAGATGTAAAATACAGTCATCGGCTGTGCAGTAAAAGTCATCATCATCCTTCATCGTCATCATTTTTACTGCGCAGCATATTCATCACCATCATCACGCGGTAAGTGTAAACTTATCTACCGATTTTTAAATTGCTATTATATTATTGCTATTGCTATCATTATCTACCGATTTCATATTGCTTAGCAGTTGTCCCTGTTATTAATAGAGTAAAAGGTGGGTTGTAAACAATACAGGGAGGGTTTAAAAACGTCCAAATACACGTTAAATAATTAAATAAATATGGTGTCCCTACTTCGTGGAAATTCAGTTATCGCGGTCGGCCTTGGAACCTATCTCCCGCGATAAGTGAGGGATTACTGTACTATATAAATAAATAGAATTTCTTCTTTATTAATGTGAAAATGATCTGTGATGCAAAAATGCAACTCATTAATGTTGTGGCTAGATATACAAGTGTCTTGCCAATAATTGCAGCAGCTCGCTGCTCTAATGGTGTGAGCCCAAGAATTCTGTCAACTCCACCAGTGGTATTGACACTCAGATAGTGGGCTGTGACTTGCTTTTCACATCAAGTTTATTGGGGAAGCTGTCTGGACACACCTAGAAAGCTGAAGAGAGTAGTGAGGGTGGATTAAGAATGTCTGGAGGGCCCCCTTTCCAAAAGACTTTCAACTCCAGCCCCTAAAAGTGCTTTTCCCACATCCCGGGGGAGTTTGGGAATGTAGAGTGTGAATGGGCCTTGTTCAAAGATTTCATTGTGATGAGGCCATAGGTGCCTCTCAAGGTGGGAATCCACGTACCCAATGGTGGACCTAAGAGGTGTGGGATGCCATCAGGTTGAAGAAAGAGGCCTTCTGTGTATGGTTAGAACAGGAGACTTCCAAAGCAGCACAGGAATACTAATAGGCCAAAAGGGCTGCAGCTCTAATGATCAGAGAAGCAAAAACTAAGATGTTGGAGGAGTTAGTATAGACCTATTAAATTAACCCAGTGTCTTTGGGTTTTGAGAGAAAAAGTACATCTGGAGCCTCATGTATAAACGGTGCATACGCACAGAAATGTTGCGTAAGAACGTTTCCACGTTCAAATCGTGATATATAAAACCTAAACTTGCCATAAAGCCACACACATTTCCACGGTAGCTGTACAGCAGCTGATCGGAAAGAGAATTATTGGTATACAGCATCAAGCACACGCTGTCTCAGCCATGGCAAAATGTTTCAAAGCCTTTCCTGTACGGACCTCGCGGTTCAGAAACAGTTTCATCACAAGAACTGTAAACGCACTCCATCAGTCCATCAAGTGCTCCTTGTAGAACTGTCTGTACTTAGAAGTACGATTACCTCACTGCAAACTTGCGATACTGTTATAATATTGCACAACCTGAGCCACTTTATAAAGCGCGTATTAACATGTGATGACGGATATCATTTTTAAGATGAAATTCAGCAAAATATGTTTATTATATTATACAGATAAAACTTTAACTTTAACTACACAGTGCCACAACGCTAGCCAGGAGCTGGAACTTCATTCACGGATTGTTCCTGCCTCGCACTGTATTCTTGCTGTGGCTGGCGCAACACTGGAAGGATAGACGGATAGAATAATTAAACATTACGAAGATATTTCAATGTTCCTTAAAAGTTTTGAAGAATCGGCGTTCTAAGCTTACAGATGGCTTAATAGCTATTACAGAGCTGATTGTGTGGCGAGTGGGTATTTGGAGAAAGAAAAGTAAGGACAGGAATTGGGGGTTAGTACGTTTGAAAGAGACAGTACTTCTGTAATAAAGTATTTCATCGAAGGTCGCGCATGGCGTAGCAAGCATCTTGTGTGAGACATGAACAATCACTGCGCCACCGTGTTCTCATGTTTAATAACATGCTTTAACTCATATCATCATGAAACTGCTATCACAAATACTTCTCAATATTTTAATTATTCAGAGAGCTGTAATATTACAAATGTAATGGATTCTGTGTCCTGTCGAAGGAAGAGAAAGCCCCGAAGCACATAGTGATTCACACACATATTAGATCAAATACAAAACATTTAACGTGCTACTTTAGTTACGATGGGATTTAAGAAACTAATAAATTAAACGATTTTAAGATGAACTTTATGATGTTCTACTTTAATGACAAAATAAACTACGTGATTAAAGTGGAAATTTCGAGATTAAAGTTGACATTTCGTGTTTTTTCCCCTCTGTGTGCCTTTTTTTTCTCTGTACCCTAATAAGCTTTCATATTACACTCAGATGGTGGGCTACGACTCGCCTTTTCATGGCTACTTTGATATGTGACAACTTCTTTTTTATTTCGGGCACTGTGCAACTTTGTGAACTTGAGCTTTCGAGTTTCTCCGACATGCTATGTCACTCAATCAACTGTTGTTGTTTATACCACTATTTAAACCAACAAATAGTAAGATTTTCCTTGCCTCCACTTGGCTGATCTTGAGGGCTATTTATATTGATTTGCATATTCAAAAAGGTGTAATTCTGGGAGGAGACGGGGCAGGACAGCAGGCACGTGCACATGCGTTGCTTTTCACGCTGACTGGGATTTATGTAGTGGAAGAATGTGGAAGTTGGCGAACGCACAGATTTATGCATCTGGATTTTTTTGTGCATAAGTACATTTCTGCTTTTGTGCTTATGGATAGATAGATAGATAGATAGATACTTTATTAATCCCAAGGGGAAATTCACATAATCCAGCAGCAGTATATTGATACAAAGAAACAATATTAAATTAAATAGTAATAAAAATGAAAAAAAAAAAAAAAAAAAGTTAGCATTTACTCCCCCGGGTGGAATTGAAGAGTCGCATAGTGTGGGGGAGGAACGATCTCCTCAGTCTGTCAGTGGAGCAGGACAGTGACAAAAGTCTGTCACTGAAGCTACTCCTCTGCCTGGAGATGAAACTGTTCAGTGGATGCAGTGGATTATTCATGATTGACAGGAGTTTGCTTAGTGTCCGTTGCTCTGCCACAGATGTTAAACTGTCCAACTTTACTCCTACATTAGAGCCTGCCTTCTTAACAAGTTTGTCCAGGTGTGAGGCGTCTTTCATCTTTATGCTGCCTCCCCAGCACACCACCGCGTAAAAGAGGGCACTCGCCACAACCGTCTGGTAGAACATCTGCAGCATCTTACTGCAGATGTTGAACGATGCCAACCTTCTCAGAAAGTATAGTCTGCTCTGACCTTTCTTACATAGAGCATCAGTATTGGCAGTCCAGTCCAATTTGTCATCCAGCTGCACTCCCAGGTATTTATAGGTCTGCACCCTCTGCACACAGTCACCTCTGATGATCACAGGGTCCATGAGGGGCCTGGGCCTCCTAAAATCCACCACCAGTTCCTTGGTTTTGCTGGTGTTAAGATGTAAGTGGTTTGAGTCGCACCATTTAACAAAGTCTTTGATTAGCTTCCTGTACTCCTCCTCCTGCCCACTCCTGATGCAGCCCACAATAGCAGTGTCATCAGCGAACTTTTGCACGTGACAGGACTCTGAGTCATATTGGAAGTCTGATGTATATAGATTGAACAGGACCGGAGAAAGTACAGTCCCCTGCGGTGCCCCTGTATTGCTGAACACAATGTCAGACCTGCAGTTCCCAAGACGCACATATTGAGGTCTGTCTGTAAGATAGTCCACAATCCATGCCACCAGGTGTGAGTCTACTCCCATCTCAGTCAGCTTGTCTCTAAGGAGCAGAGGTTGGATGGTGTTGAAGGCGCTAGAGAAGTCCAAAAACATAATTCTTACAGCAATTGTCATGTCATGTTATAGTGTGAATTCTATGCACAGCGTTATGCATGAGGCCCCTGGAGAAGACCCCACAAAGACAGAGAAAATATACAAACTCCAAACTGACTGTGACTTCACTTAAATCCTACTTGAAGACAATGGAACTGTGAGGCAGCAGTGCTGACCCCTCTCCCACTGTGCTGCCTTGTTATATGCTACTTTCTCAATTTATCATGCTGCACATTTTTTCATTGAGCAGTCCCGAATTTGCTCATTAATGAATAGAGGCCCACATAACTGATTAAAATATTTGTTTAAAAGTGAAATAGAATGTACTAACTTTTATTCTAATTATGTAATTGAATAAGTTAGTAGTGTACTTAAGCTGATTTTTGTTTTAGATTCGGCAAAATTTTTCCACACAAGGACATTATCTCTCCCTTGCACATCTGTTTTAACAGTCTGTTGCACATTGGGAAGTTTATTCATGCCAGATTATAGTTAATATCAATTTCAATGACCTACTCAGGCAAATTGCAGTTTTTAACAGACAAAAATATTCAGTAAACTGAAGCCAGCTAAATGATGTAATCCTACATCCTACAAGCATTTTTAATTAATAAAAGTAAAAAGGGGTGAATGCAAAGGTCACCAGGATACAGACAGTCTTGGCAGCAGTGGTGCAAGGCAGAAGGACACAACATTAATATATCACAAACCCCCATGTCCTCACTGGTTAGTTTAGAGTCAAAACTATTTAAAAGCTGGTCCTTTAATGGTAGAATGAAGCCAATGTCCCTGAAAGAAGTCTGCCAGAACACAGGGAGTATGTGGAGAACATGAATGCAGACCTGAACTATATACAACCATTGTGGCATACCAACTCTACCCATTACAAACAAAAACACCCAAACAGTGTATATACAAAAAATGCACGCTTAAAGTGTAGGGTATAGACTGACTTTCGATAGATTAAGGATGAATTGTAAAATTATAGTGGCGAAGGCTAAGGAAAAGGCATATGATGAGTTGTATGAGAGGTTGGACACTAAAGAGTGAGAAAAAGCCTGTACTGATTGGCTTGACAGAAGGAGTGAGCTGGGAAAGATGTGCAGCAGGTTAGGGTGATAAAGGATAAAGATGGAAACGTACTCACAAGCGAGGAGAGTGTGTTGAGCAGATGGAAAGAGTACTTTGAGAGGCTGATGAATGAAGAGAACGAGAGAGAGAGAAGAGGTTGGATGATGTGGAGATAGTGAATCAGGAAGTGCAATGGATTACCAAGGAGGAAGTAAGGACATCTATGAAGAGGATGAAAAATGGAAAGGCCTTTGGTCCAGATGACATACCTATGGAAGCATGGAGGTGTTTAGAAGAGATATTTTTAACCAGATTGTTTAATGGAATCTTGGAAAGTGAGAGGATGCCTGAGGAGTGGAGAAGATGTGTACTAGTGCCGCTATTTAAGAATAAGGGGGATGTGCAGGACCGCAGTAACTACAGAGGAATAAAATTGATGAGCCACAGCAGGAAATTATGGGAAAGAGTAGTGGAAGCTAGGTTAAGAAGTAAGGTGATGATTAGTGAGCAGCAGTATGGTTTCATGCCAAGAAAGAGCACCACTGATGCAATGTTTGCACTGAGGATGTTGATGGAGAAGTTTAGAGAAGGCCAGAAGGAGTTACATTGCGTCTTTGTGGACCTGGAGAAAGTATATTGCAGGGTGCCTCGAGAGGAGCTGTGGTATTGTATGAGGAAGTCGGGAGTGGCAGAGAAGTATGTAACAGTTGTACAGGATATGTACGAGGGAAGTGTGACAGTGGTGAGGTCTGCGGTAGGAGTGACGGATGCATTCAAGCTGGAAGTGGGATACATCAGGGATCAGCTCTGAGCCCTTTCTTATTTGCAATGGTGATGGACAGGTTGACAGACGAGATTAGAGAGGAGTCCCCGTGGACTATGATGTTTGCTGATGACATTGTGATCTGTAGTGATAGTAGGGAGCAGGTTGAGGAGACCCTGGAGAGGTGGAGATATGCTCTAGAGAGGAGAGGAATGAAGGTCAGTAGGAACAAGACAGAATACATGTGTGTGAATGAGAGGGAGGTCAGAGGAATGGTGAGGATGCAGGGAGTAGAGCTGGCAAAGGTGTATGAGTTTAAATATTTGGGATCAACAGTACAGAGTAATGGGGATTGTGGAAGAGAGGTGAAAAACAGAGAGCAGGCAGGGCGGAATGGGTGGAGAAGAGTGTCAGGAGTGATTTGTGACAGACGGATATCAGCAAGAGTGAAAGGGAAGGTCTACAGGACGGTAGTGAGACCAACTATGTTATATAGGTTGGAGACGGTGGCACTGACCAGAATGCAGGAGACAGAGCTGGAGGTAGTAGAGTTAAAGATGCTAAGATATGCATTGGGTGTGACAAGGATGGATAGGATTGGAAATGAGTACATTAGAGGGTCGGATGAAGTTGGACGGTTGGGAGACCAAGTCAGAGAGGCGAGATTGTGTTAGTTTGGACATGTGCAGAGGAGAGATGCTGAGTATATTGGTAGAAGGATGCTAAGCATAGAACTGCCATGGAAGAGAAAAAGAGGAAGGCCTAAGAGAAGGTTTATGGATGTGGTGAAGGAGGACATGCAGGTGATGGATGTAACAGAACAAGATGCAGAGGACAGAAAGATATGGAAGAAGACGATCTGCTGTGGTGACCCCTAACGGGAGCAGCCGAAAGAAGAAGAAGACTATAATCACTATATGGAAAAGCAAAACTGTCTCTTAACAGTTGCTTTATATAGTATTGTGCTCCATGATAAAATATTGACCAGATAATTTTTAGGTGCAGTGTGATATTTGCTCTTATTGTGCTCACTCGGAAAGTATTCAATACTTTGCACTATGTCTGCAAGAAAAGTAAAATATGAACAGTTTAAAATTTTAGATCATTTAAATATTGGTATATGAAATACCAACTCTACTGTGTTTGTTTGTTTTTTTTGCTATGATAGAAATACAGAAATAACCAGCAGTTCCTTTCAATTGCACTTTAACCAAACTATCTGAATGTAGGCTTTCAAATAAAACCTTTTAGACCTGCACCATAGGATACTGTAGAATACCTGGGAGAGCAGCCAGCTAAACAAGAACAGTAAAATTTTTACCTTCCCTCCAAAGATCATGGACTTCACATTTTATTTTCACAAAGACAGGATTGTTCTCTTCTTCTCTGTTGCAAGTTTGAATTAATTTGACCGCCTTACTATTGTAGTATATGGCACAGCATGCCCGTAATAGTATACTTGTTACTAAAAGAATTATGGCAGAGCAGAATGGGGATGGGAGTGAGTGCAGGTGCTGGGAAATACAGTAAAGTGGTAAAGAAGGCATACATACTGTTTTCCTGTTGTTCAACAATATAGCTCTAACTTGTTCTTGTCCATTACATTTTTTGTGAAGCTTCAGTCTCCCACATATGGCAAAGGTAATGAAAACACAGTAGCTATGATCTAGAATTGGTGCATTAAAAAAAAAATCTAATCTCTATGGAGAGGCATTTGTGTATTTATGTGTCGTCGCACGTGCTCATTCGAGGTTTGCCTTCCGGACTCATCTGAACTAATCACTAGCACTCTGGGGCACAAGGTGGTAACATCTCCTTTTTCTCCCACAGCCCTGAAAAACTGCCCTTGTAGGGATGTTGACACCACCTCTTTTGGTCCCTTCACTATAAAACCGAGATGCTCCCACCATGGCTTGTCTCATTCCGGAGAGAGCAGACTGCTGAGTGGAGCTCCTACCCTAAATTATGAGGCACCTAAGAGAAGAATGAATCCCCTTGTTTATTTCTTTGGTTACATTGCTTTTCATTTTACTTTGTTTGATGCACTATTGACCGCATATTTCAGTTCCTGGACTTTGTAAATATTAGAAGAGGCTAGGTTGGTGCCCTAACATTTCCTCCATGACCTGCATGTTCTCTCGGTCAACGACAGCTTGTATGTGTTATGAAGCATACTGTACACTGGTAAAAACTGCATTTTCACATTCTGCGAGTTGTTTAGTTGCAAAGAAAACACACTTTGTTACAAACGCAAGTCAGAGAAATGCTAGATCATGTGCATATGCACTGCTTTAACACACAAGTCTCTGACAATGAAAAAATCTTCAAAAGTGCTTGTTTCTCTAATGCAAGATGTTTATCACTGGCTGGGGTGTGTCTGTTTCAGATTCGCCACAAATGCAGAACCCGTGCCCCTGTTCATGGGTCTTATTTATAAAACTTTGCGTGGATTCAAGTGTGAAAATGTGTGTGACAAAAAAAAATAGGAAAATACATACAGCAAATATATCTAATTTAAAAAACTTTGTGTATGCTTATTTGTATGCAATTTATCCTTTATAAACTACAATTATCTTGTAAATATGCATACTTGAACATACATCCAAACCTTTGCCCAACTGCCACCCTGTAACAACCATATATGAACCATGCTAATCAGCCCTGCATATATGCAGTCACGAAGTTGCAGAACTTCATTGGCTTGTACAGCAGCCTCCCATCTGATGCATCCAGACAGCACCACCTGCATTTGAGGAGTCTGCACAGCATTAAAGTGAGGGATCATGGAAAGGCATAAGGTGCCAGTGTATCAATCGCCGCATGTAATGAAATGATTAAATTCTTTGATTTAGAATAGGCCATATGAAAAACTGCGGGTTCAGCCAGTTCCCTTACTAATAAATCAACCATTACATATAGCACCATCCTAAGCACGTCGTCTGCCATCACTACTTTTCCTCAAAATAAATTAATCCGACACCACTTACATCAGTCTCATCCTGACATTGCAGATGGCTTGTGTGTTAATGGAGTGTAACTGCTCACCATTAACAAAAGCACTGTCGTTCTCACTAAATGCCCTTGTTGCTATGTGTAGTGCCAATTGCCCTCATTACACTACATTACATTACAAGCAGTACCAAACAAGCCATATTGTCAAACCAGCAGGCTTTGAATAGAGTGTAGGACATACTATTTGGAGTTTTTGGTAGCACTTTAGTTTAGGTACTGCACAAGTGCATCTATTCCTAATTTACTGTTATGTAACAAGAGCTTAACAAAGGCTTCTTTGGGTCTTCATAATGATTACAGAGCACCAGTAAAGTGTATTCATCTCTGCAATGTGACCTACTAACAAAACTTCACTTTGGAGTGGTCTGAGGTGGCTTAACTGAGACACATTTCTCTTGATATTACGTATCTAGTATAAGACTTGTGAATCCTTCATATTAACACATAATTTTACCATCATGTCAATATGCCATACTGCACAGAGATGAAGAACCAATCTACTGATGTTTTATAAGCGTTATAGTATGAAAATCATAAGAGGCCTTTGTTAAAGTCTTGTTACGTAAGAGTACATAAGTAATAGATGCATTTTTGCAGAATCCAAACTGAAGTGTTACCAGAGTTTTCTGTAAACAGGGAGTGAATTACACCCGTGTCTTTACTGCCCTTCAGCTTCTAATCGTGATAACATGTTGTAATCAAATGTAAAAGCTGCCTGTAAATGTAAACTACAGGCATCTTTAGGCAAATTTCACCACAACCTCATTCATCAAAATTTCAACTGGAAGGGAAGTAGTATAGCCAAAGAAGTGAAAGGAGAAGAATACATGGAAGTGAGTGTAAAACTGTATTTTGTGAATGAGACAAAATCAGATTGAAGTTGTGATTTACCAGCCATATCTCTAATTTTTCCCTTCCCTTGCTTTCTACACATACAGTATGGCAGTAAAATGTTTTTGGTTCCTCTGTTTCAGATCAATGTTAGTGCTCTGTTTTTGTCTTAAATGAAGAGCTCTATATACAAATCAATTTACTACTTGAAGTTCATGCTGGGAAAAATGACACAGGTAACTGAAATGTATGTGTTTTGGGCAAAATCAAGTTAGTCCTTTGCAAGATACATAAACAAATGCATACTATGACAAAAAAGTATAGAGTCACCAGATAATCAATTACCTTAACTAAAATGTCTTGAAAATGAAAGAAGAGACTGGAGAATTCATAGAAAGGCCAGGCTGACACAGGGAGGATATTTAGACTCCACAGAGTTGGCAGTCTGGTTGGGAGTTAAAAATCTGTGATCCTTGGAGTTGTGGGTCAGCAGTGCTTGCTATCTTGCCATCCCTTTTGGAAATTACAATTTAATTAGCACATGAAGATTTCTCTTTCTTACTTCACCTTTTGGTTATTGTTATGTGATATTTGAGTACTTTTGGGAACACACATTGCTGTTTAGAGCACTCAAGCTAGCTATTGAGTTTTAAGGAGTATGGTTTATAAGGTCAGCTCTTGATGGATTCTAACATTTAATTAATCAATTTAATTGTATTGATTGCTTTATTTTTTAAAGTGTATGCTTTCCATCATGAAGAAAGATACTTCCGTATACCTCTTATTGATTAACATTTACATTTGGGCAAATGTCTATTTAAGCATCTATCAAGGCTTAGTCAGGAGTGACATCCTAAGATTAAAAATACTTGTAAGAAAGAAGTGCCTTTAGTAGTGTCAGTGTAACAAATTTTGTTTTTTGTCTTTTGTTGCACTTTTTTCTGGTATTCTTAATTTTTGCTTATTTCTTTATATGAGATATTTGGAATCTGACATTGTATGAGGTGGTATTTAGGGCATAATTCATTCTTAAGAGCTGCATGGACTGGACTGGAGTTACATCATACTATAAGTTGTTCTGTAGGCCATGTATAACACATCCTGGCATGGGTCTCAGGATGTTTCAGGTTGCTAAACTATGGGAACTATTTTGGGGTTAATACAATAAAGTAAAGATACTGGGGCAAAGTCAGACCTCTGCAGGGTTTTCTAGCCCTTAAAATATAGGTTGGGAATCAGGACTGCAGACCTAGTAGTCCAAAGGGGTATTCTGACTCTGGAAGTGACTCAAGGCTTGGTCCCAGGAGTAGGCCATCTGGAGGCTCATAAGTCCCTTCTGGCTGCAAATGAGGTTAGCTTGCAGTCAGCAGAAGAGTGAGTGACAAGGTCTTGTCTGACTGGAAGAAGAAGGGTCAGCAAGGTGAGAGGGAATGTGGGTTTATTTGGTGTTTTAGTAGGAAGGTGGACCTGTTACCCTATGTCTGGGGTAGGGACCATACCTGTCTTTAGGTAGGCCCAGAGTTGCTAAAATAATATTTAATTTTTCCATTCTTTTGTTGTTCAACTCTTTTATTGCAATTTTACCCCGGGTGTGTGTGTGTTGTTAACCTCCTTGATGTTAACCCTGACTGTCTCACAGGCTTGGAATTCTTTGTTAAAATGGTTAAGCCCAAATGTCTCTTGAGTTAAGCTGTTATGATCCAAAGTCCAAATAATGTTCAGGAAAGTGCTCTGTTGCATTCTAATGGACAAAATACCATCATGCAGCAAAAATATCATGAATATTTCTATGTTTTGCCATTCTGTGGTAACTCATCAGTATTCATGAGAGAATGGAACATTTAACCAAAACACTGAATGATGTGTAAGCGAAAAGTTGTAAAGCCAGTTTTAGAACAAACTATAAGTGAACCAGTAGCTGAATCAAGCAAAAGTGATGACAATGTGAAGTGGTCATCAGACATTGACACTGATGCATATGGTCCTGTAAGACTGAAATGCCAGTTAAATGTTGAGACTAATAAAGATGTCTGTCTGTGTTTAAAACTAGAACTGCCACAGATTGTTTCAGTACTGTAACCAACAAACTAAGCCAAGTGACGTCTGAATCCATTTGTCCTCATTAATAGCCAATCAGGTCTGCGTGCTGATATGCCTGGTGAATTTAGTCGCATAAAGCTGAGGTGGAGTGCAGTATGTGCATGGCAAAAATGACTGCAATCAAGTGGAAAGACATTAGCCTTCTAAGCTCTGTTTACAATGCAGCAGCTGTTAATGTTTGTAACAGGGCAAATGTGGAAGTCACTAAGCCCCGTGCTGTGGTAGCCTACAATAACACAAGGAGCATGTCTATCGTACGCATCAGGCTCTGACATTCTACCCTCTCGTGTGCAAGCACCAGAATAAATATAAGAAAATGAATAACAAATGCCCTGACTGAAACATCAGACTGTATATTGGTGACTGCTTCAAAACATATTGCACAAAGGATGAGTACTAAATCTGCATCAGTACAGCAGAGTACATTAAACTTACCTTTCCAACTGCATTGTTCTGGTACATTACATGTTTCTCTTGCATGTAATATTTTTCTTGATGAAAAGATTAAATGTTTTTATTTGTTTTTTCCAGGGGTGAACATAGACTAAGGAGGCAAATACCAATATATCATTTAATATTTGTGTACAAAAGCATTCAGTTCCAATGGAAATATGTATTGTACATATTAAAAATATGCATAGTGTAATTAAAGAAAATAAAAGCCATGCTGTGGAATTTATAAGTTTGTTCCTACCAGGATAGGCAACCTCCACTCTTTGCCTTTTTCTTTTTTGATGGCCCCAGCTTCACAGCTGAACTTTTTGGACTGTTTTTATATGAATGCCTGCAAAGGAGATTGCAATAATTTACTGCAGAGTTTTCATGAGGAGTACACCAGCAAATATTTACCAGGAATTTATCTATTGGTATAAATCATGATTTCCTGTCCAGATATAAATCCTGTGATGGTACGTGCTCTGTTCCTCAATAGTGGGCTTAGAGTTTCTAAGACTACAGTCACTGAATTATTCTGATCATATACTAGGACCTGCGGTGGGCTGGCACCCTTCCCGGGGTTTGTTTCCTGCCTTGCACCCTGTGTTGGCTGGGATTGGCTCCAGCAGACGCCCGTGACCCTGTAGTTAGAATATAGCGGGTTGGATAGTGGATGGATGGATATACCACGACTCAAGACCACTGTGCAATCTGCAAAGACCATCATTGAGGCAGGCATCTAAGACTGCATAAGTCTTTACTCCTTCGCAAGGCACTGAAAAATGTATTAAAAACTCTTAGCTTTGCCAGGCTTGTTAAGGATCACAATTAGGCCGATTTGTAAGTAGTGCACAGGTACTATGCTTACTTTCTTTCCCAATGAGACATTTCTTGACACCTTAAGTTTCAGAAATGCATTCTAAAATCTTATTCTTCTTTCGGCTGCTCCCGGTAGGGGTTGCCACAGTGAATCATCTTTTTCCATCTCTTCCTGTCCTCTGCATCTTGCTCTGTTACATCCATCACCTGCATGTCCTCTCTCATCACATCCATAAACCTTTGCTTAGGCCTACTTCTTTTCCTTTTGCCTGGCAGCTCCATCCTTAATATCCTTCTCCCAATATACCCAGCATCTCTCCTCTGCACATGTCCAAACCAACGCAATCTCACCTCTCTGACTTTGTCTCCAAACCGTCCAACCTGAGCTGACCCTCTAATGTACTCATTTCCAATCCTGTCCATCCTCGTCACACCCAAAGCAATCTTAGCATCTTTAACTCTGCTACCTCCAGCTCTGTCTCCTGCTTTCTGGTCAGCGCCATCATCTCTAGTCCATATAACATAGCTGGTCTCACTAGACCTTCCCTTTCACTCTTGCTGATACCCGTCTGTCATAAATTACTCCTGGCACTCTTCTCCACCCATTCCACCCTGCCTGCACTCACTTTTTCACCTCTCTTCCACGATCCCCATTACTCTGTACTGCTGATCCCAAGTATTTAAACTCATTCACCTTCGCCAACTCTACTCCCTGCATCCTCACCATTCCACTGACTTCCCTCTCATTCACACACATGTATTCTGTCTTGTTCCTACTGATCTTTTATTCCTCTCTTCTCTAGGACATATCTACACCTTTTCAGGGTCCCCTCAACCTGCTCCCTACTCTTGCTACAGATCACAATGTCATCAGCAAACATCCTAGTCCACAGGGACTTTTGTCTAATCTCGTCTGTCAACCTGTCCATCACCATTGCAAATAAGAAGGGGCTCAGAGCCAATTCCTGATGTAATCCCACCTCCACATTGAATGCATCTGTTACGCCTACTGCAGACCTCACCACTGTCACTCTTCCCTCGTACATATCCTGTACAACTGTTACATACTTCTGTGCCACTCCCGACTTCCTCATACAGTACCACAACTCCTCTCAAGGCACCCTGTAATATGCTTTCTCCAGGTCTACAGAGATGCAATGCAACTCCTTCTGGCCTTCTCTATACTTCTCCATCAACACCCTCAGAGCAAACACTGCATCTGTGGTGCTCTTTCGTGGCATGAAACTATACTGCTGCATCACCTCCCTTCTTAACCTAGCTTCCACTACTCTTTCCCATTATGTCATGCTGTGGCTGATCAACTTTATCCCCCTATAGTTACTACAGCTCTGCACATCCCCCTTATTCTTAAAAATCGGTCCCAGTACACTTCTCCACTACTCAGGCATCCTCTCACTTTCCAAGATTCCATTAAACAATCTGGTTATAAACTCCATTGCCATCTCTCCTAAACACCTTCATGCTTCTATAGGTATGTCATCTGGACCGACAGCCTTCCCATTCTTCATCCTCTTCATTGCTGTCCTTACTTCCTCCTTGCTAATCCAGTGCACTTCCTGATTCACTATCACCACATCATCCAACCTTTTCTGTCTCTCATTCTCTTTATTAATCAGCCTCTCAAAGTACTCTTTCCATCTGCTCAACACACTCTCCCCGCTTGTGAGTACATTTCCATTTTCATCCTTTATCACCCTAACCTGCTGCACATCTTTCCCAGCTCGGTCCCTCTGTCTAGCCAATCGGTACAGGTCCTTTTCTCCCTCCTTAGTGTCCAACCTCTCATACAACTCTCCTCCTGTTCTTGATCTCCAATATCATCTTACAGAACACCATCCTATGCTGCCTATTTATGCCCCTGCCACAATTTTGCAGTCTTCAATCTCCTTCAGATTGACGACTCTTATTTTCATCTCCTAACTTGAAATACCTTCTGTTTAGGTCAATACAGCTCTTAAACATTTAAAGTAGAATGGTCAGGACACTGAGAAGGTATGCTTATTTAAAGGACAGGCTCCAAAACCTGTTTAGTACATTGTTAATGTCATCCTCCTCAATACCTAATAAAACAATCAGAAGGAAAAATAGTCTCCAGAACTAATTTGAGGACCATAATACTCAAACAGTCATAGACAGGACTTCAGCCTTAACATTCTTCCTTCCCACTATGTATGATGTCGCAAACTGGCATAAAAAACAACCCAATGATCCCAGCATTTATGCTCCTTGATCTGGATCATGAAAGGATGTTCAGCTCCCTCAAGCTAGTGGTGATGCTTTTCCGGGTCAATTTATTTTTTCCCCATTTCCTAGATCATAATTCCATTCAACTGGTATTAACATTCTAGGAGAAAGTACAAAGTCTGGGAAAATGCCCAAAAAGGACAGCACCAAACCTGCACAACAGAGTTCTCTGGGTGTCACATTGAAATGCTGAAGTAAAAAGAGTTGTTAGCTTTTCCATGGCCTCCTGGGCATTGATTTTTGTTTTAATCTAAACTAGTAATTAGGAAGATGATTGAACTAATTGAACTAAATTTTTTTTTTCAAATGACATTAATAATTAGCCAAACCACAAAAACTCAGGGCTTGTTTTACTGAGGAGGGCATTGACCAGCCTAAAATGGCATGATCCTTATTCTGGTTCATAATTAACCCTTTTTGGTAGATGTAATTTTCAAGAAATATAACAGAAAAGTGGTAAAATTGTAATTTATCTGATTTTTACCAATAATTTGCTTTGTCTTAACAAGCCTTCTCACATCTCCAATGTTTGTTAATGACTGGGAAGTATATTAGTAAATTGTTTGTGTATACTAAGACATAGATTCTCTGAAACATGCCTGAAAATCTCATTCATGAAACGCTCAAACATGATAGATACACTAGGGGCCTCATGTATAAACGGTGCATACGCACAAAAATGTTGCATAATCCCTTTTCCATGCTCAAATCGCGATATGTAAAACCTAAACTTGGCGTAAAGCCACTCACATTTTCATGCCAGCTAAATGCTTGGTGTAAGCAAGTTCTCTGCTTGGTTTTGCAAACTGGCGGCACCCAGCGTCAAAGCAGGGCTTTTGTTCCTGTGTGGTTTCCCTTTTTTAGATCCACATTCCTGACGTGGCTTTATCATATACACTGAAATTAACTGCATATTATTTATTAGTTTAAGGCATCTTATTGTAATTAACTTGTAACAATATAATGAGAATTATCGGTATACAGCATCAAGCACATGCTGCCTCAGCCATGCACTATTTGAACTGCTCTCATACAACAAACGCTTCAGAGCCTTTCCTGTACGGACCTCGAGGTTCAGAAACAGTTTCATTCCAAGAACTGTAAACGCACTCAATCAGTCCATCAAGTGCTCCTTGTAGAACTGTTTGTACTTATAAGTACAATCACCTCACTGTAAACTTGCGATACAGTTATGATATTACACAACCTGAGCCACTTTATAAAGCGCGTATTTACATGTGATGACAATATCATTTTTAAGATGAAATGCAGAAAAATATGTTTTTTACATTATACAGATAAAATGTTAACATCATTTAAATAATCTATATTGTTAATAATTAAACATGTGAGGACATGGTGTCGCAGCGCTAGCTAGTTCAGGGATTGTTCCTGCCTCGTGCTGTATTCTTGCTGGGGCTGGCGCGACACTGGAAGGATAGACGGATAAGATAATTAAACATGTACTACGAAAATATTTCAGTGTTCCTTAAAGATTTTTAAGAATCGGAATTCTAATCTTACAGATGGCTTAACATCTATTACAGAGCTGATTGTGTGGTGATTGGTTACTTGGAGAAAGAAAAGGAAGGACGGGAATTGGGTGTTAGTACATTTGAAAGACACAGTACTGCTGCAATAAATTATTTCATCGAAGGTTGCGCATGGCACAGCAAGCACCTTGTGGGAGGCAAGACCAATCTCTGGACAGGGCGCCAGCTCGTCACTATCACTGCGCCACCGTGTTCACATGTTTAATAACTTGCTTTAACTACTGTCATCATGAAAATGATAACAAGTATACATCTCAGTATTTAAATTATTTAGAGAGCTGTAATATCATGAATGTAATGGATTCTGTGTCCTGTCGGAGGAAGAGAAAGCCAGTTTAAGAAGCACGTAGTGATTCACATACATAGAGCATGTAACAAACACATTTAATATGCTACTTTAGTTATGATGGCATTTGAGAAACTAGTAAATTAAACAATTTAAAGATGAAGTTTATGATGTTCTACTTTAATGACAAAATAAACGTGATTAAAGTGGAAATTTCGAGATTAAAGTTGACATTTCGAGCTTTTTTCTCACTGTGCCCTTATTTTTTTTTTCTCTGTACCTTAATAAGCTTTCATATGACATTCAGACGGTGGGCTATGACTCGCCTTTTCACGGCGACTTTGATATCTGACAACGTCTTTTTTATTTCGGGCACTGTGCGATTTTGTGAACTTCGAGGTTCTCCGACACTCTGTCACTCGATCAACTTCCTTTTGTTGTTTATACCACTGTTTAAACCAGCAACTAGTAAGTTTTTCATTGCCTCCACTTGGTATTCGCTGAAATTCTTCTATTTTCCCCCGTGCTTTTGCCATTGCCTTTTCACGGAACGCTGAGCTTAAGGGCTATTTATATTAATTTGCATATTGAAAGATGCATAATTCTGGGAGGAGTTGAGGAGTGGCAGCAGGCGCATGCACATACGTTACTTTTCTCGCTGACTGGGATTTATGAAGCGGAAGAATGTGGAAGTTGGAGAACGCACAGATTTATGTATCTGGATTTTTTTGTGCACACAAACATTTCCGCTTTTGTCCGTATGCCATGTTTTACTGTGAATTGTATGCACGGTGTTATGCATGAGGACTCTGGTAATCATTTTGTTTTTTTATTAGAAGTAGTTGTACTAAAAGGCTATACAGTAATCCCTCGCTATATCGCGCTTCGACTTTCGCGGCTTCACTCTATAGCGGATTTTATATGAAAGCATAACTAAATATATAACGCAGATTTTTCGCTGCTTCGCGGGTTCTGCGGACAATGTGTCTTTTTACTTCCTGTACATGCTTCCTCAGTTGGTTTGCCCAGTTGATTTCATACAAGGGATGCTATTGGCGGATGGCTGAGAAGCTAACCAATCAGAGCATGCAGTTGAGTTCCTGCGTGCTGAATGCAGTGTTAACCAGGAAGTCTCGTCTCACTCATTCAGCATCAATGTGTTTCGCTGTGTAAAGAGTTGTGCTCTTTAGTGTTTATCTTTGTGCATAGTCAAGCCCTTCATTATGGCTCCAAAACAATCTGCTACTGCTTCAGGGGCCGTGCCCAAGCGCAAGAAGAAGATGTTAACGATTGCAGAAAAGGTAAATGTTTTGGATTTGTTGAAGGCTACGATTCTTTTTATTTAAAAAGTAGGAAAGGAATATAAGATCTACGCCCGCAGTGTCCTTTTAACCAGGGTGCAAAACGAGTTGTAAGTGGATGTAATAAGGCAGTCTGGATGGAATCTGCTTTAGGGATTTGGATTGAAGACTGCCAGAAGAAGAACAACGGCAGTGCTAAACAATCGCCTGAAGTGGCTCCTTTACAAGGGCTGTAACGTTCTCCTTTGTTGTGCAGTAAAATTAAACTCATTGTTATCGGACAAGTCATCGTGTCATTGTTGGTGAGTAACCATAATTAATTTTCTTCTTACAGTGCTTAGTACATGTACGTATGTTTAGTGTCACTGTACACACATTTATTGTATACTATTTTTCTTGCATTGTACGTATTTATTGCTGGTGGCCTGTCTATCATAATGGCTGTAACATATGTGATATCGGAGACACTCAATATCTTTAAAATAATATTTAGGTTTTACTGTATATAAACAGTGTGTTTATATACATAATTTCAATGAATCTTACCTAATATCTAAGAGAATACAAAGGGCTTATGCTGTATAACTCTGCGGGGAATATTTATAAACAGTGCGGGAGAATTTATAAGGGCTTAAAATATATAAAAATAACCATACAAACATATGGTTTCTACTTCGCGGATTTTCACCTATCGCGGGGGGGGTCTGGAACGCAACCCCCGCGATCGAGGAGGGATTACTGTACACACTTCTTAGATCAAGTGTAGTGAAATATGTGATTTGTTTTAAAAGAGATCAAATCAAAGGGAGGGATGGTTATTCTTGAATATGTACTCTATGTATAACCACAATGAACAACCATGTTTTTTTTATTCACAAAGAAAAACATTAATAACAGTAATAATAATAATAGATTTTATTTATATAGCACACTTCTCATGCTCAAGGTACTTGCTCATGCTGGGCTTGAAAATGGACAAACTTGATTGTTAGATTTTTTTTGTCATCATCCTTAACTCTTGATTCTAGATCAATAAAGTTCATAGATTTTTCCCATGGGTGAGAATGCCTCATAACAGATTGCATGTACAATTGTACGTTGAGGAGGAAATTCTAGGGATTGCTCTTTTCTATAGTCTTAAAATTCCTGTTACAATTATATTAACAATTGTTGCTCCAACATTCCAATACTTTTCATGCCCCCTAAAATGTATTAGTCATGTAAGAAAACAGATTATTTTCTTTGTGAGAAACCCCAAACAGGCAATTCAGTTTATTGGGTAATATCTCTAAAAACCTTTAATGTAGAACTGGTAATATTCTTGGCTCCCTCAGAAACAATAATGACTTCAGCTTGGATCAAGCTATACAGTCATAATCAAATTATACTCCTATATCATATTTCTGACACTGAGGCATCTGATCTAGGGCTGCTTTATAACCTTGGTTAGTAAAGAGTAATGATGAGTAAAAAAGGCAAGTTTCGATTTACATACAATTTTCAGAAACTGACACTAAAGTTGGTTATACAGGTAATTTCACAATTGAAAAATTCACTATAGTGTTTTTTAGGGTTTTAAAATGTTGGCTGTTTTAAGGTGGAAAACCAGAAATATTGCTTCCTCCAGCTTTGTTCAAAGCTCCGTGTTTACTTTTGCTCTTTTCAGTAACTGAGTAATGTGTGTAATCTGCACCATACCATTAAAATCAATTCTATTTATGTGTCTTGTTTACATCACCACAGATGAGTGCAGTACTTTTTTTCTTTTTTTTTTTTAAAGATGACATGCTGTACATTTTACACACACCAAAACACACAACCATGAACATTACTATTTTTTTTCTATAGGAAAATCTCATTATGAAATGATGTTAGTGCCAAAATTGTTACCTAGCAACTGTCTTACCATATCTGAGGACATGCACATTTCCAGTGATAACATACAGTATATATATATAATATACAGTATATATAGTGAAAGCTAGGGGGCACCACCAAGCCTCAAACGCAAACACACAAAACAGTCCCAGGTTCAAAACAAAGGTTTTTTTATTGCAAAATACCTCTGCACAACAATTATACAGGATGTCTCTTCTTCTTCTCTCTTCTGTGCCCTGCTACTTCTCCGAGGTGAGTGTCGCCTGTCTCCACTCCTCGCTCCAACTTGCTTGGACAAAGCAGTATGTTCTCTTTTATTGCATATCTGAGAGTACTTCTAGTGTGTAAGTCCCCAAGAATAGGGAGTATAACTTCCTGCAGCAACCCCTAGCGGCATCCAATGACCCCAGCAGGGTTTTGCTACCGAACTACAATTAAAGGGGAAACAATAACCTAAGCATATTGCTCTTGCCTGTCCCAGTCGGTAAGGATCTCAAACAAATCCTCCAGACAGTTTCCACCTGCTGTCCCTTGTGTGGCCTCTCCCTCAGCCAGGTTTCATTTTGTGAGGGCTCACCACAGTGTATTAGTCTATAGCTCTGGTCTGAAAAATAAAAGCAAAAGTTATTTGAGGAGTCGTTTCTCCGACACAACCTCTGGCTTTTCCCAATATGGTATATGGGCAGCGTCTCCATTCATGTGCTGGCTGTAGACATTCATAGCATTGTGGCTTCCCCCTCAGTATTCATGTCCTGCTGTTATGAAAGGAGGAGGGACATTCCAGTCACTCTTTCTGAGTTATGGAACTTGACTTGTCCCATTGAATCATCCTGGTTGAGCCAACTGTAGCATGTGATTCTATAGGCTCTTGTACAGGTCTTTCAGGAGAATCTGACCTCCTCCTGAGGTCCTCCTTTCTATTCTGGGAAACAAAGACAGTCTGAATTACTCTATGAGTTAAAGTAGTAGCCCTTGCTGTCTGAATCTCTTTTTCTTTACCTTTAACCTTCTTTTGACTTGTAGGGAGCTGAACAGTTTGGACATCGTCATTGAGAAGCTGGTCATTTGTATCCTGCCCCCCAATTTTATTCTCCAACTTATGTTTCCCCATCTGAGTATGGGTTTCCCTGAGGGAAGGCTTACACACCTGGATGCCAGTTATTACAAATTCAGCAACTGTTGGAACAGCGGCTACTTGATTTTTTTTCAAATACGTTCAAAATCATTTCATGCTGCATTCCTGTTTCTCTTCCCAGTTCATCTCTACAGTCTGAGTAGTTGTCTCCACTGGACTCACTCCACAGTGGACTCGTGGTTCAGGCAGGAGAAACTTTTCCAACACATATGTCATATCTGTTGGAGTGTTGATTCCCGTTACTTTTGTCATGGACCCTTTTGCATGGTGTCCCTTTATGATATGCTGTACGTGGATCACTCACCTGTGTAGCTGAATAATTGATACCGGATAGCATTTGTATACCCAGCTGCCGATTGTACTGTTGTACTGTGGCTAGTGGTGCTCATGCCAACCTTTCGATCTCTTTCTTAAAACATGCATGTGTGTAATAAACAGCAAAGTTAAATAATACCATTTTAGTTTTACCAAAACAATTCAGACATTTACCATAAGTCTAAAGGTATTAATAAAGTAAAAAATCTACCTTCCTCATAACCTCATAACCAAATACAGTATTATGTTGTGATAAAAATTCCAAATGCTTAGACAGTATTAGGTATATAAAAATAAACCAAATGTTTTCATAGGTAAGCTTGCATGACCAACTGTATTTGTGTTCAAGCACTAAAAATTCCTTTCTAAATATGCTCAGATAAAGGCCACAATGAAGTGGAAGGCAACTCGGTGTATACAGTTGGCTGTGAGTAGTGTGATCCTTGCATAATCCAGGAAGTGCAAATATTATACTTAAAAGTGAGTAAGCTGGATATACTGTAAACATGTTTTAATTCATGCTAAGCCCATAGAAAGAATCAGTGAACAAGAAGTGTGGATGCCAGTGTAGTGTAATTCTAATATTACAGTAAATTCCTACTCACTACTGAGATGGTCATCAAGACTGTGAGCTAGTCACCCTCCTCACTGTTAACACCTTTGTCTTCCATCAGGCATTGACCTGGTCTATCAAACAAGGACAAAAAGCGTGTTACCCTAGGCAAAGCATCTTATTTTTCATCAGAAAGTGGCAAAAGAGATGCTGTTCTAAATTAGTTTTCTTTATGATGTCACTCTACGCTCAGTATACAGTGCATCCGGAAAGTATTCATAGTGCATCACTTTTTCCATATTTTGTTATGTTACAGCCTTATTCCAAAATGGATTAAATTAATTTTAATATATATTATTACACAGCCAAGATATCAAAGGAGTGGCTTCAGGACAACTCTGTGAATGTCCTTGAGTGGCCCAGCCAGAGCCCAGACTTGAATCTGATTGAACATCTCTGAAGAGATCTTAAAATGACTGTGCACCAACGCTTCCCATCCAACCTGATGGAGCTTGAGAGGTGCTGCAAGGAGGAAAGGGTAAAACTGGCCAAGGATATGTGTGCCAAGCTTGTGGCATCATATTCAAGAAGACTTGAGGCTGTAATTGCTGCCAAAGGTGCATCGACAAAGTATTGAACAAAGGCTATGAATACTTATGTACATGTGATTTCTCAATTTTTTTATTTTTAATAAATTTGCAAAAACCTCAAGTAATTTTTTTCATGTTGTAATTATGGGGTGTTGTGTGTAGAATTCTGAGGAAAAAAATGAATTTAATCCATTTTGGAATAAGGCTGTAACATAACAAAATGTGGAAAAAGTGATGCGCTGTCAATACTTTCCGGATGCACTGTATGCCATTAAAATTTAGGTATTTGCCTATCCAAAGGTTATTGTAGTGTACTTGCTGTATTTTGCTTTTTTTCACTTTTTTTACTTTTCATATAATTTTAACTGCATCAGTGCACTCACCAGAAGCAGCAATTTAAAGGTTCAAAAAGTGTGCTTAACTGTGTAGTGCCCCAAAACAGCAACAAAATAGACAAAGGACTTAAAGCTAAATATTACACACTAAAAACAGATCCTGTCAAGGTAAAACTATTAATTATAACAGCTGCAGTGGTGCTTTTGTTTTGTGAGCTGATGCCTCAGTGACACCAAAGTAAATATAGTTATATCACGTCTGAAGTTTGACAACTGGTGCATTGCTCCTCTGCCGGCAAGTTCTGAACCTGTGATTTGATCAATAATATCTACCTAGTCAGTAAGAAAACTGACAGTAGCAATTCAAACAACTCCTATAGGAAATGGAAATGCACAGCCTGTCAGACAGAAAATTACTTTGATTTTTCATGTTATTGTTTTGTGATTAATTTAAAAAAAATGCAAGGCTGTTGAATTTTTATTACTGTCTTCAAATCTTTGAAATAGAAAAATACCTCTTTAATATGCTTTGTTCAGATCTCAGGCATGCACTTCTGGAAGGTGCATATTTTTATTTCAGAAGGATGAGGTGTATCACACTACAAATTCACCTTCAGTTCAAGAAATAAAAATGTATTATTTATTCAATTAATGAAAAACAGTTCTCAGTTTCTAAGACACCATACAAAATAACAATTATTGCTAATTGCAGCATTGCAGTTTCACATTGTTTATTGTTCGTTTGAATAAGTATGTGCATCTTGCAGGTATATTTTGTTATATTTATATTACATATATTTTAATTTCTATAATTAGATTTAATATATATACAAAAACATCAAAAAAAATCATCAGCATTAGTTTCTTTTCATTTCCTCATTTTAATTGTAAGGTGGCATGGTTGCTCATTGGTAGTACATGGAATTTACATGTACCCCCAATATCTACGAGGACAAATCTACACTGGGTGGGTGCAAATGTGCCTTGTCCAGGGTTACTTTCAGCCTTGTGTCTGATGCTGCTCGGAGACTCTTGTATTAGATTAAGCATGTTTAAAAATGGATGATCCTTGAAAAATTTTCAGATATACTTTATCCGTCTACATTTTGATATTTCATTCGTAAAAGTACAAATATGGGACTGTAAAATATAACCTTATACGGAGACATTTCCCAGGTCTAGTCAATAATTTAGGCAGAACACAACTGCTTGTAATTCTGAAATAAATCTTGAGGTGTAACAAAACTCTAAGGCATTTTAAAGAGATAATGGGAAATACTGTTGATACATGCATTAAATTGCAAAAAAAAAAACAACAGGATCCCCAGCTGCACAGATCCTGTCCATTGGGGTGCAGACTCAACATGTCTTGTTAACTACATGAAAACAAAGTCTAATGCTAGTACCTGTTCATATCAGTTGTAATTTACGACAATGATATAATACAATAGATCCATCACTGAACTCCCAGGCAAGAACTTTGAAGGATGTCACAGACAGTCATTTTCATTTTTTTTTTTCTCATTTGGCCAACTTTCAGCTTTTCTTGTTAATTTTCATGGAATGAGTAGAGGTGTGAGCCTGCTCTTTGATAGACTAGCATCACATTCAGGAAGTGTTCTTGCCTTGTATTGAAATTAATAGTATTGGTCATGGCTCCTCTCCTTTTAAGATGAATAGATAAGCAAATACAGTATTTGAGGAAAAGTCATTGAAATATGATAGAGTTTAAGTTTGACAAGTAATTCTTCATTTTTCTGGCACCACAGATTGCCAATATGTAAGGACTTCACTGTATATTTGATAATAGACTTTGATTCTAATTTCACTCCACAGTTATTTACAAAAGCTTGCTTAAATTATCATTTGAACTGGATGAACTTTGCTCTCTATTATTATGTTACCAGAATTTCCAGTTTGGCAATTTTTTGAACACATCTACTCTCTCTCTCTATCTATCTATCTATCTATATATCTCTTCTTCTTTCGGCTGCTCCCGTTAGGGGTCGCCACAGCAGATCATCTTTTTCCATATCTTTCTGTCCTCTGCATCTTGTTCTGTTACACCCATCACCTGCATGTCCTCTCTCACCACATCCATAAACCTTCGCTTAGGCCTTCCTCTTTTCCTCTTCCCTAGCAGCTCTATCCTTAGCATCCTTCTCTCGATATGCTGAGCATCTCTCCTCTGCACATGTCCAAACCAACACAATCTCGCCTCTCTGACTTGGTCTCCCAACTGTCCAACTTGAGCCGACCCTCTAATGTACTCATTTCTAATCCTGTTCATCCTTGTCACACCCAATGCGTATCTTAGCATTTTTCATCCTCTTCATAGCTGTCCTTACTTCCTCCTTGCTAATCCGTTGCACTTCCTGATTCATTATCTCCACATCATCCAACCTCTTTTCTCTCTCGTTCTCTTCATTCATTAGCCTCTCAAAGTACTCTTTCCATCTGCTCAACACACTCTCCCCACTTGTGAGTACATTTCCATTTTCATCCATTATCACCCTAACCTGCTGCACATCTTGCCCAGCTCGGTCCCTCTGTCTAGCCAATTGGTACAGGTCCTTTGCTCCCTCCTTAGTGTCCAACCTCTCATACAACTCCTCATACGCCTTTTCTTTAGCCTCCGCCACCTCTGTCTTCACCTTGCGCCTTATCTCCTTGTACTCTTGTCTACTTTCTGCATCTCTCTGACTATCCCACTTCTTCTTTGCCATCCTCTTCCTCTGTATACTCTCCTTTATTTCCTCATTCCACCACCAGGTTTCCTTTTCCTCTTTCCAGATGTCACGCCAAGCACCCTTCTTGCTGTCACCCTTACTACATCTGCTGTAGTTTTCCAACTGTCTGGTAACTCTTCACTGCCACATAGTGCCTGTCTCACCTCCTCCCTAAACTCAACCTTGCAGTCTTCCTTTTTCAACTTCCACCATTTGATCCTTGGCTCTGCCCTCACTTTCTTCCTCTTCTTCATCTCCAATGTCATCCTACAGACCACCATCCTATGCTGGTTAACTACACTTTCCCCTGCCACCACTTTGCAGTCTTCAATCTCCTTCAGATCAACTCTTCTGCATAGGATGTAATCTACCTGTGTGCATCGTCCTCCAGTCTTGTATGTCACCCTTCGTTCCTCTCTCTTCTTAACATACATATTCACCACAGCCATGTCCATCCTTTTGGCAAAATCCACTATCCTCTGACCTTCTTCATTCCTCTCCTTGACACCATACCTACCATCACCTCCTCGTCTCCACTGTTTCATTCACCAACATGCCCATTGAAATCCGCTCCAATCACCACTTTCTGTCCCTTGGGTACACTGTTCATCACTTCATCAAACTCCAAAAACACCCAACTACTGGTGCATATGCACTAACAACATTCATCAATACACATCTTCATAATCTTTACTCTGCCTGCCACTCTTTTCACCTTCAAAACACTCTTGACATACTGTTCCTTCAGAATAACTCCTACCCCATTTCTCCTTTCATCCACACCATGATAGAACAATATGAATCTACCTCCAATCCACCTGGACTTACTCCCCTTCCGTTTAGTCTCTTGCACGCACAGTATATCAACCTTCCTTCTCTCAATCGTATTTGCTAACTCTCTACCCTTACCAGTCATGCTGCCAACATTCAAAGTTCCTACCCTCAGTTCCACTCTCTTTACTTTCCTCCTCTCCTCCTGCCTCCGGACCCGTCTCTCCCCTCTTCTTCTCCTTCTTCGGCCAACAGTAGCCCAATTTCTGCCAGCACCCTGTTGGCTAACAGCACTGGTGGCGGTCGTTGTTAACCCGGGGCTCGACTGATCCGGTATGGAAGTTTGTATTGTTATCCGCATATTGATTTGGCAAATTTTACACCGGATGCTCTTCCTAACGTAACCCTCCCCATTTATCCGGGCTTGGAACCGGCATGAAGAAACACACTGGTTTGTGCATTCCCTGTGGCTGGGTTATATATATATATATACAGTATATATATATATATATATATATATATATATATATATATATATATATAATATATATATATATATATATATATAGTGAACCCGGCCTGGACACAGACAGGCGGACATGTTGTTTCTCAACCACCACACGTTTATTTACAATATTTACAGTTAAATTGGTCACACAGGCCCGTTAAGTTGGTCACACAGACCCCACTCAATGGTCATTTAGACCCAGTCAAATGGTCACACAGACCCAGTCACGTGCACAAAACCCCCACAAACTACTCAGTCCTGGCCACAATGCCTCTCTTCGTGCCGCCTCCACACCTCCTCTGTGCTTTGTCCTTCCGCCTCCCGACTCCAGCCCTGAATAAATGGAGACGGCCCCTTTTATACAGTTACCGGATGAGCACCAGGTGTTCCCGGCATTCCTCGCTTGGCCACGCCCCAGCATGGCGGAAGTGCTGGCTGTCCTACCGGCAGCTCCCTGGGTGTCTCCCAAAGTCTTCCCCCCCAGCACTTCCTGGTGTGGCGAAAGTGCTGGGGCAACAGGTCCCCAAGGCACTGGGGCGCCTCCTGGCAGCGACCACGGGCCCCTACAGGGTGGGGCTTCCATGCCCTGTACCTGTGGCCCCCAAAGCAACCAGGAAGGCAGCCCCCATGCGGTCCCAGATGGGCGCACACCCACTTCCTGTCTTCCAAGGCATCCCGGCCGGGTCATTGCCCCTGGCATCCACGACAATATCTATATATATATATATCTATATATATAATATATATATATATATATATATATATCTATATATATAATATATATATATCAAAATACCCGCGCTTCGCAGTGGAGAAGTAGTGTGTTAAAGAAGTAATGAAAAAGAAAAGGAAACATATTGAAAATAACGTAACATGATTGTCAAGGTAATTGTTTATATATACAGAGGGTCCTCGGGTTACAACACCGTTCCGTTCCTACAACAGTGATATAACCCGAATTTTGGTGTAAGTCGAAACACACCCTAGCCTAAGTCACTTACCTATCTTAACACATTTGCAAAATCATAATCTAGAACATAAAAACACAACTAAGCCGCAGAAAAAGGAAAAGGGCATAAATATACTGTACTGTACACTGTACTGTAGTAACAGAAAAAATGAGTGTAAAAAAAAAACCCGTAACTTTATTCCTTCTCATTTTTTTACGTTTTTATGAGAAGTGAGCGTTGCAAACTTGAAACGTTGTATGTCGAAACGTTGTAACTTGAGGATCCCCTGTATATGTGTATATATATATTGTGACAGATTAGGGTTTTTCTCGCACCCTTGTACCCTCAGACCACACGTCAGACACCAGATAAAAAGTCCAATTATTATTAATAATGTGCACAAAGGACGCTCCACTCCCAAATACTCCAATAATAAATCACAAAAATACAATAAACCACAATAAACAATCCTCCAGCTCCCAGACGCGTTGCCACCCTTCCACCCAGCTCAGCTCGCCATCTGGGAGCTCCCACAGTCCTTTTATATCCCCTGACCCGGAAGTGTTCCCAATTCAACAGTCCACAAATCCTTATTCCTTCCGGTCAGGGTAAACAATGCTTTTTCTCACCCCGGAAGCCTGTCGCTCTTCCTATGACGAACTTCCGGGTCATAGGGCACGAAGAACTCTTCGGTCCTCCCTGCAGCTCCCTCTCGTGGCCCCCATGGCATCCAGCAGGGCGGTGCATAAAAATTCCATTGTCCATGATGCCCTGCTGGTCTTCTGGGAACCTCCATGCTGCAAGGAGGGCTCCACCTGGCGGCTTGGGGTTATTGGCCGGGGTACATAGCCGGCCATATCTTACAGTGTATATATATATATATATATATATATATACTAGCAAAATACCCGCGCTTCGCAGCGGCGAAGTACTGCCTTGAAATTTTTATTAAGAAGACAATTAAACGTTTTTAAAACTGAGGGAAAATATACCAATAATTATTTGTTAAGGATCTCTTTGTATGCCACGTTGTCAGTTCGGCCCTTCAGTTGTAATATGACCAAGCTGTAGCTGTGCGCTGAGCTTACTCTTGAGCATACAACGTACAGTTGGCCATGTGAACAGTAATCTTGTCTCAGATCTCACAGCTTGGATTGCTGCTGTCATAATCGGTTTGAGTTTCATGGTTTGTTTCAATTACGACAGTATTTGTAGGACTTGTGTTGAAGAGACATTCGGCATCTGTCAAGCGTTGTAAGCATACAACCAGTTTGATTGATAACTTCACATCCAGCTTTTGAGAGTTTAAACATTTCTAAACATCAAAGTGTCCACTACTGAAATCGTCACCTGTGAATCTAAGATGTTTAAGAGGCATTGGCGGTTGTCCAAAGGTTTAAAATATTTGGCCATTTCGGTACACTTAAGCATTTCACTCTTATAGTGCTCCTGTGTGGTATAATTATCTCCTGTACCGTCATCAGTCCACACCTTGAACCTGTCCCAGTCATTCAATACATAAGACACAATGTTCCTCCGGATATCAAGAGTGAGCCTGATATGGCCGTGCAATATGTAACAAAGAGAATGGAAAAGGCAGGTGCCATCTCCGGGCATGGAAACCACTTGGTAAGTGACAGTTCTTTGATCGATGGTGATCACCTCGATAGACATGTTAATGGGGGTACGGTTGGAATGATAAAGGAAATGGGTACCTGAACAATGTAAAGTAAGTCTAAAATACCTACACAATAACTATAATCATAATAGAGGAACAATAAAACAGCGGAGAAGCCGTGGATTAAATAAAAAGGCTGCAGTTATCATCAGGGAGACGTGAATACCGTGGCGAAGCAAGGAAGGGAATGTAGAGACTGGAGCGACAGATGGCCTTATATAGGCAGGCAGCCAACAACGTGGGAGGCGTTGGGATGGGGGACCCAACGCCGCCTCACACGGTGACCGAGCTGCAGGCTATGGACATATATATGTACTTAAGTAGGATTCAGTTAGTGTTGGGAACCCGTGTACCAAATTTCTTGAAGATGGGCCCATAAGTAACAAAGACCGTTGAAAAGTTCAATATGACGGCCGACAGTGGCATCATATCACTGAAATAAGTACCAAATTTCAGCCTTCTACCTACACGAAAAGTTGGAGAATTAGTGACGTTGGAAAGTTCAATATGGCAGCTGACAATGGCGTCACACCACCGAAATAAGTACGTACATTGGTTTCGGTTAACGCAGGGAAGCCACCTACCAAATTTCGTTAAGATGGGGCCATGAATAAGAAAGTTCAAGATGGCGGACGCTGTTGATTGTTATGACCGTTACGCGTAGAATTTCGAAATGAAACCTGCTTAACTTTTGTAAGTAAGCTGGAAGGAATGAGCCTGCCAAATTTCAGCGTTCTACCTACACGGGAAGTTGGAGAATTAGTGATGTTTGGAAAATTCAATATGGCGGCCGACAGTGGCGTCATGCCACCGAAATAAGTACGTACATCGGTTTTGGTTAGCGCAGGGAAGCTGCCTACCAAATTTCGTGAAGATGGGGCCATAAATATGAAAGTTCAACATGGCGGACGTTGTTGACCGTTATCGACCGTTATGACCGTTATGTGTAGAATTTCGAAATGAAACCTGCTTAACTTTTGTAAGTAAGCTGTAAGGAATGAGCCTGCCAAATTTCAGCCTTCTACCTACACGGGAAGTTTCGTCTGACATCACGCCTCCTACGTAATCACGCAGTACGTAGAAAACCAGGAAGAGGCCCAAAAAGCGCTTTAGAAAACATGCATTATATAATTGAGAAGGCAGCGAAACAATAAGAAGCGAGCGAGTGATATATACAACCATATTCATGAGTTCTGCTACTTCGGAAACAAAGCACAGTGTAAACCTACACTTTAAATTAAGTTCATAGACAGGCTGCCGCTGGCGTTTGTAATTTAGTGCCTGCCCATATAAGGCCGTCCGTCAGCGGCAATCCAATAGCAAACTGCCACGGGTAAATATTCACGGGTGAAGGACTGTGCTTATGCAGAGGAAGATGAGATGGTCAGGGTGGTGTTTGGCACAAACTCAGCGAAACTGCGAGAGAAAGTTTTAAGTACCGGGACTTCGGTAGCATTAGATACAGCCATGGACATAGCACGACATGGCAACAGCACAGCTGGGAACCTTCGATGCATGTACACCGAGCGGCTCACGTGAACTGACGCAGTGCACAGACAAAAAGCAACAGTTCCGAAGAGCGCTGAACAAAAACCGAATTACACAATTGAAAAGGCAGCAAAAAAATATGAAGCGTCTGATAACATACAAACATATTATTCATAACTGCAGCTACAGCAGAAACAAAGCACACGATGGAAAAAGTGAATGTCCCGCTAAAGGAAGACAGTGTTAAAAAAAAAAAAAAAAAAACCCGTGCATGCAGTGTGTCAGGTCTCAGATAAAGAAGAAGACGAGCTGTTTATTGATGCAGTAAGAAACGTGTATATATATACCCCGATCTACATACTCGAATAATGAATACTTTATTCGCAATCAATGATTGTTTTGGTAAAGCCATACTCAAAAAAGTAAGAGTGAGGAGAGGGTCACTTATTGAGGCATGCAGGCAAAACCACATTAGCACGCGGGCTCGATGTACGAAAAAATATATCTTTTCAAGTTCTATTTAGTCCATATGTGTCAAACTCAAGGGCCACGGGCCACATCCGGCCCGGCGTGCAATTATATCCGGCCCGCGAGATCATTTTATATACTGTATTATTGTTATTAATGGCCCGGGTATATGAAGCGCTGGTAACACAATAAACTACAGATCCCATAATGCAGCGCTTCACTTACCGCGTTAATCAAGTCTAGCTTGCAAGTTATTGCGAAGCTAGCCCACACGATGCTTAAGAGAAAAGTTGATTCTGAAAATAGAGCCTTTAAAAACCGATGGGAGGCTGAGTATATGTTTAGTGACATTGCCGTTAAACCCGTGTGTCTCATTTGTGGAGCTAATGTGGCTGTAATTACAGAATTTAATCTAAGACGGCACTATGAGACAAAACATCATGGTAACCTGAAAGACCTGAATGCAATGCAGAAGATACAGAAAGCAGAAGAATTAAATAAGAATCTGACACTTCAGCGGACGTTTTTACCCGTGCACAATCACAAAGTGATTTCAAGTGAAGCTGCTTTTATGGGAGATACAAATGCACCAGTGCAACTTGCCCCACTTTCCCTGTTGCCAAGTAATGTTGAACCAAGTCGTCACTACGGTGTTCCCAAATACGCACTTTGCTGATAAACTGAGCGCACGGCGCTTTGGTGACTTTGAAGAACAAAAAACGTCCGTCTACATGCGGCTCGAACCTTGTGCATGTTTGGTAGCACATATCTGTGTGAGAAGCTCTTCTCAGTGATAAAGACTAACAAAACAGCACACAGGAGACGCCTCACTCATGAGCACCTGCAGTCCATCCTGAGAATCTCCACAACACAGAACCTCACACCAAACATAAACGAACTTGTTGCCAAAAAAAGATGCCAGGCGTCCAGCTCTAAAATGACATATGAGCAAAGACAACTGAATGATTTGATTTGTTATTGCTGAAAGGAACACATTTTATTTATATTTCCAGGTTTTGTTATGCAGCATGTTCATATTTGAATTTGTAAAATTTTGACAGGATATATATATATATATATATTCCATTTTATAATTTTTCCGCCACTAGCCATGATTAAATGAACGGTAAAAAAGTAAGAGCGAAGCGAGGGTGACTTATTTAGGCAGGCATATATATGACAGCAACACTCATGACAATGTCAATCATGTTACGTTATTATTAAAATGTTTCCTTTTCTTTTTCATTACTTCTTTAACACACTACTTCTCCGCTGCGAGGCGCGGGTATTTTATATATATATATATATATATATATATATATATATATATGAATGACCTCCAAAGAGCGCTGAGACTTTTGATATCGTGAACGTGTCTGCAAAAACTGAGGTCTCCTGCCCAGCAAAAGTCGAGCAGCCGGCGTGCGCGCATAACTGTGCCGGCCTTTGAGACGCTGACTGCGCTTCTGCCTTAAGTCAAACTGAGCACTTTTAATTTTTTTCATCTTCCCCCTGAGCTATAGCCCAGACAAGTGCAAACACGGGACCCCTTTTCTACACCGCGGCAAACTAATATTAAGGCGATTCGCAATTTCTTTTGCACGTATACGATTATTAGGTCGTCAGCTCGGATTATGAAGACACGCACATGAGTGGAGGACTGACAGTGCCATCACAGCCGATTAATGGCAGGGACGTCTCACCAGTCTACACAAGACCCACCGCGACTGTCCCCAAAAGGCGATCATATCGTCAGCAAACACATCTCTCTATACTATATAGAAAAAGGCAACTTTCCTTTCTTTACACCTTTTTTCCTTTTATCCCAAACCAAAGTCTTTCTCTCTTAACACTGCAGAGGACACAAAACTAATTTTCTTTAATTGCTGGTAATGCCGGTAAGGCACATTACCAGAGGCAGAAATTTGAACGTTCACATAGAAAATGTAATTTCTATACCACA
>JANRMT010062792.1:108004120-108092046 GCA_026402145.1 Polypterus bichir lapradei | reverse complement strand
TATATATATATTTATATATATATATGTAGACTCAAACCCATTATGACAGCAGCAATCCAAGCTGTGAGAAAACAGTAAAAAGGAGGCGTGTCAGACGTCGTGGTTGGTGTAAAAGTATAACAAAACAAGTGCACTTTTATTCAAGACTACCTATATAACCGAAGAAAAAAGAAAGCAAGTTACAGTAGGCGATTGATATGACAGCTTGCATGGTGCAATGCTAAGAAGTGCTGATTTCCATTCCGTGATATATAAAAACATCACATTCAAATATTAACAGTTCCCACACACCCAAGGACCGCCCTTCCTACATTTACGACATGTCTACTTGTTGCAGTGTACACACCTCTCTGTGCTATGGTTCCTATTACACTGAATGAGCACCTGACATTGTACTTTCTTCCCTGGGAGAAGGTCCCACATCAGAGAATTTCCAGTTCCTGCATAAATTCACACCCGATCTGACGCTGTTCGTTTTCAAATAATATTGCATTAGTGCGATGACGTTTTCACATATATTGTCTCTTTCATTCAGGTGTGTAATAGAAACCACAGCATAGAGAGAAGTGTGTACATTGCTTCTTACAGGAAAAGGCGATGGAAAAAGTGCACTTGAATAAAAGTGCACTTTTGTTATACTTTTACACCAACATATGTTCCTGTGTTTGAACGACACGGGCAGATGGGGAGTGTCTGATGATTGCATATAGCGCCGAAGTTACTGCTCTTTACCATTCTCTCCTCTGCATGTCCTGGAGTACAAAAGAAACAGCATACAGCAACATGCGGGGACTGGCAGGAACACTTAATAAAACTGAATAAAAAGAAAATCGAGTGACGGTGAGATAAGAAGAAGGCAGCTTCGCCAGCATTTGTGTGTCAGAACCTTTTGGGGGGGGGGGGGCGTTAGTATGCATCATGGTACACTGCAGAGCTATAGCTCGTCTTTATGTGAAAACAGCCGTGTCAGGTGGGGTTGTATGGATTGATTCTGAACACGACTGAGAGAATGAAAAGTTAATTAAAAAAAAAAAAAAACAAAGCTAACCTTTACAAGGATCATAAATTACACCGGCTGTTAGAGACTGAAATCAAATGTATGCTTTTATTCTAAAATAGTAAGACTAAGAGCAGTTTACTTCTCAAAACGGAATGGTGCAGGTTCGAACTCGCGACCTTTTAATTCCCAGTCGGCAGCTGATTCTATTGCACCACAGAGGAAATCATAATAAATGGGTGTGAATGTCGCATGTTAAGGCGGCTTTTTGTTTCTGCAGTTATATTTTTGAACTAGCAGAATACCCGCGCTTCGCAGCGGAGAAGTAGTGTGTTAAAGAAGTTATGAAAAGGAAACATTTTAAAAATAACGTAAGATGATTGTTAATGTAATTGTTTTGTCACTGATATGAGTGTTGCTTTAACATATATAGACACAGACCCACACACATACACACACACACACACACACACACACAAACATTATATATATATATATATATATATATATATATATATACTAATAAACGGCAAAGCCCTCACTCACTGACTGACTGACTGACTGACTGACTGACTGACTGACTCATCACTAATTCTCCAACTTCCTGTGTAGGTAGAAGGCTGAAATTTGGCAGGCTCATTCCTTACCGCTTACTTACAAAAGTTAAGCAGGTTTCATTTCGAAATTCTATGCGTAACGGTCATAACGGTCAACAATGTCCGCCATCTTGAACTTTCTTATTCATGGCCCCATCTTCACGTAATTTGGTAGGCGGCTTCCCTGCGCTAACCGAAACCAATGTACATACTTATTTTGGTGGTATGACGCCACTGTCAGCCGCCATATTGAACTTTCCAACGTCACTAATTCTCCAACTTCCCGTGTAGGTAAAAGGCTGAAATTTGGCAGGCTCATTCCTTATAGCTTACTTACAAAAGTTAAGCAGGTTTCATTTCGAAATTCTACGCGTAACGGTCATAACGGTTGACAATGTTCGCCATGTTTAACTTTCTTATTTATGGCCCCATCTTCACGAAATTTGGTAGTTGGCTTCCCTGCGCTAACCAAAACCGATGTACGTACTTATTTCAGTGGTATGATGCCACTGTTGGCCGCCATATTGAAGTTTCCAACGTCACTAATTCTCCAACTTCCCGTGTAGGTAGAAGGCTGAAATTTGGCAGGCTCATTCCTTACAGCTTACTTACAAAAGTTAAGCAGGTTTCATTTCAAAATTCTACGCGTAACGGTCATAACGGTCAACAACGTCCGCCATGTTGAACTTTCTTATTCATAGATAGAAGGCTGAAATTTGGTACTTATTTTGGTGATATGATGCCACTGTCGGCTGCCATATTGAACTTTTCAACGGTCTTTGTTACTTATGGGCCCATCTTCAAGAAATTTGGTACGCAGGTTCCCAACGCTAACTGAATCCTACTTACATACATATATACGTCCATAGCCTGCAGCTCGGTCACCGTGTGAGGCGGCGTTGGGTCCCCCATCCCAACGCCTCCCACGTTGTTGGCTGCCTGCCTATATAAGGCCGTCTGTCGCTCCAGTCTCTACATTCCCTTCCTTGCTTCGCCACGGGATTCACGTCTAACCTGCTGATAACTACAGCATTTTTATTTAATCCACGGCTTCTCCTCTGTTTTATTGTTCCTCTATTATGATTATAGTTATTGTGTAGGTATTTTAGACTTACTTTACATTGTTCAGGTACCCATTTCCTTTATCATTCCAACCGTACCCACCATTAACATGTCTATCGAGGTAATCGCCATCGATCAAAGAACTGTCACTTACCGAGTGGTTTCCATGCCCAGAGATGGCACCTGCCTTTTCCATTCTCTTTGTTACATATTGCACAGCCATATTAGGCTCACTCTTGATATCCGGAGGAACATTGTGTCTTATGTATTGAATGACTGGGACAGGTTCAAGGTGTGGACTGATGACGGTACAGGAGATAATTGTACTACACAGGAGCACTATAAGAATGAATTGCTTAAGCCCTTCACCTATGCATCTGCATGTGAGTTGATGGCTGCCACTGAATTGTTCGGTTGTCCCTTTCAAGTGTACCGAAATGGCCAAATATTTTACACCTTTGGACAACCGCCAATGCCTCTTCAACATCTTAGATTCACAGGTGACAATTTCAGTAGTGGACACTTTGATGTTTAAGAATGTTTAAACTCTCAAAAGCTGGATGTGAAGTTATCGATGAAACTGGTTGTATACTTACAGCGCTTAACAGATGCCGAATGTCTCTTCAACACAAGTCTTACAAATACTGTCGTAATTGAAACAAACCATGAAACTCAAACCGATTATGACAGCAGCAATCCAAGCTGTGAGATTTGAAAAAAGATTACTGTTCACATGGCCAACTGTACGTTGCATGCTTAAGAGTAAGCTCAGCGCACAGCTTGGTCATATTACAACCGGAGTGCCGAACTCACAATGTGGTATACAAACAGATCTTTAACAAATAATTATTGGTATATTTTCCCTCAGTTTAAAAAGATTTAAATTTCTTCTTAATAAAACTTTTAAGGCAGTACTTTGCCGCTGCGAAGCACGGGTATTTTGCTAGTATATAATATATATATATCTCCTTTGGGGTGCGAGCAGCTTTTGCTGGGGGTGCCAGAATCCATTGAGGAAGAAAAATTAAAAACATTATTTGTACAAAATCTTAATTTATTTATCCATTCCTAAATAATTAAATGGGCAGGCTATTTCGTATCAGTGCAATACGCTGCTTGTTAAAACGGATGACTCCCGCTCATACGTGCAAGTATGCGTGGATATTATGAACTATCGTATCTGTTCAAGTTCTATTTAATTTTTAAATATAAGTAATTTTTATTTGGTCGACAGAAATATGTTTAGTAGGAATGAAAGTTTAATCATCATTGCATAAATTTTTCTTCACCATAGAAATTTAAAGACTAAATCCAACTTCCATTACTACGAAAGATATTTCTGGCGACTAAATAGAACCTACTTATATCCAAAATCGAGCTATTGAGCTGTCGCCTGCCTGCCTGAATAAGTCACCCTCGCTTCGCTCTTACTTTTTTACCTTTCTTTTATTCATGGCTAGTCGCGGAAAAATTATAACATGGAAGGAGGATTAAACTGAGTATGGCTTTACCAAAACAATTATTGATGGCAAAAAAAGTATCAATTATTCATAAAACTTCAATTGGTGATCTTTTTTTCTGCGTTAACCTCATATTTTTTCATACTTCTACTCAAACCAAGGGGGTGCGAGGGTAAAATGAATCGGAAAGCGGTGATATATATATATTGAATATATTGAAATATTTTTACTGTGAAATAATGCAAACAGTATGCGGCACGTGCTTCGCCCTAATATATATATAACTTTTGAGAATGCAACGTATAGTTTTGTCCAGGAGGAAAGCAATCTTGCCTCAAATCAATGGCAACCTTTTGTAGAGTGTGTCCCTGAGACTTATTAATTGTCATCGCGAAGCAGAGCCTTACTGGAAATTTGAGGCATTTCAATTGAAATGGGAGATCAGAGGGTATAACGGTGACGCGAGTAATACATTGAGTGTGGAGAAACTCTAGAGACAGCTTGTGCATTAACTTGTGGATTTTTCTATGAGTATTTGGTGGCAGTGTGACGAAGTTGCTTCGGAAGACGGTGTTAGCCGCGGTGCTGAGCTTAGAGCGAAATGAGGACAATGGGAGGGGAGATGACGTCACTCCTCCACCCGCCTTAACTGTCAATCCCCCCACAAACACAGTCTCAGAATTTGCATAAGCACAACCTCTCACCACCAATTTGAACTTAGTTACAAAGTGATCAAAACTGTCGTTTATACCCTGCGTCCTCTCATTAAACTTGTATCCCGCATTAGCCGTGGGCATGACAAACGCCAGCGGCAGCCTGTCTATGAACTTAATTTAAACTTTATAGGTTTACACTTTGTTTCCGCAGTAGCTGCACTTATGAATATGCATTGGCCTCGCTCACTGAGTGCAAGGGAAAAAAATAAAATGTAGTCTATAAGTTATTAAAAGTAAAACATTAACGTTTTGTTCAGTTTCTTGCTACAGCAATTTTAACTCCGTTAGAAAGTGATCCAAAGTCTCGTTTTATACCTCGTGTCTTCTCAGTAAACTTGTATATCGCGAATAGCGTCATTCGCCGTAGGCATGTCAAACGGCAGCGGGAGTGTGTCTATAAACTTAATATAAACTTACGGTTCACACCGTGCTTTGTTTCCGCAGTAGCTGTACTTATGAATATGTCACTCACTCGCTTCTTATTGTTTCGCTGCCTTCTCAATTATATAATGCATGTTTTCTCAGCGCGTTTTGGAGCTCTTCCTGGTTTTCTACGTAGTGCGTTGACAGTCAGTTCACGTAATTACGTGGGAGGCGTGATGATGTCACACGAAACTCCGCCCCCCCATGGCTTTCGAGCTCAACTCCATTACAGCATATGCAGAAAAATAGCTTCCAGTTATGACCATTACGCGTAGAATTTCGAAATGAAACCTTCCCAACTTTTGTAAGGAAGCTGTAAGGAATTAGCCTGCCAAATTACAGCCTTCTACCTACACGGGAAGTTGGAGAATTAGTGATGAGTCAGTGAGTGAGTCAGTCAGTCAGTGAGGGCTTTGCCTTTTATTAGTATAGATAAAAGCGCAATTGTTGTGTTATATTTGTACCTTTTGTGAAAATGTTTCTTTGATATTTGGACTTCAGGCTTCATACATTATATAGTTTATGCCTACATTTTGTCATCTACTACTAGAATATAAAAAACGTTTCTGTTTTAACATTGTGTTTACACAGATTACTGTAGAAACGGAACAGACATGAAATGCGTGTGTTCCAAATAACGATCTATTATTTCCACTCTAAAACTCCACTTCACTCCCAGATACTCAATCAAGGCATGAGCTGGGAGAAGTTCGGACACGTTCTAAATTGGTGGGGGGATGGAATAGCCGGCTGCTTCTAGCTTCTCTTTATCAGAGGACAAAGGATGCTGGCGGAGAGGTGTGAAGGGATTTAAGAAGCGATTTAAGGTGGGACGGATTTACGAATTTTTTCGTAGGCTCTGGTAATTCTAGTGTTAAGTCACTGAATGCTTGTTCTACCTTGTCATTCCATGCCACATATAAAGGAGCACCCTTCTTCGTTAAATTAGTTAAGGGTGCTGCCCTTTCAGAGAATCTGGGCACGAACCGGCGGTAGTACCCTGCTAGCCCTAAGAAAGATTGCACCTGTCTCTTGGTATTCAGATGGGGCCATTCAAGGATGTCTTTTACTTTGGAACATTGTGGTTTTACCTGTCCCCATCCCACTAGGTAGCCTAAATATTTGGCCTCCTTCAGGCCGAAGAAGCATTTACGGGGACTGATGCGGAGGCCGGCCTTCGCTAGTGTCGCGAGGACAGCGAATAACTGCAATAGATGCTCCTCCCAGGTGCCAGAATAGATGACTATGTCATCCAGGTAGGTGGCACAATAGGACTGGTGGGGCTTTAGCACTCTGTCCACCAGACTTTGAAAGGTCGCTGGTGCCCCGTGCAGCCCAAATGGCAGGAATTATATTGCCAATGTCCACTAGGGGTACTGAAGGCAGTTTTCTCTTTGGCAGATGCTGTTAGGGGAATTTGCCAGTACCCTTTAGTCATGTCAAGGGTAGTCAAATATCGAGCCGTACCCAATCGTTCAATGAGGTCATCTACCCTGGGCATCGGGTAGGCATCGAATTTGGAGACCTGGTTAAGACGTCTAAAGTCGTTACAGAATCTCCAGGAGCCGTCTGGCTTGGAAACGAGAACGATAGGACTGGACCAGGGACTATGACTTTCTTCAATAATATCCATGTCCAACATCCGTTGAACTTCAAGTTCTACCTCTGCGCGTTTTGCTTCCGGGAGGCGATAGGGTCTCTCCCGGACTACTACTCCGGGCTCTGTGACTATGTCGTGCTCAATCAGCGAAGTACGGCCCGGTGACTCGCTCACCACTTCGGGAACGGACAGGATCGTTTGGGTTAACTCCTGTCGCTGTAGGGGCGTTAGCTCTGGTCCGAGGTTAAGGGCTAGTGTGCAAGCAAAAAGGGAGAGGGTTCTACCGCTGTCAGGAGATTCCTCCCTGTCTCTCCAAGGTTTTAACAAATTTACGTGGTATATCCTCTCGCTCGGTCGAAGATTCGGCCGTTTAACCAAATAATCGACAAGCCCCTTTCTTTCCTTAACCTCGTATGGCCCTTGCCAATGAGCCAATAGCTTGGAGTGGGAGGTGGGAACGAGCACCATCACTCAGTCCCCAGGATGGAATTCCCGGAGAGTCGAGTTGCGATTGTAACACCATGCTTGCGCGCGAGTCACGTGATCTTTTAGCAGGAGTCTAATCTTATTTAGTCTGTTGCGCAGTTGCGCCACATACTCTAGTATATTTGTGGAGGGTAGGGCCTCAGCTTCCCAACCTTCTTTTATTATATCCAAAAGTCCCCGGGGTTGGCGTCCATATAACAGATCAAAAGGGGAGAAACCCGTAGAGGCCTGAGGTACTTCCCGGTAAGCAAAAAGCACGAGTGGCAAGAGCTGATCCCAGTTTCTACCGTCCACGCTGACTACCTTGCGCAGCATCTGCTTGAGAGTCTGATTGAAACGCTCCACCAACCCGTCTGTTTGCGGGTGATAGACAGACTTCTTCAGATGCTTAATACGGAGTAACCTGGCAACCTCCCTGAACGTATCCGAGGTAAAGGGTGTACCCTGGTCTATGAGGACTTCCTTGGGTATACCCACTCTAGAAAACAGGTTGACCAATTCCCTTGCAATGTTTTTCGTGTTAGCGGAGCACAGTGAAACCACCTCTGGATATCGAGTCGCATAATCGACCATGACCAATACGTATTTATGGCCACGGTTTGAGGGTTCCAGGGGTCCTACCAGGTCCACCCCTATCCTGTCAAAGGGAATGTCAATTAGGGGTATGGGAACGAGAGGAGCAGGGTCCCTTGTAGGTATCTGACGGGTCTGACATTCTGGGCAGGACTGACAGAAACGTCGGACCTCCTCATTAATTCCGGGCCAATAAAAACGGAGCTTTATCCTCTCCAATGTTTTCTCGGCCCCAAGGTGGGCGCCTAGGAGGTGGGCATGAGCTAGCTCGCAAATCTCCCGCCGGAAGGTACGCGGTACTAGCAACAATTTCCGTACCTCGCCCTCATGTGTCGCGACTCCATATAACAGATCATTTTCTAAAACAAAGAAAGGCTCCCGTGGCATGGAATTGTCAGCCTGTCGGCTGCCTGGGACAACAATAGCATTCCGGGCAAACTTTAGGGAATCATCATTCCACTGTTCCCTTTTAAATGACGCAGGCGTGGATCTAAATTGATGATCCATGCTGATTAGAGGATCTTGTGGCTTGGGGGAAATAATGGCTCCTTGGCTCGTGCCCTCACCGGCGAAAACTTCCGGGTCAGGGTCCGTCACCTGAGATTCTTCCCCCCGGCTTTCTATGTCATCGCTGTCTGCCTGAGAGTATGACGTGGAAGCCGTGGGGAGGGAGCCCCGCCCATCCATAACTAGACCCAACGAGGCCACAGGAGTGGTTGTTATTTTACCGTTAGTATTATGTGACCAGTCATGTCCCAAAATCACTGGAAAAGGGGGCTCGGGTAACACCGCAACCGACAACCGACTTAAGTCCCCTTTCCAGGAGACTTAACACTCTGCGGAACGATATGACCTGGTTTTTCCATGTACACAAGTGACCTGTAAGTATTGTTTTAGCCACTGTCGCGGTAAAATATAACGCCGAGCCACAATGGTTATGTTGCTGCCGGAATCAAATAGAGCTATAACCGAGTGTCCGTTTACCAAGACCACTCCCATATTAGGGATTGCCAGAGGGTGCGACAGAGCACAGTACCTTTCCGTAGTGGCCCAACTGCAGTCCATCGGCTCGACATTTAGGGGGCAGGCCGGTAGTAGATGTCCAGCCTCACCACATTTGAAACAGCGCGGGGAGGCCGGCTTCTCTCTGGGCTTTGACGGTGCTTGCGCAGCGTAGCGAGTGGGCTCGGGTGTGACGGCACGTCCCTGTCGGGCCCCGCGAGCTGGCCTTTCTGACCCCCCGGTTCGGTGAACCACAAGCTGACGCTCCAGGACTTCCAGGAGACCCTGCATGTCCTTAAAGGGGTGTCGTCTTACCTCCTGGGCGAGGTAACTGGGCATGGCATTAACTAGCCACTTGTTCGACCACCTTCCGGGCTTGGGGACCTTCGGGCCATAGCCAGCTCCCCATCTTGCCCCAGAACTCAAAGGCCTGTGCTCGCGCCGGCCGATCAGGGTCGAACTGCCAGTTACACCACTCGCTCGCCTGCTGGCCCGATGTAATGCCGTAGCGCCCCAGGAGCTCCGTTTTTAGGAGGTCGTAATTCGCGGCCTCCTCCTTTTTGGGGAGGTCGTAATAAGCCCGCTGCGCAGGACCTTTCAGGTAGGGTGCCAAGATGGACGCAAACTCTGTCCGCTGCCACTGGTTCCGGGTGGCCGTCCTCTCAAATATGCCCAGATAAGATTCAATATCGTCAGCCTCGGTCAAAGGGACGATCGGAGGAGGTAGAGGTCGAGGCAGATCTAGTCTTGTCGTCTCTGCGGTGGCCAACCTTAAATTTGTCTCTTTGAGTTCCCGCTTTGTTGCGGCCTGCTCGAGTTGGAGGGATTGGATTTGGGCTGCCATCCCTTGTAGCATGCTATTTAGGTCCTGTCCTTCGGACATTTTTCGGACTTCTCTATCCTGCCGACTACGCCACTGTAAAAGAAACAGACAATAAGCATAAAGGTTTGGGGTTTCCGGCCCCGTATACTGTAGAAAGTCAAAATTATGACAAAATATTATTGCCACGGTCAATACATGAAATCAGTATATCGTTGACCGTCCAAAGATGGCGGCGGAGGAACATTTATGAAGGAGGGGCCGGAATTAGAGGTGTATGCTGGGTAGGAGCCGAGATGGATGGTGGGATCGATGACGTCATAAGGGGTAGACAGAGGAAGGGCGGAAGTAGCGTAGTGCGGGAACTGATGAAAGTAGACTCATGGCGGCGGTGCGTCTTTCTTTCTGTGGGAAACAGACAGAAAGGTTAGTACCCCGCCATTCCCTCCTGGCGTACGACTCATTTAGGTCCGTCCGCGGCCCCCTACTCGCACGTGCGTGACAACATACACACACACACACATATATATATATATACAGTATATACACACACAAATACATATATATATATATATATATATATACATACACACACACATATATAAATATATATATACATATACACATATACATATATACATATACATACATATCTACATATATACATATACACATATATGTATGTATATGTATATATACATACATACATAAATGGGGATTTGCACCTCTGGTTCACTGTTAAAATCCATTTCTGAGTCTTTGATGCTGACTTTAAAGGAGCAGCAGACACACATTACACATCAGCTTTAAGACGCAACCCCATCTTGAGTTCTCTTTTGGATCATAAAATAGAAGTCAAGTTGTCATCACCATGACAAGTGGGGTCTTAATCAATACTAACAAAGCCAACTGTAACCATACAGTATTCTGTTCCGTTGTTCTCATTTTGTAAAAAATGTTACTTGCTTTTCACCTGTGTTGTGTGCTTCAGTTATCACATAAACCGGATTACTCCCTTTCAGGATAATTCTTTATTACTCAAGCTACTATGCCAAAGTTAAAGTAAGTAAAATTTCATTATATTCATAAACTTTTCACAAAGCAGTCTTAATAGAAGGTTAGTAAGTTTATCACCATATCCACTGGGGTTTCCTCACTTGACTAAAGATATAACGTTGGGGTTATTTACATTGTGTGTGTGTGTTATTTACAAGAATTGAATCAAAGGTGCCATCAAAGGTGGTGTAGGTATTCACAATTTAAGACCCATTTTGGTGCCCTTGGTTTTCAGAGCTTAGAAAAGCTTTGTGCTGACACACACCTAGACTATGGGCCTTCAAATGAGCACCTACACCCTAAATTAATATGGATTTTTTTCCCTAATGTAAAGCAATGAAGGCTGGCAAAGGTGTTGCTTAAAAGTGTATTTAAAATAATGTGATGAAAGAGTATTAATGAATACAGAAGCATGGTGAAATAGGAAAAAAAATCAATGTAAGTAGAGATCAGGCAAAAACTGCAATTAGAAGAGCAAATCTTTGTTTTGTACACACATTATAAAAGTCAGAGCATGGTAAACCTTAGTCAAAAGAAGACGAGAAAAGATGGATTCAACACATAAACTAAAGGAATGAATCAGTGATTAAGTCCTTTGCAAGTGCAAGTAGACTACTGAAATATATTTCAATTAAGGCTTAATGTATCTCGGGTGACTGATTTGTCAGGCCTGATCAAAAATGTTGCTGGAAATGAGACGCAGCAATGACAGGAAAGATAAATAATACATATATTATTATCTAAGGTGGGGTATAGAATTAGAAATTGCACAGGATGAAAAATACTAATGAGTTGCAGTAGACTCATCATTCTCTATCGATTCTCAATCATCAGACAGCCAAATAGTGTAGTGAGTTACATATACCTAGATAGATAGATACCTAGGAGTCTAAAGAGATTATGCTAAAAATATATAATCTAAACAGAAATGTAACACACTGTTTAACTTTTATTCTCAAAATTACAAAAAAGACAAAAAGATTGCCACTTGATTTTACTAAATCACTGGTGGACCACTGATAATATTGCACATTTTTCAAATGTGTCCTCTAGGCAGCATAAGTATACACAATTTATTATGATAAAGTGATTTTTTTTTTTCTTTCTTAGCATCACTATACATGTTTTTGCTTACAAATTTTAATTATAAAATGAAACAGAGCTTTTTAACTTCTCCCAAAAGTCTATATCTATTTTTGTTTTTGATTGAACATTAAGTAATACACTTGATCTGGTTTAGAATTTTTTTAATTAAAAATGTCAAGTTAGATCATCTGGTCCTGTGACACTGGTAGGACCATGTAATGGACTATTTTCTAATTAGAATCTTATATTTAAACATTTTAAATAACAAACTTCCAGTATTCTTGCCCTAGCAATCAAGCCTATGACCTTGCTCTTCCAAGCCCTATTATAAAGTGTGAAGCTGCTGATTCTTCAGCAAGTAGTGGTGATGTCACCATGTGAATCTTGTATCGGGTTAACTCCTGCATTATGTGTTCAAGTGGGAATTGCTTCTGACCCTTTAAGCTTCTTACCCTTTATCATCTTAGAAGGCGCCTCCTTTGTATAGACAAGATGAGTCCTTTTTATACAAGATGTGGCTATTACCTCTAAATACTGTAGCTAATTAGCTACCTTTTGCTAGAAGAATATTAAGCAACTGATAAAAAATGTAGGTGTATAATGGCACAGTGGATTGTGCTGTCATCTCATAACTCCAGGAACCACAGTGTGATTTCTGGCCTGATCACAGTCTGTGGAGTTTGTAGTTTTTTTCTGGTCTGTGTGGCTACCATTGGAGAACTCCAGACTTTTTCAGTCTCCCTGAGTTAATATGTACACTTTTATTACCAGAGCCTCAGTCTTCAGCTCTTTTTTCTGGAAATGTTAATACTATAGGTTCACTCTCTTCCTGTTTCTTTAGGTTTTGGCTCAGTTTCTTTATAGCCCATTTCCCTCAGCATCACACTACACCTTTTGATTACATTATTTTTAAATGAACCGACCATGTAAATGTAGATTCAAAAGATATATACTTCGGAAATTATAAATAAAATTGATTTGCACCTCTTTCTTCACATTTGTTTTCATTTTCTCATTATTAGGTATGACATCCTTTTCATTGAATTTTCTTTTCACTAATACATTTTGATTAGCTTATTTCATGCCTCTTGGCTAACAGCTTTTGAATCTACTAGTTCTGTTACAAAATGTTGAAGAACAGGTGCCTAGTAAACTGCATTAAAGTGTATTCCATTACAGCATTCTTTTTGTTTTTTCCACACATTTACATTTCACTGTGTCATTCATTTATAAAATGCCATGTGTGCCATGACAGTGTTTCTTAACCTTTGTCAGGGTTAACTATATATGTTTAATGATGACCCACAAGTGGGGAAGAGGGGAACCACCCTTGGTGAATCAAGTGTGAATGTAATGGAGTGATGGGACAGCAGTTCTGCACTCAACAACTGCAACCCACCGGTGGCAGCCCATGACCCCTAAGTGGTTGATAAACACTGTGCTATGAGATTGTTTTAAAACAATATTTTAAACTTGCTCAGAGAAAGATCATCTCTTGAGCCTTTTATATTTTTCGAAAGCCTCTGCTGCTGCTTTTCTCAGTGATGCACATTTCTATAGAGAAGTTTTAAAGAAGCTGGAGATCCACTAAACCAGTGATTCTTAATCTTTTTTTTAATAAGAATCTGATGAAAGCAATGAACTCCCTTCCCCAGAAATATTCACACAAACACAACTTTGCATGCAATTAATATAATATACTTTATTTATCAAGATGTGATTGTCTCATACATATTTGACATACACAAAGTATTATTAAACTTTAAAGTAAACAATCTAAAATTCATGCAAAAAGAAATGGCCACTCATTATAAATATGATATTAAATTTTCTTGTAAAAAAATTAAAACAGATCTACTACAACTATGTTTTCTACTATTGCTACTATCTACTCTAAATCAACAGTACCGGTCTGTACAGTGAATATAAATGTTAATTTTTATCTGACCTTCACGGACCCCCTGAAACCAGGGGTCCACGGACCTTAGGTTAAGAACCACTGTGCTAAACATTTTAACTTTTCTGCTAGGAAAGGCCAGATGAGTCCTGCACTTCCACAAAATTCTAGCCTTAACTTAAAACTTTACATTTTTTTCAAGTCATAAAACAAACAGCCTTTTGCTGTGTATTGTTGTTAATGCTATTGTTTTATCCTGTGATGAGAAGACTGCTACAGTCATTACCCATTGAGACTTAAATGTAGCTTTTGACATGACTGACCACAGAATTCTATTACACAGTCAGGACTCTTATGCTGGACTATAAGACTGTGCTGTAATTTACTAACTATGTATCAAATCATTTTAATTACATACAAAAATATGATGGTACAATCATAATTGTCTGGAACTAGATACAGTATTCCTTCATGTGCAGTGTTTGGATCAATATTATTAGGAATCATAAAATCCATTTTTGCTGGCATGCAGTTAACATTCTGTTGTATTTATCAATAAAGTCTAAAATCTTGCCAAAAGAAATAATTTCAAGTAACATTAATTTCAATTAAGTCTTTAAATTCAGACAAAACAAAAGTTTTATCTGTAGGAGCAAAGATAGAATTCAAATGTAAACTCAGAGATTTATTCATTAGACTTGGAATGCAGGTGTTGTTTTCGGCAGTAAAGTGTTTTTTAGTCTACAAATGACCACTCTTGGTAAAGTATGCTAGTTTCTTCATCCAGAGATGATCTGCTGGACTGCAGTATGGATGCTGTTTACCTACTTTTTTTACTTCCATTAGACCGTCCTGGTTCGTCTGCTGGCAAAAGATAATGTGCCCAACCATTAGGAAAGGGTTAACTAGACTGGTAGATATGGTATAAGAAATTGTAGCAAAGTATTATACCAAAACCAAAGAACCAACGCAGAAACTATGCGAAAAAAGAACAGGCAGAAGTCGATAGCCAAGAGATGTATCGTAATCAAAACCTAGACAATAAATTGTTAATGAAGCTGGTAAGAGAACAGCTAGTCAATAACCAAATGAGGCTAACTATTAAGTGCTCCCACACCAAAGATGTTCAAGGTAAAATCCTTAATCCCAAATATTGTAATGAATGCAAGTGGGGTTATAAAGTGTAGCATCAGTGATGTGTCATATAGTGTCCTCTGGGAGTAACAGCCCTAGTAAGAGTGTAGCATGTCATCACAACTCAACCATTACATGCCGAAGCTTACACATTGAACATAAATGCCAATACGACAAATTCCAAAATTAATGATAATAAAGTTCTATTTGCTTGCTTGCAGTAAAAGCAAAGGATTATGTGATGTTTAAAACCTCCAGTTTTGACATGGAATCACACTGCAATCCATTCCAGGTTGCACATTTTGCATCTGCAAACCCATGACATCTGGATTACAAAAGCCCTGAGAAGATGTTTCTCTATAATGGGAGCAGAAGAAGCAGTTCCATTCTTAGCTGTGAATAAATTGCCTATTAGACGTCAAGTGGAGGGTTCCTGGTGACAGCAGCTCCCTCTCTCACTCGGTCCCCACCCTTCTGCAAAGCACCATCATTACACTTCCAAAAGACCACAACAGGGCACCATAAAAAATGTAGTTAAATTGGTCAAAGTCATAACAAGTCATTCCTGGGGCCTTCCTGGAAGTACTTGCTGGCCTCTTTATTGACTAAAACTACAGTGATCTTAGAACAGACAAAGAGGCCAGTGCATTGACAAGGAGTGTGGAGTTTGAGGGTAAGCCGAGAGGGTTCCTTGCACCCAGCAACCTTACATGATAGATGTTTTGAATTACTGCATGGTATGCCCAAGTGGAGAGCAAAAATTGTCAAAAAAAATCTGGCCACAAGTTGAAACTGTAATTTTTACTTTATTAAATGTGAAAACAAGGAAAAAAAATAAAAGCCCAATATTATTTAATTTTAAAAAAAGATAGAAGGAGAAAAAAGAAAGCAGCAAAACAAATCCAAAATATCAAATTCCAAATAAAAAATGAAATCAAAAAACTAATTTCAGAATGCAAAAGCAGACAAAAGAAATACATTAACATTAACAAAGAGAGGATGCTGAAATTCAAAGAAAAAAAAAGAAAAAAATCCAAAACATCTATATTTATAGTTTGGCCAGGGCTCTGACCCTGGTCTACATGGCTTTCCTTTTTTTTCTTTGTTATGTAATATTCCATGAGTCAAGTAATTTTGAATATTGTTTTGTTTGTCTATTTGATATTATTTACTTATGAGTTTAGTATGTTCTGTAGTTCTTCAATTATGTTTTTTGGATTCTTTATACTGAAGTAAGGGGGCACTAGACATGGTAGCTTTTGAAGGTCAAATAGAACGACAACAACATGTATTTATATAGCACATTTTCATACCAATGATGTAGCTCAAATTGCTTTACAAGATGAAGAAAGAAAAAAAGAAAAAATATAAAAATTTGGCAATGCTAATTAACAAAGAATAAAGTAAGGTCATATGGCCAGAGAGGACAGAAAAAACAAACAACAAAAAAAAATTCCAGATGGCTGGAGAAAAAAACAAAATTTTCAGGGGATCCAGGGCCACGAGACCACCCAGCCCCCTCTAGGCATTCTACCTAACATAAATGATCTCAATCAGTCCTCATGGTTTTCAGACTTAACATGGAAGAATTTGATGATGATGGTGATGTGGACCTCTGGCCTTTAATCCATCTATGTAGTGACATCACGGTGCTTTGATCAGGTGGTGGTGGTGCAGATTGCCACCACAGAAAACTGGAAAGATAACAGCAGAGAAAAGTAGGGGTTAGTACAGATTTTGGAGACATGAAGGAAAAAAAAATTAAATGCATATACATAATATCAGAGTTACACTAAAATGAAGCTATGAGAAAGCCATGTCAAAATAATGGATTTTTTGCAGTTTCCTAAAGTGCTCCACTGTATTAGCCTGGTAAATTTCTATCAGAAAGCTATTTCTGATTTCAGGTGCATAACAGAAGAAGGTCGCTTCACCACGTCTTTTAAGTTTAGCTCTTGGAATTCTAAGCAGACACCAATTTGAAAATCTAAGGTTACGATTTGGAGTGTAAGGTGTAAGACATTCCGAAATATAGGGTGGAGCAAGATTATTTAAAGCTTTGTAAACCATTAACAGTATTTTAAAGTCAATTCTAAATGACACAGGTAACCAATGTAGTGACATCAAAACTGGAGAGATGTGCACGGATTTTCTTTTCCTAGTTAAGATTATAGCAAGCTGCATTCTGCACTAGTTACAATTGATTGATGTCTTTTTTGAGTAGTCCTGAGAGAAGTGCGTTACAGTAATCTAACCGACTGAAAACAAAAGCGTGAACTAATTTCTCAACATCTTGCAAAGTTATAAGGAGTCTAATTTTTGCTATATTTCTTAAGTAAAAAAAATGCTGTCCTAGTGATCTGATTAATATGTGATTTAAAATTTAGGTCAGAGTCAATAATTGCCCCTAAATTAAGCAGACAGCACTTGAAATGGGGATTTTGTATTGCGTTTGTCTCTTGTTCTTTAGCTTTCAATTTTGCATTTGTGATTGGATTCCAGGGTTTACTACTGGATTTCACTGTAAGGTATTGTACTTTAATTTGATGTTGGAGTTCTTGCTATCAAGTTTGCCTTTTAGGCAAACATTATTTTCCCTCTTTACTCCTGTCTGTAGTCTTCTTTGTATAATTTTTGGATTCTGAATAAATGTTTAAACATTAAATTAACTTTTTGTTTTCAAGACCAAAATGAGTTTTTTTTTTTGTTTCTCCTCTCCCTTTGTGAATATCTTTCACTTTAAAGCCTTCTTCTCACTTGGGATTGTGGAGGCTATAAGCCTGCAACTAAAGTTCGAGGCTAGGCTCCTTTAGAGTGGAGAAAACTACACTGTTGGCACAGATGTGAGTGGGAGAGCAGGTCTGACACTTGTTTTTGAGACCTTTACTCTTTGGGAATTTGTAATAAGGCTTAGAGAATCTAAACAAAAATGTTTAAAAGTTCAATAGACCAAAACAACCGAAACATATTAGGAGGAGTTGGTTAATGCCACTGAGCCTTAGCAGTGTTGACAGGTTCTTAATTTAGCCTTCAGCTACTGCCATTAAACCTAGTGCAGCACCCCAGGGCAGTTACCTAGTTTGAAATCTCGTCCATTATTTTAAAAGAAAGTGACATGCAAGTAATTTAAAAACTGCAAAAAGGAGTCATTCAAATTGTAGTGTTGTGGATTTTATATATCAATTTTTGCCCATACCCCAAGACAAAATTTTTCTTCATAAATGTATAAAGAAAAACAGAAATAATTTTAAACAAAAATGCTTGAACAAAAAGTAAAAGAGACAATACAAAAGGGGTAGGAAACAATACTGCAGGGAGAGACCCATGACAGGCTGTAACAGGACTCACGGGTGACCATCTGTAGGTAGACTATAAGGGTAAGTAGGCTGTCAGTTTCCCCTTTTGTTTATACTTTTTTGTTTCCTTGTGCGTCATTAATTGCTTTTAACTGCTTGGGTTCTTATTTGGGGTCTGTGGTGGTTGCACAAGTTATTTACATTATTTTCTTTATTATTATTGGTGGTTTATGTAATGTCTTGTACTTTACCTCATAAGTTCAATTTTCTACTTAAGTTCGTTTTGTTTGTCTCTATATAAATGGTAATCCTAAATTGTCCACCTTTTGCATTATTTTCTCAGTTTTAAAGGACAGAAGCCTACTTATAATGAAATGTATTTTATGTTTGAGATGCAAACATCTTCAATCTGTTCCCTTCCTTTTATTATTGTGGACTTAAAACAAAACCAGAAACAAAGACAAAATTTCAGGCAGTGTTTAAAAAGATTATTTTTTTCTTTTCAATTATAGTGTACTCCATAAGTCATTTTATTAAAATAAAAACTCAAATCAAAGAGCAGTAATTTTCAAAAGTTTCATCTACCCACTGAGAAACTCTGCATGCTTGTTCTCAGACTGCGTGCCTTTAATATTACTTATTTAGTATTGTTTTTTAGAATCTTTAACGCTTTCTCAGAAGGAAGGGAATGCTAGCTGTGCAGGTAGGTTGCAAGGAGCCTAATTACAATAACTGGCAATTATTTTTTCATACATAAACTATATATGAAAAACTAAGCAGTTGGGGAATACACATTTCAAGTACAAATGTTCTAATGAATAGAAGAAAAAAATATACTGACAAAATGAGTCAATTAAGATGAGCTCGATTTCACTAGATTGAAAAGTAAAAGAAAAATCCCTCCCATTGCATTTGGGTTAATTTAATATAAATAGTAGGCAGGCAACCAAGATCAGAATTGTGATGTTGTTTAATATTTAATATTGTAACAACTATTTGTAAATTGTAATTTAAGAAGTTATTAGTGACTTAAAGAAACAAAATAGCTTTCCTAGAGCAGATCATGTTTTAGGAATGCTATCTCTGATAAGAACCTTTTTGTTAAGTGCTACTCTGGCAGTGTAATTTGTGGTAGGGTGGTTAGAAGCATTCATCTATCTCCTTGCAACCAGTTTTATATAACTGCTTTGTTATAACTCTGTGCAGGACATTCTATGAGCCACCTTCCCAGGGAGGCCATACATGGGTCAGCTAGTCTGAGATGAAAGGGCTGTCTGGTGGGATGGAATACAACTGAATCTTGCTGAAAGGAGAAGTGGTAAGAATTAGGGAGCTGGTTTCAGGGTTGTGGTTGATTTTGACTGGTTGTGAATCAGGAGGGTCACTCTATATCACCACGCCCCAATGGATAATGACGTGTTTGAGTTTGGCCTCTTTGTTTATCCATTTTTCTCACCATTCTCCATTTGTCGAATTACTCTCCCTCTGCAGCCATATTCAGACAGACTTCTTGGCCCTACAGAGACGATTACCTGAAAAGAGCTGACAAGAAAGAATCAAGTGTAACTCCCAGTTTATGTGCCACCTGAAACTACACATATAACAATACCATGTTGTATTGATTGTCAAAACACTAAAATTTCATATTTGGAGTATATTAACTACTAGCAAAATACCCGCGCTTCGCAGCGGCGAAGTACTGCCTTAAAATTTATATTAAGAACAAAATTAAACCTTTTTAAACTGAGGGAAAATATACCAATAATTATTTGTTAAGGATCTCTTTGTATACCACATTGTGAGTTCGGCCCTCCGGTTGTAACATGACCAAGCTGTGCGCTGAGCTTACTCTTGAGCATGCAACGTACAGTTGGCCATGTGAACAGTAATCTTGTTTCAAATCTCACAGCTTGGATTGCTGCTGTCATAATCGGTTTGTTTCAATTAATCATGGTTTGTTTCAATTACGACAGTATTTGTAGGACTTGTGTTGAAGAGACATTCGGCATCTGTCAAGCGTTGTAAGTATACAACCGGTTTCATTGATAACTTCACATCCAGCTTTTGAGAATTTAAACATTCATAAACATCAAAGTGTCCACTACTGAAATCGTCACCTGTCAATCTAAGATGTTTAAGAGGCATTGGCAGTTGTCTAAAGGTGTAAAATATTTGGCCATTTCGGTACACTTGAAGCGACAACCGAACAATTCAGCGGCAGCCATCAACTCACATGCAGATGCATAGGTGACGGGCTTAAGCATTTCACTCTTATAGTGCTCCTGTGTAGTATAATTATCTCCTGTACCGTCATCAGTCCACACCTTGAACCTGCCCCAGTCTTTCAATACATAAGACACAATATTCCTCCGGATATCAAGAGTGAGTCTGATATGGCCGTGCAATATGTAACAAAGAGAATGGAAAAGGTAGGTGCCATCTCCGGGCATGGAAACCACTCGGTAAGTGACAGTTCTTTGATCGATGGTGATCACCTCGCTAGATATGTTAATGGGGGTACGGTTGGAATGATAAAGGAAATGGGTAAGTGAACAATGTAAAGTACGTCTAAAATACCTACACAATAACTATAATCGTAATAAATGAACAATAAAACAGCGGAGAAGCCATGGATTAAATAAAAAGGATGTAGTTATCAGCAGGGAGACGTGAATCCCGGGGCGAAGCAAGGAAGGGAATGTAGAGACTGGAGCAACGGACAGCCTTATATAGGCAGGCAGCTAACAACGTGGGAGGCGTTGGGATGGGGGACCCAACGCCGCCTCACACGGTGACCGAGCTGCAGGCTATGGACGTATATATGTACGTAAGTAGGATTCAGTTAGCGTTGGGAACCCGCGTACCAAATTTCTTGAAGATGGGCCCATAGGTAACAAAAACCGTTGGAAAGTTCAATATGGTGGCCGACAGTGGCGTCATACCACCGAAATAAGTACGTACATCGGTTTCGGTTAGCGCTGGGAAGCCGTCTACCAAATTTCGCGAAGATGGGGCCATAAATAAGAAAGTTTAACATGGCGGACGTTGTCGAAAGTTATGACCATTGTGCATAGAATTTCAAAATGAAACCTGCTTATCTTTTGTAAGTAAGCTGTAAGGAATGAGCCTGCCAAATTTCAGCCTTCTACCTACACGGGAAGTTGGAGAATTAGTGAAATTGGAAACTTCAGTATGGCGGCCGACAGTGGCATCATACCACTGAAATAAGTACGTACATCGGTTTTGGTTAGCGCAGGGAAGCCACCTACCAAATTTTGTGAAGATGGGATCAGCCTTCTACCTACACGGGAAGTTGGAAAATTAGTGACGTTGGAAAGTTCAATATGGCGGCCGACAGTGGCGTCATACCATCGAAATAAGTACGTACGTTGGTTTCGGTTAGCGCAGGGAAGCCGCCTACCAAATTTCGTGAAGATGGGGCCATAAATAAGAAAGTTCAACATGGAGGACGTTGTTGACCGCTATCGACCGTTACGTGTAGAATTTCGAAATGAAACCTACTTTTGTAAGTAAGCTGTAAGGAATAAGCCTGCCAAATTTCAGCCTTCTACCTACACGGGAAGTTGGAGAATTAGTGATGAGTGAGTGAGGGCTTTGCCTTTTATTAGTATAGATAATACATAACAAACACAAGTGTTGCTCTTTCACCTGCCTGTTCTTTTAATATCTGAAACTGAAAGCAGTTATAGATGTAAAAGAGAAGGGGGATGTACTGAAATACACGACCTGACAGTGTGGTAAAATATGAAATCTGAGACATTTTGTTAAAGGCCACATAATAAAGAGTATAAAGAGGAATCTTGGGTCACACTAGGACCCGAGTACACAAAACAACCTGTGATTTTTGGTATTTTATTTTTATTTCAAGCTCTTCTTTATTAATCATGTTGCATGCATATGCTGTATGTACAAGTTTTTATATTATAAAATTCATTTTTATTTTCATTTTTTGCTTTCAATGATGTTTTGATGAAGTTAAAATTATTTCACTTATGTTCACACCGCCATTTTGTTTTTTATGGGCCCAGCCATATAGGATATTGCTTTGCTTACTGTTGCTGTTGCAAGAAAAACAGAAGCGCAGGAGGCATAATGTTGTCATCATCACAGCTGTAAAAAGGTCAGCATTGTGCATTTCCAAGTTGTCCAACATTGTGGATAAATGTATAACTTGCTATTTTTTCTTTGGTGTTTGGTTCTCTAACTGTTGAATTTCTTGCATCTCCTTTTTGACTATGAGTATTGCCTAGAATTTGGTGCTAGTACTCTGTATTTTCAATCTCCTGACTTTTTGTTTTGCCTTTTTGACTAACGTAACATCTCTCTGGATTCGCTACCATTTTCTCCATTTCTGGCATGGCAGAGTTGTCCTAGTTTCCAATGCCAAGGTCAATGCGTGGGTAGCTCACTTAATGAATGTGGTAGTTTGACATCTTATTGTTAAAAATGTCGATGTTCAATCTCAGTTCAGTTTACATAGCATAATTACTACAAAAAACTTATCCTGTTAATTATTTTGGTGTGCTTTGCCTATCTATAGCTGTATTATGCTGATTTGACTTTGACATGTTTAATAAGCAAAAGTCACTGACATTCAACCTTATCAGCATTTAGATGGTACTATTCAGTGTATGCAGTAGGCCACACAAACCAAGGCTAAAGAGGAGTATTTATACATCAGTTATCTTTACTTGCTTAAAATTTCACTGATAGCAATACTCTGTAATGGCAGTATCAGATTCAAGAATTAAATAATCTAGCATTAGATACCTCCAGTGCAGGGCACTCTCAGGTAAACACAAGAAACACACACTTATACCAGATAAATGCAAAAATGGCAAACAAACCAACCTGCACATCTCTGGGATTTGGGAATGAAGAGCATGGGATAAAAACACAGAGATTTAGGTGCCTCAAAGCATGGGAGAGACCAGAAGCATCAACAAATAGACATGCTTCAGAAGGAAAGTGGAAGTCAAAGGAGAGTTACTCATACATGAACCTTAGCAATTAGAATTCTATAACATTTGTGAAGAGAAAAGGAAATTCAGACCAAAAAGTTTATCCATCCTATTCACCTAGATTTTCCACTAGAACGTTAAGTTGAGACCTGAAGGTCCCTAAAGTCTTATTTTCCACCATGTTACTTGGTAAACGTATTTCAGATGTCTATGGTTCTTTGAGTGAAGAACAACTTTGTAACATTTATGTGAAATCTGCCCTTAACAAGTGCCAGCTATGTTTCCTGTGTTAAATGTCAAAGCCAAGGAACACTCCAGGACTTTCAATCACATAACTAAGAATTAATATAAAAGAGGGACTTTTAACTAAAGGTTTATTCTATTTGTGCCAAGAAGAAGAGAAGGAACTAATGGTCAACTGAAACTGTAACTGGGAGAATGGATTTATAAGCATCTCTAAACCTGATAACTTCAAATCTTATTGTTGAATAATAAATAAGATATTGAAGGAGGAGTTTTGCACCATAAAGTGTGGTATTGCTCCTCAGCTATGCTAACTAAGAAAAAGCGAACCTGCTAATTTCTGGTGAAACTATGTTGTTTATTATTCTAAAACATTCTTTTAATTATTAAAGGCTTGCCAAATGTGTTAGGGATGGAAAATAAGTTGAATCTCTCTTTACCTAAATGCTTCACTGTTATCATAGTATTTAAAAATATAAGTAAAATATAAATTGACTGCAAAAAGCAAAAACCACAATGCATATTTAAATAGACCTTTTTTTTAAATTAGGGTTTGACCAAATGGTTCTCCTAGTACATTCTTCAACATTCCACTATGCTAGAAAATGCTGATGGTTTTCGTTGAATTTACGAGTGTTCTAATGTTTGGTCTTTGATTGGTCACGACACATTCATTTTCAGTAATCACTCTTAGTTCAACATACATAACCTTGAGAAAAATATGATTAAAGTATCACTGCAAAACACTAAGAAAAGAAAAAGAATTGTAAAGCCTTAACAACAGCAAATCTCAGCAAATGCTACAATTATTTAAAAGCAGTATGAACAGCCCCTCCTTCAGCTCCAAATGTTGTGCCAAAATACCCAGCGTTTAGTCTTCATTTCCATGCTGTGACAGATGAAACGATAATAAAAGTGACAAGTTGGTTATGGGCTAAAGTCTCAAAATTCCAACAGTTATTTTATTTATCCTATGAAATTTAAAGAAAGCTGAATATTTTTATCACAGTGTTGGCTCTAGAGAATACACATTAATACTGTTTGTAAGGCCAGGGTGAAAAAATACAGTAGCCATTAATGATTCAATTTCTAAAAAATTATTAACACAACTTAAAGATATTTGTCTAAGATTATTTGTGTATTTGTTAAAAAATAATTAGAAAAAGGATTTACTAAGACTTCCATTTCTTCAGTAGGCATTGAATCTGTTAATAAGTGGATAGTCTTTCATTTTTTAATGAAATTAGAAAACTGTTTCACTAAATTCAACTTAATAATAATAATAATAATAACAACAATAAAAATGTTATTTATAAAAAACCTTTCCCATGCTCAAGGTGCTTCACAGAGTCTCATGAAGAAACATCAGGTATATATAACATTGGATATAGATGTTTCCTGAGCAGAACATTAAAATAGGATATATAAAGGAATTAAATAGAGTAAAAGTCAATACACCAGAACAAAATACTAGATTCAATACTAAAAGAAAGCCTAGCAAATAACATAATTTGTGGTATAATACCCACACAAATTATTCTGAGCATCTGGACAGAGATGAAGACTGAAAGAAGGGGCAGAATGACATGTTAAGTTAAAAGCCTCCCTGAATAGGAGTTGATCTCGTCCGTTATGGAGCTCCGTTGCAGCAGCTTTGTTTTTTCTCTTATTTCTTATTATCCTGAAGTATACTATATTTACCTAACCTAGGGAGTTTCTACTACAATATATAAACATGAGTAACAAGAAAGGGGGTCAAAAAGAAACGGAAAAGAAACCTAAAACTACACCCAAGTCTAGACAGGCATCAGGTGCAAGTGCAAGGTACGGCCTTTCAGAGACTGACCTGGAACAGGGTTGCGAAAGCACAGACTTCTAAGACCCCATCCACTGCATCATCTCCAGTCGAGAGCGAAAATGGAAAAAAGGTACAAGTGATGCAGGTCACGATAGCTCGCCGATTCCAGATGATCACTTGAAACTAGAGATGGACTTGCAATCCACGCATTCATCTACTCCTTGCGAGCCGGAAGCATTGGCTGTAACAGGGGTTACCACTTCACCTGCGGAGCACAAAAGCCGAAACGATTTCTCCGAACTGAAGGAAATGATCGCAACATTGGCCTCGGCCATGGCCATAAGTGAGCTCAAGAAAGACATTCAGAAAAATATGAAGAAAGAAATAAATGACTTGCTCAAGACAATTGAGAAGACAAACAAGAAGCTGTGGCTGGAGCTGCAAGAGATGCGGCAGGAATATAAAGAGTTGGAAAAACATATATATAATTGTTTTGATGCAGTCTTTAAAGATATATTGAGAAAACTTGAGGAACACGTTCAGGAAAATGCGTCTAAACTGAGAGAACTTGCCGATCAGCTGGAAGACGTTAAGCAGAATTGAAACAGCGGAACAACTGGCATCTAACGCCAATGGAAAAGCTACAGCTGTGAATTCTGAATGCAAAAAACTTGGAGACAGACTTGTGGCTCTGGAAGATGGATGCAAAAGGAATAATATTAGAATTGAAGGTCTACCTGAGAACCGTGAAAGTCCAAACCTAGTGAAATTCGTAGCTGAGGAACACGTTCAGGAAAATGCGTCTAAACTGAGAGAACTTGCCGATCAGCTGGAAGACGTTAAGCAGAATTGAAACAGCAGAACAACTGGCATCTAAAGCCAATGGAAAAGCTACAGCTGTGAATTCTGAATGCAAAAAACTTGGAGAAAGACTTGTGGCTCTGGAAGATGGATGCAAAAGGAATAATATTAGAATTGAAGGTCTACCTGAGAACCATGAAAGTCCAAACCTAGTGAAATTCGTAGCTGAACTATTCTCAAAAATAATTGGAGAGGACTTTAAATCAGATACCGAGATAGCGGCACCTTATCGCATACATGGATCAAATACCTCTAAACTTATGACTTTAATTGTCTGCTTTGAGCGATTACAATTTAAGCTTAATGTAATGGCACTTCTCAGACACAGACAAGAGATTATATTTGAAAATAACAACATTCGTATTTTCCCTGATTTCTCACCCTCAACATCTGCTAAACGTGCAGCTTTTTACACCATTAAACAGCGGTTACCGTATCCTGCCACACTGAAACTGGATATCCAAGACAAATATCACATCTTCTCCTCCAAGGAAGAAGCAGAAAAGGAGTTAAGCTGATCCTGACGCTTTTTTGGAATACGAAACTGAATCATATCCTGTCATGGTATGGCAAGAAGATATTACCTGCTGTCTGATCTGCTTGCAATGATACGGGTACCATAATTATACATCCTTTTTTCTTCTCGGCCACTTTTTGTTTATGTTTTAATTACAATTACACGCATCTGGGTGGAAATTAAAGTACTAGTTCTTTCTTCTTTGGACTTTCAGTCAAAACAAGAAGTTATAAATAACGGAAGACCAATGCTGGAGCTTAAAGGTTTGCTTCAAACTAAAGGACAACTAAATTTTGACCTTAAATAAAATATTCTTTTTTTTTTCTTGTTATCCTTTTGTTGAACAGTCTGTATTAAAATTTATTAAAACACTAGAATTAAAAACTTTTAAAAAAAACTAAATATTTCAATTAAAGTCAAAATTGAAATCTGTTTTTATACACCATTCTACACTTTCATTTGTATTGAATGAGTATGAGTTGTGGAATTGAAACGGCAAGTTTAGAACACATGGAGGGTGCAGAGCAAATGTGTTCTCTCCGCTCTTGTTCTCCGCTATAAATGTAACGTTCTTTCTTAGCCAAATATGCACCTTACCTATGTGTATCTAAAGAATGCTGATAAGATACAAAACATAACCAGTAGTTAATGTGCATTCTGCCAGTTGAAGAGTGAATAAGATACTCTTTTGGGCTGATATACTGTATTTGTAAATTTGACTCTGAAGGAGTCAGTTCCTCACCAGCTCTGAATCTTTTTACACATCACTGAGTAACTTATTTACACTGGGGAAGGGAATACTCATTGTTGTGGCAAGTTAAGGAAGAGCATTCAAAATTCAGTTAATAAATTAGAAAAATTAAAATGATTATTACTGTCAGTGGCACAAATTAGGGCTAGCTGATGCACATAATTAACTTACTACAGTTGCAGATGGGGTAAAAGTAATATGTAACTATGTGTTTTTGAGTAGCTTTTTAATCCTGTAACTGTATCCTGAGGGAGGGAAGAAAGAAGGAGTGGATTAATGAATGGAAGGAAGGAAGTTGTGAAAACCTAGTTTGTAAAACTGTAAAACAGGCTCCATTTTAAGGTGGTGTACATGCTTAAAAGAATACACTTAATTCTACAAAATTTGCCTACCTTTTTATTAATAATTTTTACTTTTACTTTCAATAATTAAGTACATTTAATATCAGAAAAATACTTTTGATACTTAAGTACAGAAAATGAGATACTTTAGATGCAGGCTGAAGTAGTTTATTAACTACAGAGAAAAAAACCTTTGGGTTTTCATGGCCACCTTCTATTATTCTGCCATAATTGTTTTTTTTTTTTTATAATTTTATTGATTTTGTTGAAATCACACAACATTCCATACAAATAGATATATTTTACAAGAATAGGATTGAAGACAAATCACAACCCCAAAAGAACGAAAGCATGGGCAGCAGAATAAAACTTAAAGCTAGTAAAAATATGTAAATAGATAAATTAATAAGTGAATATTGATAAATGGAGAAATAAAAGAAATGGGGAGAGAATCTGCTTCCTCAGTGCTTTAAAACTTATTCTAAAATGTTATTGATTAGATCCTGCCAGGTTTTGCACAGATCTTCTAAGCAAGAATTAGATTTTTTCCAATTTCAAATAGTATATAACATCAGTTACCCACTGACTTAAAAGGGGAGAGTTAGGATTCTTCCAGTTTAGCAAGATACGTCTACGTGCCAATAGTGTAGTAAAGGCAATCACAGTTTGTTTGTCGTTCTCCGCTTTAAGCCCATCTAGGAGTACACCAAACACAGCTGTTAATGGGTTAGGAGGGATTGCGACACCAAGGCTGTCTGAAAGTCATTTAAACATTTTGGTCCAGAATGATGTTGGTTTGGTGCAGGCCCAAAACCTGTGACCCAGTGAGGCTGGAACTTGATTGCAACGTTCGCAGTTGGATCCTGCCCTGGAAACATTTTGGACAATTTTAAATGAGACAGATGTAATCGATATATAATTTTGAGTTGAATAATTGTATGCTTTGCGCATATGGAGCTCGAGTGAATTATCTGCATTGCTACCTTCCAGTCCTTTTCTGAGATGTTGAGTGAGAGATCCTTTTCCCACTGTCCTCTTGGATCTTTGAAAGGGAGGGACTGTAAAATGGTTTTATATATTGCAGAAATGCTGTCTAAGTCCTTGAAACTGAGAAATATTTTTTCCTCCATAGAGGGAGGTGGGAGTTGAGGAAAATTGGGCAGGTTCTGTTTAAAAAAGTTTCTAATTTGAAGATAGTGAAAGAAATGTGTGGCTGGAAAGTTAAATTTAGAATGTAATTGTTCGTAGGATGCGAAGACGTTGTCTATGTACAGATCTCTAAGTGATTTAATCCCAAATGTTTTCTAGACATTAAAAATTGCATATGTTTGAGAGGGTGGAAAAAGGTGGTTCTCGTGCAGAGCTGCCACCGATAAAAGATTCTCTATCTTAAAATACTTCCTACATTGGTTCCATATTCTGAGTGAGTGAAGCACAGTTGGGTTATTAGTATATTGGCAATAACTTGCATTTATAGGGGCACAAAGCAGGGAATATAAAGAGGTACTGCAGGATTTTATTTCTATTGTGGACCAAGCCTGTGTATGTTTATCTATTTGTTTCAATGTCCAGGTTTTTATAGTTTGTATGTTTGCTGCCCAGTAATAAAATTGAAAGTTAGGTAGGGCCATGCCACCTTCTGCCTTTGACCTATGTAGGGTCACTCTTTGGATACATGGATGTTTTGAATTCCAAATAAATGTGGTTATGGTTGAATCTAATTTCTTAAAAAATGATTTATTGATGTATATTGGAATGTTTTAAAATAAAAAGAAAATCTTAGGGAGGATATTCATCTTAATGATGTTAATTCTTCCAGCAAAGTGAGATGAATGGTTGACCATCTATGCAAGTCTTGCTTATTTTTTTCCATACAGACAGCAAAATTTTGTTTACTTGTGATGTTTACCCCTAGATATTTAAACTGATCTGCAATGATAAAAGGGAAGGTGCCCAATCTAATACTGTGTGCTTGAGAATTCACTGGAAAGAGCACACTTTTAGTCAAATTAATTCTGAGACCAGAAATCTTTTGAAATTCTGTTAGTGCTGTTAGGCCTGCAGGCACAGTATTTTGTTGGTCTGATATATACAGTACCATATCATCTGAATATAGAGAAATTTTCTGTTCAAGTCCTTCTCTGATAATCCCCTTTATCTCATAGGCATTTCGACAGTGAACTGCCAGTGGCTCAATGGCGATTGCAAAAAGTAGTGGTGACAAGTGGCATCCTTGTCTGGTACCACGTTCTAGGTTAAAGTAGTCTGAATTAATGTTGTTAATTCAAACAGAAGCTTCTGGATTGGTGTACAGTAGTTTTATCCAAGTACAAATGTTCGGGCCAAACCCAAATTTCTCCAATGTAGTGAAAAGGTAGTTCCATTCAATCATGATTTTGTCTCCTTTGGGTTGGTGATCCTGGGATTGCATTGTGAACTTCTTGCTTGGTTTTCTTTTGATGTTTAGATCAGTTCTAACACTTACTGCAACTCCTCCTCCTTGTCCTGAGCTGCAAGGCTCTGCAAAGGAAAAGTATCCAGATGGTGTTGCCTCCGTGAGAGATGCAAAATCATTTGGTTTTTTTCAGGTTTCTATTAGGCCAAGCATGTCGAGTTTGGAGTCTGAAATGAGTTCTGAGAGAGCAGGCGCTTTGCCAATAAGAGACCTTGAGTTAAACATTACAATATTAGCTGACGAGGGTTCATTGAGGACAAATCCATGATCAGAGTTTATTTTAACAAACTTCAAATTTGGCACATTGAGACTCCTAGTTTCAAATCCATGAATAAGATGATGTATTCCTGAACAAATGCTGCTGTTGAATGTTCTATGTGCCACCCGTGGGTGGTAGCGACATGACCTGCAATGTAAATATTTTAGGTGCCGCACAATGCCAGTGTCTTTTAAGACATTCCAGTCTGACCATTTACTATGGACAAACTGTTTATTATGAAGGAGTTTGTCACAAGAGTATTTTAGCATAGTACAGAACAATACTTATCTAATAGTAGCTGAGAAGTAGCACAGCATAGCAGAGAAGGTGAGATGGGTGGGGTGGCACAGATGAGTGGCAATAGCAAGCAGCAGAAGAAGCCATGGCAGAAGATATTACAAGATGCACGTGAAGATACCAGAATTTAGAGGTTCCAATATATAGTCGCATACATACAACACTGGTTATTCCAGGTTTGATTGATCGCCCTAGAACTGCAAGCCAGGTAGGTGTAAAATCAGATCACTTCTCAATAATTAAACATGTATAGAAGTAATCTATACTCCAGTTCTTAAATCCTTACACTGGCTCCTTGTTAAGTTTAGGGCAGATTTCAAAATCCTCCTTTTAACATATAAAACATTAAATGGCCAAGGTCCAGCTTACTTGTCTGAACTTATCATGACTTACAAACCAGAGCGCACATTAAGATCTCAAGATGCCGGTCTGCTAATGATTCCAAGAATTAATAAAATAACAGTGGGAGGTTGACCTTTTAGTTACAGGGCCCCTAAACTGTGGAATGGTCTGCCTGCTAATATAAGAGGTGCCCCTTCGGTCTCAGCTTTTAAATCCCGGCTGAAGACTCACTACTTCAGTTTAGCATATCCTGGCTAGAGCTGCTGATTAACTGTACAGACTGGATCTCTGTTGTTAGTCATTAGCACTAAAACATAAGTAACATGATAGTTATAATTTGATACTAACCCTTACCTATTCTGTTTCTGTTCTCAGTACTCAAATGTGGCACTTGGTGCCACGGCCCACCTGCCAAGTTGTTTTGCCTGCCTAATTTAAAGTTATTTCTGATGGAGGATTGCAGGAATCGTGGGAAAGGGGGGCCCTTTCATTGGATTAGCGCTATTTCAGGTGTAGAATGGCCAAATGGGGGAGGCAGCTTGATGAATGAGGTCTCCAGGGCTCTACTGTACCCTATTGTATTGACCCCCTTCTTTTTGACACCCACTGCATGCCCAACCTACCTTGAATTGCCTTTCCCCAAGGTTTCTTCCATTTTTTCCATACAAGGGTTTTTAAAAAGTCCAGGCTGGAGGGCTGTCAAGAGGCAGGGCCTGTTAAAGCCCATTGCGGCACTTCTTGTGTGATTTTGGGCTATACAAAAATAAATTACATTGTATTGTATTGTAATCAAGAGCAATCCAGTATATCCATCTTGATTATGAATTTTGTCTGTTATTAGACCACGCTTATCTTTCAGTCCTCTTTCATTAAAAAATAAACTGTCTCTCCCTGTAAGATGGTATAGTATCCAAAGCCAATTCTGAATCAATGGTCATATCTGTCACATAACTGGTAAATTAAAATTTTAAAAATAACATTGTCTACAGCAGAAAGTTTTTGTTCAAATCAAATTTGTTAATTAGATAGATAGATACTTTATTAATCCCAAGGGGAAATTCACAAGCAACATATTACTTAAGCAATATTTTTGTACTTTATTTTACTTTACTTTGCCTTTTAAGATTCCCTTAATTGCTTTATTCAGTCTTAAACTGTTGCATTATCTGTTTTTAAACTGCTTCTTGTTTTCTTAAACAGTGTAACAATGTGATTATTTGACTCATGTTGTAGCACGGACTTTTTAGTATGTGGCACTGTTAAGGAAGTAAAAATGTTGTTCAGTAAACAGAGAGTTACAAACATAATGGTAGTGTTCTGAGTTATTTATATATTCACTCTAGAGAATGAACAAGAGTGAAACATGGTGGCAGCTGCGAGATTTTTTTCTTTTCTCCCTGACCGCGTACGAGTCTTGTTTTAGTGCTTAGACGGGCAGCGCGAAGTTTGCCGGAGGAAAGAAATAACGTGCTAGTGAAGATACGAATCCTGATGCGCTGATACGAGCCTCGTCGGACAAGATGGATGGCACACTTGGACTAAAACCACCGCCGACATTGACGCTGGATTCAAGCAATCTGGCAAAGACATGGAAGGCGTGGAAAGAGAAATTTCAGCTCTATCTGGATCTGACCTTGGCAGAGGCGTCAGAAGGCATGAAAGTAAAACTTTTCTACTACCTGGTAGGAGAAACTGGTAGAGAGTTATGTGAAACCTTACTGGGCTCATCAACAGAGGGCAGGTCAGTGAAGTTATTAATAGAAGCTTTTGATCAACACTGCAACCCAAAATTGAATGAAACCGTTGAGAGATATCGTTTCTTTATGAGAAATCAAGGAACTGATGAAGGATTCGACAAGTATGTGACTGAACTGAAAATGCTTGCTAGCACAGGTAATTTTGGTGACATAAAAGATTCTCTAATACGTGACAGGATTGTGTGCGGCATGAATAGTCCAAATCTGAGAGAGAGATTGTTGAGGGAGGAAAATTTAACTCTGTGAAAATGTGTACAGGTTTGCATGGCTACTGAGTTGTCCAAGGAGAACAGCAAAACCATTGAGGGAAAAGTGGTGGAGGAAATTCATGCTTTAAAGCAGGTACAGGCACACAGACCAGGAAAGGATGACCAACGGAAAGCTGTCATTAGTTGTAAATTTTGTGGAAAGACGCACGAAAGAGACAAACAGAAATGTCCAGCTTATGGGAAAACATGTAGGAAATGTGGAAAAGACAATCATTTCGCAACATTGTGCAAATCAAAACGAGAACAAAGAAAAGTTGTACACAATTTAATGGAAATTGAGAGTGAGCAATATGAGGATATATGGAGCATCACAACTGAAACTGTGAACAAAGTCACAAAGAGCCAAGAGGGGCAGCCGTGTCAACTGTTCGCCGCTATGCTGCTCGAAAACAGCTTAGTCAAATTCCAGTTGGATTGTGGTGCAACGTGTAACATTATCCCCATAAACTTAGTAAATCCAGATGTTCAAATACAGAAGACAGACCAAGTACTTGTGATGTACAATAAAAGTACACTAAAACCAGTAGGCAAATGCCATCTGAAATTGAGAAATCCATGTAATAAAAAGCTGTACAGATGGGAATTTATGGTCATTGATGCACACTCTGCAGTACCGTTACTAGGAAGCAGAGCAGTCCAGGGCATGAAGCTGGTTGAAGTACATTCTGAGAATATCCTGGTGGTGGATAATGTTATGACAAGGACGGACAGAGAGGACACAGTCGGACAATGGACAATGAAACAAATAACAGGAGAGTTCATAGACGTTTTCACAGGAAATGGCTGTCTGCCAGGTCACTATAAGATAGAGATAGATCAGGGGGTGGAGCAAGTGAAACTGCCAAAGCGGAGAGTACCAGTTGCAATGATGGGACCACTAAAGGAGGAGCTGAACAATCTCCATGAACGAGGTATAATCACACCAGTAGAACATAGCACTGACTGGATAAGCAGTCTGATTGTTGTGAAGAAACCCAGTGGCAAGTTAAGAATCTGCATAGATCCTAGACCGTTGAACAAGGCTTTAAAAAGGAGCCATTCCCTCTGCCCACAATTAAGGACATTTTACCTGAGCTGTCAAAAGCAAAAGTATTTACGGTCTGCGATGTAAAGAACGGTTTCTGGCATGTCCAATTGGACGATCCATCGAGTTATCTCACCACATTTGCAACACCCTATGGGAGATACAGGTGGTTGAGAATGCCTATGGGAATAAGCCCAGCACCTGAGGTCTTCCAGAGAATGCTGAACCAGGCATTAGAAGGACTTCAAGGTGTACACATAATCGCTGATGATGTGTTGATAACAGGGGAAGGTGAAACACTGGAGATGGCGAGCAAGGACCATAATGAAAAACTGAGATTGTTCTTAGACAGATGCCGAGAAAGAAACATTAAGCTGAATGTCGACAAATTCAGACTCAGACAAAGTGAAGTGACATACATTGGACATTTGCTCACATCGGAAGGCCTAAAAGTAGATCCAGAGAAAGTACGGGCCAAGACCAACTGATGTGAAAGGTGTACAGAGAATTCTGGGCATGGTAAATTATCTGTCCAAGTTTTGCAGACACCTTTCTGATCACTGTGAAGTGCTCAGACAGCTGACACACAAGGACAGTTTGTGGGACTGGTCTGAGGTTCATGAACAAGCCTTCAAGAACATAAAAGACCTCATAACCAAGGCACCGGTACTGTGCTACTACAGTCTCAAGGAACAGCTAGTTCTACAATGTGATGCCTCGGAAACAGGCCTTGGTGCAGCATTATTGCAGAGTGGAGAACCTGTTGCTTTTGGAAGCCGTGCTCTGTCACTGACTGAACGGGGTTACGCCCAAATAGAAAAAGAGTGCCTAACCATAGTGTACGGCATGGAGAAATTTCATCAGTACACATATGGACGAAAAGTGATCATACAGTCTGATCACAAACCTCTTGAGAGTATTGTCAAGAAGCCACTGCTGCATGCACCCAAGAGACTTCAAAGGATGTTAATGAGATTACAGATATATGATTTCATCATTACATATGTTCCTGGAAAGGAGATGCTGTTGGCAGATGCACTAAGCCGAGCATATCTGGAGGACACCGCACAGAAAGGATCGGTGGAAAAAGAGATCGAAAGTGTGAACATGATTCAGTACCTCCCAATATCTGAAGAGAGAATAAATGTAATAAAGTGAAACAGCAAAAGACGACACACTTCAGACACTAATAAAGACATTAAGAGAAGGATGGCCAACAAACAAAAGAGATATACCAAGTAAAATAGATCACTACTACTCAATCCAGGATGAACTGTCAATACAGGATGGTATTGTGTTCAAAGGGGAAAGAGTTGTGATACCAGATGCTCTCAGGAGTGACATGATACAACGAGTTCACTCAGCACACCTTGGTATTGAAGGATGTTTGAGGAGAGCAAGGGAATGCCTCTATTGGCCCGGAATGAATGCGCAGATAAAGGGATACATTGAGAAGTGTGATCTGTGTAGAACACTGGGAGTAAAACAACAGAAAGAATCACTCTGCCCACATGAATTGCCTGAAAGACCATGGTCTAAAGTGGGCACAGATCTGTTTGTTTTCAATAACCTTGACTATCTGATCACTGTGGACTATTTTTCAAATTTCTGGGAGGTGGATTACTTGCAAGACACAAATTCTTCCACTGTGATTAACAAGTTGAAAGCCCATTTTGCCAGGCAAGGTATACCTGACATTGTGTTTTCAGACAATGGGCCACAATATACGTCAACTGAATTCCAACAGTTCAGTAGACGTTGGGAGTTCCAGCATAAAACATCGTCACCCACTCACCCGCAAAGTAATGGGAAGGCGGAGTCCGCTGTCAAAACTGCAAAACGTCTGATGCAGAGAGCCATGATGGCAGGACAAGAGCCATACCTTGCGATATTAGATCACCGAAACACTCCGTCACAGGGTCTAAATGCAAGCCCCGCTCATAGACTGCTAAGCAGGAGGACACGAACACTACTCCCAACACACAACAATCTGTTGAAGCCAAAAATAATAGACACAACACACGGACTGAGACTTAATCAAAAGCGACGAGAAATGTACTACAACAGACACGCGAAAGACATGACCGCACTGACACCAGGTGATCAAGTAAGAGTACAGCCAACACAGTCACAAAAGGTCTGGCAGAAAGCAACAGTTATAGAACCGGTCAACAAAAGGTCATACAAGGTTGAACTGGACAGTGGTGGTGTTCTGAGGAGGAACAGAAGGTACCTAAAGCACACTGGCCATCAAGACCTGGTCATAAAACAAGAACAGTGTGCTGAGAACAGTAGATCAAAGGATCACTGTACTCCGCCAATTGGTGACACAAAACATACTGTTACTACCAGATCAGGTCGGATTAGTGCCAGACCACAGTATTTGAAGGACTATGTTACTTAAGTTACATATGGACTGTTAATGTTTTAGTATGTTTAGACAGTAAATGCATTCATGTGTGGAGATATGGCGTGAAGTTGCACTAGTAAAAAAAAAAAAAAAAAAAGGATGTAACAATGTGATTATTTGACTCATGTTGTAGCACGGACTTTTTAGAATGTGGCACTGTTAAGGAAGTAAAAATGTTGTTCATTAAACAGAGAGTTACAAACATAATGGTAGTGGTCTGAGTTATTTATATATTCACTCTAGAGAATGAACAAGAGTGAAACAAACAGGGGCCAGTTAACAATAATATCAAATAGACAAAGAAAAAAGCAGCTTACTCTTTTAACAAGGTCCCATTTACCCATGTGTGTGTTTGTCATGATGTATCTGTCTGAATAAAATATGTGGAAAGAAAAGGAAGAGAAAAAGTGAAAAACTGAGGTTTACTAAACTGCACCAGGCCACAAGCCACTTGGAAAAGAAAAATCTGCAACCTCAGAATGTGGCACAATGAAAGCCATAGGCTTAAGTAAACAAGCTCTGTTATCAGCCAGGATTGTTTTCTAGTTAAGAAATTAGGTTGGAACAAAAACCTGCAGCCAGTGTATCCATCCAGGACTGAACTTGTAAAACCCTGGCATAAAGTAATAAATTTTTGACTATTTTCGAGTCATTTAGGTCCTTTTCTGTGACAACAGTCAAGTTCAGATGTAATGAAGACATTTTAGACTCTAGTTCATTTAATTTATAATTCATAGTCTTTCCATACAGAGTGCACACTGTTAGGCATCTTAATTAAAATTAAAAATAATAAAATAATTTAATAGGTGTTTATATGAATACAAAAGAAAATTAGAGAAATGGAAAGGATTAAAGGCTACGAAATGATAGACAAAACATGAGTGGGATTAAAAGATTAGAAGATTGTTAGGAGGCTGGGATAATCTGCTGTTTTTCTTTTGTAGTTGTCTTTAAACCCTTGTGAAAATATACAGCATAAATGGAAAGAGCAGTACAGTCAGGAGAAATGCAAAACAGAAGACCAACTGACGCACTCCCTGAAAAAGCCAGAGGGCCGTCTTGAAGTTATACCAAAAGAACAGTCCATTTACCTTCATAATAGATTTTTGTGTTGAAGAACACAGAGGACTGCGGCTATAAATAGTGTTATGTACTTTCTAACTCAACAGTAATTGCAGAACAGAGCTATTTAAAGTGGCAGAATGGGGCGTCAACAGGAAAATTTAATCCATACTAGTAAAAATAGCAATAAATAATAATAAGCTAAACAATGTAATCATGGAGTGACATTCAGGTAACATAACACCATTGTCATCTGGAACAATTAAACATTAATATGGGTTCTGTTTGCAAACAGTGTCTGTGTTTTGTTTTTGCAGCACTAAGAGCAGAAAGTGTAGTTTTACACATGTAGGCTGAGGAAAAAGGAACAAGTGCATTAAGTTCACATAATTGAAAAGGTCAAATAATTTAACCTGCATATGCATTTTTAAACAGATGGCAGTACTAAAGAAACCCAACTAAAACATTTCAAAATAACTAGCACGGCTCATACACGGCAATCATTGACAGTTGTGGCACATCCATGAGAAATAAATGGAAGGGAAATAAATGTTAAGGATTCTTCAACTATTTAATCTGAGGACCCTAATAAGATAATCAGTACCATACTGAGACCCAAGATGAGTATTATTACCATGATAATAGCAGAAACAATGAATAAAAAAGATGAATGTTTATCTTCCGTTCAAGCATACAGTACTGTTAATAAAACAAATATCATTCAAAACAAGTAATAGATTCCTTAAGTATACCACTGCCATAAACGGTGCGTACGCACAGAAATGTTGCGCAAGAACGTTTCCATGTTCAAATCGCAATGTATAAAACTCAAACTTGGCGTAAAGCCACGCACTTTTCCACTGTACCTCATACCCTGTCGTACGCAAGTTCTCCGCTCCGCTGTTCCTGTGTGGTTATCCTTTATTTCTTAGAACAACATTCCTGATGCGACTTTATAAATACACTGAAACTAACCGCATATTGTTTATTAGTGTAATGCATCTGATTGTAATTCACCTGTAACAATATAATAGCCATAGTATTCCAAATACCATAACTGCTTTAGCGTTGTTACTCTCACTGCACCTTCTTCTTCTTTTTCTTCTTTCAGCTGCTCCCTTTAAGGGTTGCCACAGCGGATCATCTTTTTCCCTATTACTCTCACTGCACCACTTGGAGTATTTATATCACTGTATCTGAGTGGGGAATCACAGCAGTAGTTGATCGGAATTATCGGTATAGAGCATCAAGAACAGCCACAGCAAAACGTTTCAAAGCCTTTCCTGTATGGACCTCGCGGTTCAGAAACAGTTTCATACCAAGAACTATAAACGCACTCAATCAATTGCTCCTTGTAGAACTATCTGTACTTATAAGTACAATCACCTCACTGTAAACTTGGACTACAGTTATAGTATTGCACAACCTGCGCCACTTTATAAAGCGCGTATTTACATATGATGACGATATCATTTTTAAGATGAAATGCAGCAAAATATGTTGATTATATTATACAGATAAAACTTTAAATTCATTTAAATAATCTGTATTGTTAATAATTAAACATGTGAGGACATGGTGCCGCAGCGCTAGCAAGTTCACGTATTGTTCCTGCCTCACGCTGTATATTTACTGAGGCTGGTGCGACATTGGAAGGATAGACGGATAGAATAATTAAACACGTACTATGAAGATATTTCAATGTTCCTTAAAGGTTTTGAAGAATCGTCGTTGTAAGCTTACAGATGGTTTAACGTCTATTACAGAGCTGATTGTGTGGCGATTGGGTATTTGGGGAAAGAAAAGTAAGGACAGGAATTGGAGGTTAGTATGTTTGAAAGAGACAGTACTGCTACCATAAATTTTTTCATCGAAGGTTGCGCATGGCGCAGCAGCATCTTGTGTCAGACATGAACAATCTCAGCACCATTGTGTTCTCAAGTTTAATAACATGCTTTCATTCCAATCATCATGAAAATGATATCACGTATACATCTCAGTATTTTAATTATTCAGAGAGCTGTAATATCACGAATGTAATGGATTCTGTTTCCTGTCGGAAAAAGAGAAAGAATGAAAGCACGTAATGATTCACACACATAGAGCACATTGAAGATCAAATACAAAACAAAGCATTTAAACTTGCTACTTTATTTACGATGGCATATTTTCAGCAAGACCAAGGAACTGGTGGTGGGTTTTAGGAGGCCCAGGCCCCTCATGGACCCCATGGTCATCAGAGGTGACTGTGTGCAGAGGGTACAGACCTATAAATACCTGGGAGTGCAGCTGGATGACAAATTGGACTGGACTGCCAATACTGATGCTCTGTGTAAGAAAGGTCAGAGCCAACTATACTTTCTTAGAAGGTTGGCGTCCTTCAACATCTGCAATAAGATGCTGCAGATGTTCTACCAGACGGTTGTGGCGAGTGCCCTCTTCTACGCAGTGGTGTGCTGGGTAGATCGTTCCTCCTCAACACTATGCAACTCTTCAAATCCACTCGGGGGAGTAAATGCTAACATTATTCAAAGTTATTGTCTGTTTTTACATGCATTTTTATTACTCTTTAATTTAATTTATTTTTTTTTGGATCAGTATACTGCTGCTGTATTATTTTAATTTCCCCTTGGGATTAATAAAGTATCTATCTATCTATCCATCCATCCATTTTCCAATCCGCTGAATCCAAACACAGGGTCATGGGGGTGTGCTGGAGCCAATCCCAGGGCACAAGGCAGGAACCAATCCCGGGCAGGGTGCCAACCCACCGCAGGACACACACAAACACACACTAGGGCCATTTTAGAATCGCCAATCCACCTAACCTGCATGTCTTTGGACTGTGGGAGGAAACTGGAGCGCCCGGAGGAAACCCACGCAGACACAGGGAGAACATGCAAACTCCACGCAGTGAGGACCCGGGAAGCGAACCCGGCCGGGCCTCCTAACTGCGAGGCAGCAGCGCTACCACTGCGCCACTGTGCCGCCCTATCTATCTATCTATTAAATGATTTTAAGATGAAGTTTATAATGTTCTACTTTAATGACAAAATAAACTACGTGATTAAAGTGGAAATTTCGAGATTAAAGTTGACATTTCATGCTTTTTTCCCACTGTGTACCTATTTTTTTTTGTCTGTACCCTAATAAGCTCAGACGGTGGGCTATGACTCCCTTTTCATGGCGACTTTGATATCTGACAACTTCTTTTTTTATTTTGGCATTGTGTGAACTTGAGCTTTCGCTTTTCTCCGACATGCTATGTCACTCGACCAACTTCCTGTTGTTGTTTATACCACTGTTTAAATCAACAAATAGTATGTTTTTCCTTTGCCTCCACTTGGTATTTGCTGAAATTCTTATATTTTCCCCCGTGCTTTTCCCATTCTATTTTCACATTAGGCTGAACTTAAGCTATTTATATTGATTTGCATATTCAAAGAGGCGTAATTCTGGGAGGAGTTGGGGCGGGACAGCACGCACGTTACTTTTCACGCTGACTGGGATTTATGCAGCGGAAGAACGCGGAAGTTGGCGAATGCACAGATTCCTGCATCTGGATTTTTCTGTGCGTAAGCACATTCCGGCTTTTGTGCTTATGTCATGTTATAGTGCAAATTCTACGCACGACGTCATGCATGAGGCTCCTGGGCATCAGTGAGCCTAAAGCCCCAAACACACAGTGTGTTGGGTTCAAATAAAGGTTGGTTTATTCACCTTCCAACCAGTAACAAATGCACCAAACAGGTTTTTCTTTCTCCACAATTCACACTACTATAATTTCTCTCACCACCACACTGCCTCCTCCAGTCAAGTGTTGCCTCTCTACCTCCCAGCTCCAACTCACCTGGATAAGGGAGTGCGGTCCCTTTTATTACAGACTTGGGAGTTCTTCCAGTGTCAGGGTGATCGCTTGATTGAAGTACTTCCGGGTCACACAGAAGTCCATCACAGTAGGGAGCTTGTCTCTCTGCAGGGCCCTCTTGCGGCACCCAGTCACCCCAGCAGTGCTGCCCTGCCAGACTACATTTCCCAGCATGCCCTGCTGACTTCCCACTGGGCGCTGATAACCAGGACTACTGCAATCTAGCGTGCTGAGGGAATAAAAAACCCCAGCAATATTTTTTCTTTTTAATGGGCTGTCCGTCCACCCTTTCTATTCCTTCCTTCCGGCTCTGCTCCGTCTCCTGGTTGGAATGCCCGTCCACCCTATATATATATATATATATATAATATATATATATATATATATTATATATATATATATATATATATAAAATACAATAACAAAGTAGATTTTTAGTTAACCAGTTGTAGCAAAGTAAGGCTAAAATAATTTACACTCTGCCCATTAATTAAATTATGTATGACAGTGGACACCGTTGCTACAGAAATCATGAAAATATTTTAAAAGAATTCCAGGCAGTTTTTGGACACTAGTTGTTCCTTTGATTTAAGCAGATTTTGGATGAAATGATGCAGATTCAGAAATGAGCTGTCTGGTGGCTTAAATTATCAAATCTCGTGTCATTAACTTGATTGCAATGTTAAAGGCGTGATTAGTATTGCTTTTAAATTAGGAACCAACATAGCTGACAGGAGATAGGAAAAGATCCTAAACTATAGACTCTCAGGTACAGTCAATATATAGATGATTCAAAATATCTGTGTGACTTAATATCTAATTTAAGAAAAAAAGAAATGACATATTAATTGGTAGTTGTTTAAATTGGAGAAGGCTGGTAACAGTATCAGTCATTGATCAGTTCTCCCTATGTTGGACTCCTTAGGGTTGATTTTTACCATCCAAAAATAGTCATAGTCTTCTTGTTCCAGCAGTCATTAACAATGGCATTCATACCCAAGCAATAACAACTTCTTCGACTGATCAGACTAATCTAATTAGCGCAGCACTTCTACAGTATTTAAAATTGACAGGGTTCCAACAGATAAAAGATAAAGAGAAAACCATATATGTTGTACCCACTGGCATTGGGTTTATTGATTCAGTTACTGCCTGGTTGAGGTAAAAATAGGAGTTTTTTCCCCAACAGAAAAACCTTGTTTCAAATACTGTAATATACAATTCCAAGATTAATTATCAATGTCAATGTCATTTTATTTATAGAGCACATTTAAAACAACATCAGTAATGCTGCAGCCAAAGTGCTTTACACTAAAACATACAAATAAACATAAAATAAATAGAATAAAATACAATAAAACACAATACAAAAAGTAGTACATAAAAACAAATGATTAAGAGGAGTGTACCATCAGTATCACTGAAGGTCACGGAAAGCTAGAGAATAGAAATGCGTCTTCAATCCAGTTTTAAACAGTTGAATTGACTGTGACTTCTTCAATAAAGTAAAGAATTCCACAGATGAGGTGCAGCAGCTGCAAAGGTGCTGTTCCTCTTAGGTTGGCACTTAGTACAAGGGACCACGGTAGGTCTAAGGTCTCTGGATGTCTGGTATATAACCCATAACTCAGAGAGGAACATTCCCATGTAATGATTTAAAAACCTGCAACAAAATTTTAAAATCAATTTATAAAGCTAACTGGCAGCCAGTGTAAAATGGCTAAAATTGGAGATACAGAATTAAACTTTCTTGCCCTGACCAAAAAACAGACAGCAGCATTCTGGACCAACTGCAACCTGCATATCAGGGATTTGCTGATCTTAGAATACAATGAGTTACAGTAATCAAGCCGAGAAAAGATAATAGCATGAGTAGCTTTCTCGAGATCCCTAGGAGTTAAAAAAAAAAAGGCTTAACCTTGGCTAAAAGACGAAGCTGGAGAAAGCAACTCTTGACCACAGAATTAATCTGATTCTCAAAAGAAAGGTTACAGTCAAAAATAATGTCAAGATTCCAAACTTGAGTTTTGCAAAAGTCTACAAAAGGGCTAAGAAGTTCAAAACTAATTTGAGCTTTGGCTGCAGAACCAACTCTCAGCTTATCTGTTTTTATTTTGATTTTGATCAAAGAAAATTGTCAGCACTCCAGGATCTTAGTTCTGCAAGACAATAGTGCAACCGACTGATTTCAGAATTGCACACAGGAATATAAACCTGCATCTTATCAACATAAAAATATCTCCTGTAGGATTAAGATATATCAAAAATAAAATAATACCCAAAATGGATCCCTGTGGAATACCACATTTAACAGGAGGAGCAGACAAAAAAGAGGAGTTGAGAGTCATTGAAAAATGTCTAAGATACAGTATGACCTAAAACAGTTAATGCAATGAAATGCAATGAATGACCTAAAATGGTGAAAAGGCAAACTGTAAACTGCCAGAGGTTTAGATTTAAAGTTTAGGTTAGCTAAAATTAATTACAAAACTAGCTAAATATTAAACAATTAAAGTAAATTAAGCCTTGTGAGTTAAAGAAACAGTTTGCACAGGTATTCCAACTTCTGTTGATTACTTAAAAAACTCTGTCTGTCTAAAAGCAAAGTTGGAACAGACTGTGTTACTGCTCCCTTTGAAGTATTACTTTGACAATATTATACTTTAGAAAGTTGTAGATTCAAGTGATAATGGCAAGACAAATGTAGGCCTTTCATTTACCATAGTCCTGCCCAATCCAAAGGCCACTGGAAACTGGAAGAAACACTGATAGGACAAGATCTGGCAAACCTAAAGTCACAACCCAATCAGAAGACATGTTTCTGAGGGTCACCAGCTTGTGTGATAGAGGCATAACAGCACAACAGCTTCAAGCATAGCCTAACAGTGGTCGAAAAAAGCAAGTCTCAGTTTCTAATGTGATGAGGAGACTTTGTCCTGCAGGTTTGACAGGGTGAGTGGCAGTAAGAAAGCCATTTCTTAAAGGACAAAACAGGTCTTTGAAATACCGGCTGTGAACTACTGCAGACTAGAAGAAAGTCTTGTAGGCCGATGAATCAAAATTTTAAATCTTTGGTTCATCATGTAGGGTGTTGAACACAGATTCTAACAGACCTGGAACAAGTCACAAATATTTGGGACACCAGCTAGGCCACACCTCTTCGGAGTAGCAGCAAGCAGAAGCACAAAGCAGCGGCATCTCCCATAGGCACATAGCCCTTCGCAAACACCCGAGTAAGCTCAACTGAAGTAAAGCCGGCAGTTGACCAGGAGAAACAACCGGCAGTGAGAAATCAAAGTTGCTCGCTCAGCGGGTGGTGGAAACTTAAAGCTGATGGTCTCTTAGTGATTTAGCTGAACACGGAAAGCGCCGAAGCACCGAAGTTACTACAAAAACAGAGAAGATGATATCAACACTAAACTTAAGTTCTATCTGCTCTCTGCCCGTTGAGGGCACGTTTATATGTTGTGTGTCCTGCAGCATGTACAGTTCAGGTTTTCCAGCCAACAGTGTAGACAGCTTCACATGCCAAAAGTGTTTAGTTAATTTAAAGTTGGTTGGGAAAATACGCGAATTGGAGGACCGCATTAGGAACCTGATAGCAATTAGGCAAACCGAAAATTGGATTGTGTAGACAATTCAGCTACTTCTGATTCAGCTTCAGTCTCTCCAGGTCTCACTGTAGTCAGTGCGCAACCAAAGTCAGCAGCACCAATTCAACCACAGGGAGAGTGGGTGACAGTAAAACGGGGGTCTAAGAAGCCAAAATTTAGTCCCTCGGCACCCAGGTCACCAATTCGTACCTAGAACAGATTCTCAGCTCTCCGCAGTGTGCCTGTGGAAACTTAGAATAAGAAAGTGCTCATAATTGGCGATTCCATAGTGCGGAATGTTAGAATTCCAAACTATGTTAAACCAACAGTTAATGTTAAATGCCTCGCAGGGGCCAAGATTTATGACATAGAGGCTGCATTGGACCATGTCGCTGACGATGAAGTATCTACCTTATTGCTGCATATCGGCAATAATGATATTTATTTACTGCAATCTGAGGTATTAAAGAGGAACTTCATCTCTCTATGCACCAAAGCTAAAAGAAAATGTCGGAATTTAGTTGTATCTGTCCCCTTACCAAGATTATATAGAGGGGATGTGATTTATAGCAGATTGTATTCCCTTCACTGCTGGCTAGAAACCTGGTGTGCAAATAAAAGCATTGCGTTTGTGAACAACTGGGATGAATTTTGGGAAAGGCCTGGATTTTTCAAAAGAGATGGTCTTCATCCTAACTGGAGGGGATTTTATGTATTATCCAAAAATATGACAGCAAAACTGCCTGGTTGACTGATTAGAGCACCATCCAGGCTGCAGTCATGTGATCTTAAATCACAGGCTGTTGTTTATGTTGTGACTATCCTGAAGCTGTTACCCATAATCCCTGTTGTGGGGCATCCAGTAAATTTAGTCTTGATACAAACCTTAAATTACTTGATAACCAAAAAATAAGGTGTATAATAGACCAAGGGATAAAACCAGACCCTCTACCAGGGGCATCTGTAATAGAAATTGACTTCAAATTAAATTATATTAAGTACAAAATCTGATCTGTGTCTTCTCACTGAAACCTGGCTAAGTAAATGTGACACTGTTCCCCTAGCTGAGGCGTCACCAGATGGATACTCGTTCCTTCATAAGTCTAGAGATTCTGGTCGAGTAGGAGGCCTTGGAAAAATTCATTGTAACAAAATGCAAATCACGTCTAAAAATTTAGGTGACTTTACATCCTTTGAGGCATTCATTTTAAATATTAAAACAGATTCTAACGCAATTATAGTGCTAGTCTACAGACCACCATGGCCATATTCATTGTTCATGACTGAATTTAGCAACTTTTTATCTGATTTGGCTATACATTATGATCATGTAGTACTGATGGGAGATTTTAATGTACACATTGATGTGAAAACTGACACTTTTAGCAAATGTTTTACTTATTTGTTAAATTCAGTAGGATTTTGTGAGAATGTCAAAGGTCCAACTCATAATCATAACCACACATTAGATTTCATTATAACTTACAAAGTTGAAATTCAAAATTTTTAAATATTACTCCATTAAATGAAGTTATTTCCGATCACTACTTAATTACATTTGATTTAGTCCTGCCCTTGCCAACGCACTCACAGATTAAAACAAAGACAGTGTAACATCTAGATTGTAATTCTGCTTCAAAATTTATAGATACTTTGAGTAAGTCAAGTGTAATTGTGGAAAACCATTTATATCAGTTAACATCAAATGTAAACGTGGAAATCAATTTAGATCAGCTAACATCACATTATAATGTGACCTTGAGAGATGCTCTGGACACAGTGGCTCCCCTTAAAACAAAAGTGATCAAAGCACATAGAAACTCCCCGATTTAATGAAAACACTCAAGCTATTAAATTAGTGTTGAAAACTGGAGTGCAGATGGAGAACAACAAAGCTACATGTCTTTCAGATTGCATGGACAGAGAGTGTTAAAAAATATAAAAAAGCTCTCTTTAAAGCTTGCTCAGAATACTATTCTACAATAATAGATAGCAATAATAAAAATCCTCAGGTACTGTTTAGAACGGTGGATAAATTAACAAATAGAAATTCAGATCTACAGTGCAAAATACCAACAGATATTAGCAGTACAGACTTTATGAACTTCTTCAATGAGTAAATTAAAAATATAAGATCCCAGATAACAGCATCACAGTACAAACCGCATACTAGCTTAGCAGACCCTGTCTCACATTGCATTCAGCACTTTAGTAATTTTAATCCTGTAACTGAGCAGGAAGTCTTAACTTTAATTTCTAAAATGAAGCCCACTACTTGTTCCCTAGATCCAGTGCCAACAAAACTAGTAAAAAGTGCAATGGATGTTCTTGCAGCGCCTATTCTAACCATTAGCAATAGTTCATTATTGCATGGCACAGTACCTGATGCACTAAAAGTGTCAGTCAATAAAACCATTACTTAAAAAGTCAGACCTAAACCGACACATACTAAATAATTATAAGCCTATTTCAAATTTACCCTTTCTCTCTAAAATACTAGAAAAAGTAGTTGTCAATCAGCTTCAGTCACACCTTACGCATTACAATTTATTTGAGAAATTACAGTCTGGTTTCCGCACTGGTCATAGTAGAGAAACGGCACTAACACGGGTTGTAAACAACATTCTGATATCCTCTTATGAATAAAACTCCACTGTAATTATGTTGTTAGACTTAAGTGCAGCATTTGAGACCATTGACCATTCTATTTTACTGCACATGCTAGAAAATAATGTTAGGCTTACAGGCACTGTGCTCGCTTGGTTTAGTTCTTATTTATCAAATCGATTCCAATATGTAGAGAAATGTACTGAAGGTACTTCATCATTATACACAGAATTGAGATATGGTGTCCCGCAGGGCTCAGTACTGGGACCTTTACTATTCTCAATTTACATGCTTCCACTTGAATCTATCATTAGGAAACATAATGTTAATTTTCACTCGTATGTAGATGACACCCAGTTATACCTTTCATTTAGATCAAATGAAGTTTCTCCGATGTTGTCTTTAATTAGTTGTGTTAGTGAATTAAAGGAGTGGATGGATGAGAACTACTTGTCTTTAAACACAGATAAAACAGAGATGTTAATTTTTGGAAGGAATGACGCTGATCACAACAATATTCTGTCATCATTTAACTGAGTTGGAATCACCATTAATTTTACTGAATCAGCCTGCAATCTAGGAGTTATTTTTGACTCTAGCATGTCATTTAAAGCGCATATTACAAAGTTGTCCAAATCATGTTTCTTCCATCTTAAAAATTTTGGGAAATGAAGGCGCTTTCTAAATAAACAGCATTCTGAGAAATTAATTCATGCATTTATTTCTAGTAGGATTGACTACTGCAATGCGGTGTTCACTGGATGTTCAAACTGTTCTTTATACAGCCTCCAGTTAATCCAAAATGCTGCTGCAAGAATTATTACAAGAACAAGAAAATACGAACACATAACTCCAGTTCTTGAATCCTTACACTGGGTCCCAGTTAAGTTTAGGGCAGATTTCAAAATCCTCCTTTTAACATATAAAGTATTAAATGGCCAAAGTCCGACTTACTTGACTGAACTTATCATGACTTACAAACCAGAGCGCACATTAAGATCTCAAGATGCCGGTCTGCTTATGATTCCAAGTATTAATAAAATAACGGTGGGAGGTCGAGCTTTTAGTTACAGGGCTCCTAAACTGTGGAATGGTCTGTCTGCTACTATAAGAGATGCCCCTTCAGTCTCAGCTTTTAAATCCTGGCTGAAGACTTACTACTTCAGTTTAGCATATCCTGACTAGAGCTGCTGATTAACTGTACAAACTGCATCTCTGTTGTTAGTCATTAGCACTAAAACATAAGTACCATGATAGTTATAATTTGATACTAACCCACACCTATTCTGTTTCTCTTCTCGGTATTCAAATATGGCACTTGGTGCCACGGCCCACCTGCCAAGTTGTTTTGCTTGCCTAAGGTAAAATCATCCCTGATGGAGGATCACAGGAATCGTGAGAAAGAGGGGTCCTTTCATTGGATTAGTGTTATTTCAGCTGTGGAATGGCCAAATGGGGGAGGCAGCTTGATGAATGAGGTCTGCAGGACTCAGAACAAATCCAAATCATATTATGTGATATCATCTACTGTTAAATTCTACTCCATACTTCTAAAATTTTTATTGTTATACTGTATTGAGGATTTGTTCTGTGTATTGTACTGTATTGTATTGTCCCCCTTCTTTTTGACATCCACTGCATGCCCAACCTAACTGGAAAGGGGTCTCTCTTTGAACTGCCTTTCCCAAGGTTTCTTCCATTTTTTCCCTACAAGGGTTATTTTGGGAGTTTTTTTCTTGTCTCCTTAGGGAGTCAAGGCTGGGGGGCTGTCAAGAGGCAGGGCCTGATAAGGCCATTGGGGCACTTCTTGTGTGATTTTGGGCTATACAAAAAATAAATTGTATTGTATTGTGTTAGTATGCCATCAAGTTGGTGAAAGGATGGTTCCTCACTGTGTGACACAAACTGTCAAACATGGAGGAGGAAGTGTGCTGGTCTGGGGTTCTTTTTCTCGAGGCAGAGTTGGTGACTTGCACAGAGTGACTGGTATTCTGAATCAAAAGGGTTACCACACTTTGGCTGTTAAACCAGAAAAAAAAAGAGGCTACTTTGCTGAATCAAAAATTTGAATAAAATGTTGTACATGTAGTGTGCATACATATATATAAATAAATACACACACACACTATATATTTATAGTTTATATTTATACACCCATAGATGCTGTATTATGCATGACTACCATGCACGTGAGAGCTGTGCATTGTGATTCATGGCATTATGTTTGTTCTTCTATAAAAAATGGTTGTACTCGGCAGCATGTGTCTAAAATTTGAAATAAATGGGACTGAAGACAGGAAGATATGCTAAACCATTACTAACTTCAGTTCCATTTTCTTACTCAGTTTTGAAGACTATACCCTTGTGGAAGACTGTTTATTAGTTACTAGCAAAATACCCGCGCTTCGCAGCGGTGAAGTACTGCATTAAAATTTTTATTAAGAAGAAAATTTAACCTTTTTAAACTGAGGGAAAATATGCCAATAATTATTTGTTAAGGATCTCTTTGTATACCACGTTGTCAGTTCGGCCCTCCGGTTGTAACATGACCAAGCTGTGCGCTGAGCTTACTCTTGAGCATGCAACTTATAGTTGGCCATGTGAACAGTAATCTTGTCTCAGATCTCACAGCTTGGATTGCTGCTGTCATAATCAGTTTGAGGTTAATGGTTTGTTTCAATTACGACAGTATTTGCAGGACTTGTGTTAAAGTGACATTCGGCATCTGTCAAGCGTTGTAAGCTTACAACCGGTTTCATCGATAACTTCACATCCAGCTTTTGAGAGTTTAAACATTCATAAACATCAAAGTGTCCACTACTGAAATCGTCACCTGTGAATGTAAGATGTTTAAGAGGCATTGGCGGTTGTCGAAAGGGGTAAAATATTTGGCCATTTCGGTACACATGAAAGCACCAATCGAACAATTCAGCGGCAGCCATCAACTCACATGCAGAACCATAGGTGAAGGGCTTAAGCATTTCACTCTTCTAGTGCTCCTGTGTAGTATAATTATCTCCTGTACCATCATCAGTCCACACCTTGAACCTGTCCCAGTCATTCAATACATAAGACACAATGTTCTTCCGGATATCAAGAGTGAGCCTGATATGGCCGTGCAATATGTAACACAGAGAATGGAAAAGGTAGGTGCCATCTCCGGGCATGGAAACTAATCGGTAAGTGACAGTTCTTTGATCGATGGTGATTACCTCGATAGACATGGTAATGGGGGTTGGAATGATGAAGGAAATGGGTACCTGAGTAATGTAAAGTAAGTGTAAAATACCTATACAATAATTACAATTGTAATAAACAAACAATAAAACAGCGGAAAAGCCGTGGATTAAACAAAAAGGCTGTATTTATCAGCAGGGAGATGTGAATCCCGTGGCGAAGCAAGCAAGGGAATGTAGAGACTGGAGCGACGGACGGCCTTATATAGACAGGCAGCCAACAACGTGGGAGGCGTTGGGATGGGGGACCCAACGCCGCCTCACATGGTGACCAAGCTGCAGGCTATGGACGTATATATGTACGTAAGTAGGATTCAGTTAGCGTTGGGAACCCGTGTACCAAATTTTTTGAAGATGGGCCCATAAGTAACAAAGACTGTTGAAAAGTTCAATATGGCGGTCGACAGTGGCATCATACCACCAAAATAAGTACGTACATTGGTTTCGGTTAGTGCAGGGAAGCCGCCTACCAAATTTCGAGAAGATGGGGCCATAAATAAGAAAGTTAAACATGGCGGACGTTGTTGACCGTTATGACCGTTATGCGTAGAATTTCGAAATGAAACCTGCTTAACTTTTGTAAGTAAGCTGTAAGGAATGAGCCTGCCAAATTTCAGCCTTCTACCTATACGGGAAGTTGGAGAATTAGTGACGTTTGGAAAATTCAATATGGCGGCCAACAGTGGCGTCATACCATCGAAATAAGTATGTACATCGGTTTCGGTTAGCGTAGGGAAGTCACCTACCAAATTTCGTGAAGATGGGGTCAGCCTTCTACCTACACGGGAAGTTTGAAAATTGGTGACGTTGGAAAGTTCATTATGGCGGCCGACAGTGGCGTCATACCATCGAAATAAGTAAGTACATCAGTTTCAGTTAGCGCAGGGAAGCCGCCTACCAAATTTCGTGAAGATGGGGCCATAAATAAGAAAGTTCAACATGGCGGATGTTGTCGACCGTTATGACCGTTACGTGTAGAATTTCGAAATGAAACCTGCTTAACTTTTGTAAGTAAGCTGTAAGGAATGAGCCTGCCAAATTTCAGCTTTCTACCTACATGGGAAGTTGGAGAATTAGTGATGAGTCAGTCAGTCAGTCAGTGAGGGCTTTGCCTTTTATTATTATAGATTAGTGAACTGTGTTGAATTTGCTTCACTGTCAATTTGGCAAAATAATGGAAATGTTCAGGAACTTTGCTGAATTCCACAAAATGCATAAAAGTCAGTGGTGATTTAGGAACTGAACACGTTTTACATAGATTATAATGGTACAATGGTCTTTAAGTGTCCCAGAGGGCTAAATAAGTGTCTACCAACTATGCCTGACTAATTATTGTGGCCAAAATTATGATCTGTGCTGTAAGGCCTCAAACAGCAAAAAACACAGAGTGAACGGCAACCACAAAAAGAGTTAGCACAAACTATGAAGAGGTTAAATATATATCATTGTGCTCACAGAGTTCCAAACTTGGGGCACACATTGGCCATCCCATGAAGAAATGACATGGGACTGGTTTGTTCCATTGTTTGAAGTAGTGGCTCCAGGTGCAGCTGGGAGATACTTTACACTTTTTACTTCCATCAAGAAGATAGAAATGCAGTGTAAATAATAATAGATTTTTTGTTATTGTTATTAATTCACAGGGTGTCATGTTTTTTTCTGATGAGGGGAGAGCTCCTTCAAGACTTGTTTTTATTCACAGCCACGACACATGGCTAATTTTGTATGAATAATTAGCCATGCGGTGTTGTGTGAGAGACTGTGCAAGCTCTCAGGGATAAGTGTTATATATCCAGTGGCAGTACTCATAATATTTTAGTACAGTCAGCTAATGTACCCCTGAAATGAAAATACTGCATGTTTTTTTTTCTTCAGTTGTATGCAGTGTGCAAATCCGGCTGGATTAGGTTGTGACAAAGCAAAATGGGCTGGGATCTTGCAGTACACATGCATGAAAGTTCTGTGATGTCATGCTGACCTTGCAAAGCATTATGGGGCACTGGGAAAAAATGCTAGTCTAAGTTGGATGCTTAGAAAAAATATTCAGTGAATAAAGTCACCAGCGAACACAGTATACAGTATACACTGTGAAAAATGCTCTTGCGAATATCGTCGATGAACACTATTTTTGTCTTCACTTTCTGTCTCAGAGAAAATCCCCTCCATCTAGCCAAGAAAGGATAAATGGAAGTCTAGGAAGAAAGTTGGCATCAGTTGTTTGAACACCTCTATGGCAAACAGACGTTGTCTCTAAATCCTTGGTTTTTTCATTGCTTCTTTCAACTGGCCAACCACAAGAAAAAAGGTTTCTCATATTTTGGCCTCCAACACATTGACATGTTTTCTGTTTTCTTATTTCAAAAGAGACGCTCAAATGAATAAAACAAAAAGATGAATCACTAGAGAAGTAATTAATTTAGGGCTTTACTCTTTGATTTAGTCTGTTTTTTTTTTTTTTACTTTGATGTTTTGACAGACTGTTTCACAATGTATTGATTGTAGCAAAGTCTGACTGTTCTCCTCTAATCTTTTAAACTTGTTTACATCTTTTCCACTCATCCATCAGATAATGAACATAACACAGTTGATTTTAACATTTCAAAAGTAGCAGGAAACCCCACTGAGCGGCCAACACCATCTGATAAACTTCCTGAAGGATTATTGTTTATCCCCAAATCTATTTGATAATAAGTTTTGCTTGCTTTATCATAGTTGCTTTCCTCTTCACAGGGTTATATACCATTTTTGCTCACAAGCCTAGCAACATGCATTGCCATAGCAACTAGCCCACAAAAAAGGCAGTGGTCATAGTGCAACCAACAGAATGGAAAAATAATAAAATTTTGACAGTGGATATGTGGTTGAACCACCTCACTTGATAGTCAGAGAATATAGGAACCATGGAAAAGTTAGTTTTCTTTGCATCTTTTTTGATACTTTATCTTTGTTATTTTGATTATTCCTGTCTTTAAAGCTTGTGTTGAATAAAACCATAGAATAGCTACTGGTATGTTATTGGCAACTTAACTGTTAAAATCAATAAAAAAAGAATTCAATTTGCTACACTCCCTTTTTGTTTTATTTGCCCCATGATGTTTTAGATACAATTAACGTCCACCTCCCACAATCTGCTGCTGCTACAAAACTATAGGAAAATTACATGTTGCATTATTAGTAATGCTCTTTTCAAACAGCCTTTTGGCATTTTTAATTTCTTAACTGTTGCTTTCATGTGCTGGTATGCCTTAGTTTTGACACTTTTTCATTTATGTCTTTAAAAACTATTATCGACAGAGAAGCTTAATTATTTATAATGCTGCCTCTGTATTTTGGTATAAAACTATCCTGTATTTCAATCAATCTATTCCAGGCTTCTCAGTCATCACTATATCTGCTCAAATGTGCATTATTAAATTTTTGTAATTTACATAATATGCATGGCCATGTTACAAGTCTTATGGTGGCCAAATTAGAGGAAACACTGGACTTACTGGTCGTCTTTGTTGTCTTCCTCAGCAGCAGGATGGTGACACAGAAGAGTTTCTCTAAGTCCACTTCTGATCTGCCAATATCATCCCTTCTGTTGTACAGGTTTTTTTACCCAATGAAACAAAAGGATTGCGTCAATATTGATTAGTAAGCGTTAAAGGCAAACCGGTGTGAGCGGAGCATATGCTTTTCACACTGGGTTGGTAGTGAAAGAGGGATGCTTCAATTTGTTGGCTCAATTTGGAAACCATATGCGTGCCTACCTCGCAGTTCATCAGCTCCAGTGCATGTCTCAAGGGTATATGAAGATGTGGATCCAGATATGCCCAAGGTCAAAGAACTCTGACCTCACAAGGGACCTGTTGCTTTGATCATCCTATACTGTCTAGACAAAAACTGCTTCTTCTGAGCAACCTTCTGGACTCACTTTTACAAGGCAGATCTTGGAACATGAGCACTTGTTTGGCTCTTTCTGAAGTTCCTACAAGCAGTAGAAATGTTGGCTTCACTAGGACTATCATTCCTCTCCTCACTAGTTCTGGATGAAGTGCCAAGACATGGTGGACAATTGGTGCGAGCATTACAGTTCTTAGCCACATGATCCAAAGACATTTGTCGCAAACCCCATGTTGCTTTAAGAATTCATTCCTTTCTTCAAGGGACGTCTTCCTAAGTACATGGAACCTAGAGAGGGGGTGAGTTTTGTTATGGAGTGGGCACTGTTTTGCTGGATCTACCCTAGTCTTAGTTGAAACTTCAACAGGTGTGCTGCAAGATGAGACCTATGTTTTATGAGCAGCTTTCTGAGAATTTATGTCCTTGCCTGATGACTTAAAAAACTTACGAAAAACCTGAATGGTGGGGAAGACGCTCCATGATCTTCTTTATATCAAGAACCAATTGTGAGTCATTTCTTTTGTAGGTACAACAGCAGCTTCTGTACTACTGGATTAATTCCACGAGGTGTATCTAGATAAGAAAGACTCAGCAGAGCACCATCAGCTTTGGCTGCTTGACGGAGCAAGTCTCCCAGTTCTGTCAGTTTGTGATTATCTTTATTTGAAATCTTGGGGAAACTCTCTAATTTTTTAAATAATTAACATTTTTGCATAATTGCATTTTTTGCTATTGCACTACTTAAAGGAATGCCTTGTTGTCTCAAACAAGTAATACTGTGCAATATCCAGAACTGTCAAATATACGGACACTTGGAGTACATATAAATCATGAACGTGAGGGTTGATTTTTTTGTCTCTCTTGCTACTACCTCTCCAATGATACGGCACCGAATTGAATGTAAAATCACCACAGAGAACCACATTAGATTACAAATAATTCCTTTAGTTATTGCTATTACAATAAAATGGTATGTAGAATCTTAAACTGGAGCAAACTATCAAGCACCACACTGCTGGGAAAAAAATGAGCACCCCCAGTTTACTTTGGGATCAGGGTTTTTTTTTTGTATAACTCTAGAATGGGAAAAAAAGAAATTGTCCGCCTGTTAATGTTTTGCGCAATCGGCAAGATCCTTTATTGCTCCTGGAGGAAATTCTTTTTGAAAGATACCACTTTAGCCGAGGGGGAATATTGTAGCTCAAAGATTTATTAGCACCTTATATTCGAAGTCAAACTAGGCAAAGTCAGGCTCTCACAGCCACACAGACAGTATGCATTGCTTTGAGTTTTTTTGCAAGCGGCACTTTTTTATATACTGTAGGCAAAGCGGAAAATCTATCTAAAAGTGCAGTTTGCCAGGCAATTCGTAAAGTCTGTTTGGCTCTGATATATTTCCTTCGGGTTTTCATAGTGTTTCCTGGACACCTGCGTGTGCAGACAATAAAAGAGGCGTTTCATGCCATTGCAGGTACACAGGCAAAAACACCCACAGTTCCATAAAGAGTCTCACAATAAGCCTATTCTCATTACCCAGGATTTCCAAATGTGATTGGGGCACATGGGATGGATCAGAGTGGAGTTTGATCAAACATTATTTGGAAAATGTACCTCTCCTCCTGATGAATAATCAGACACAGTGTCTTCATCAAATATTTGACCTTCATCAATATCTCGCTGGTCAGACACAAGTTTTAGGGATACGACATTCCCTGCAACTGACCCAACAAAAAAAATGCCCTCAGAAACAGGGCGATGGGTATTTTGCTGGAGAGCCAACTCTTCTGCAGGGGTTAAGTCTGGACCGCATGGACCTCCACCTGTTTTTTGCTTGTCTGCCTTCTTATTAGCTTTAAAATTAATGTTTTTTATATTATATATGATTCTTTATGTCAACAATTCTTTAAATAGTTATATACCAATATTTACCAGTTTGAAGTATATTCTTGTACTTCACTTTAACCTGTTCCCATGTTCTCCTTGTGCTCATGTTTGATCTGGAATTATGACATATTAAATAATAATTAATCTGACACATACAAAATGAAACGTGCATTCAGTAAGTACAATGTACACTACTTAGCGTTTAATTTGTCTGCCACTTTTTGCCAGCCATCTTTTCTGGTTTGGGCTGCTTTTTCAGTATTACCCCTTGCGCATATTAAATCTTGAAATTCTTCATATCCTTCGAATAAAAGGTCCTGCTCCGCTTGTGTGGAAAAAAAATGCGCCCGTTCTTTCGTCATTTTGTTACAGCCTATCAAAGACTTGCTGATCATGTTGTCTAGACTCAATATATATGGGCTTTTCAATCACTGCGGGCGTGCGCATTCATCTCAGATGATTAGATCTAGCTAGACTAATCTACTACACGGCTGCATTTGAAAAACTGACTTATCCCAAATGAGCTTCACCGGCATTAACTCATCCAAGATGAGGCATCTGATCTCGGATGATTTAAGCAACGTATGGAAAATACCCCCCAGGTCTGAATGTTTAGTTAACATACATGTGCTCTCCTTTTGCTGCTATTCTATGTCTGAGGCTTAGCTCGATGACATCATTAACCAAAGATAGGCTATTCCTTAAGCAGAAAAAATGCTGAACATCACCACTAGATGATGCTAATCTTAATCGTAATTCAATTCAAATTATGTTTATCAAAACAGCACTCTTCGAATGAACTGATGGAAAAGAGAATAAACCATGAATGTGGATTATGACAACAAATTGCAAAAGACTGAATAATATATTGTCATAGAAGACAGTTTGAACGGATGTCCTGAGCGGGATGAATGTTCTCTTATTTGGCTGGGAGGCCAGCATAATGCTTGGATGGTGAAAGAACGCCTCCTGGGACCCTGTGTTCCCCCTGTACACTGTGTGGCAGCATTCCTCTGGTGGAGTTCCCATTTGAACACTCACAGGGCCGAATAGGAGTTGTGGTTCCAAAGTCAGCCCTGTTGGAGTCCGTGGATACAGCTGGAGGAAGCATTTTGAACATGGCGTGAAAGTGGGTATCAAACATGATAACATGTGCATGTGATATTGGTGTACAGTGAGTAAGCCACTGACAAAAAATATCTAGCCATTTTGTGGAGCTGACAACAGTGCAGAGTAACAGATGATCAATAATCAGTCATTCACAACCGAGTACAACAGTGGTTCTGAAAAATGCAAATCAGAATATACAATGCATCCAAGAACCCAAGTTGCATTCCTTTCATTAAAGAACAAGAATCAGTTGTAGTGAACTGAGAAAGTTAAAAACTAGAAGACTGGAAAAGCACTTGGTGTAATGATTTTTTTGTTCCTGCAGATTCATGCTGATCCAAAGAACAGGAGAGTGGAAAAAGTGAATCCTTCCTTTCATGTTTTTAAATATTCAGGATAGTGGTGGATTAATGTTAAAAAGTGTGTTGTTGTGGCATGCAATGGGACCTTTTATATGATATTAATTGTTATTATTAATGGCAAATGATATTTGTTGATGCTTAGATTCAGTTCTTAATCGTAATAATGCACCTATCTTATTGTACAGATTAACATATATACCACAATGATAGTAAAATTCGGTTTAATGCAGTGGTCCCTTAAGCCACTAGACCTTAGCCCAGTTGAATATCCATGAGATAAGACAGAACAAACTATCTGGAGTAGAAATTCACCACCAACACATTGTGAGGGCAACTCAATAGAGTGGCATTAAGCGAGAATATTCAATATCACCTCCGCATTTGTTAATTGTCAACCTGGAAATTTAATTATGCCTGGAAAACAACATGTGATTTATATTAATCAACTGTCAGTGATTTCAGGCTTTGTAAGATCAAGTTAGGAGTTTTGTTTGTGTAACTCAACACAGGATGATGGCACACTAAAGATAATCTTGAAGGGCTTTTTGCTCTGATGACTGCTTGTAGTAGATAAACGACAAGCAATAGGGCTCATTTAGGAGATTGCTCACTTAAAGATAGAACTCAAAAAGTCAGTTGACATTTTGATTAATTACAGCATTAAGTAATGTGCTCAGTCTTGCCTGAAAGTTTCTGCAGTAATGTGCAGGTACTTGGAAGTTTGCCTTTATTTGCTACAGGAAGATCTTTTACATATTATGTTGTATATTAACTATTACTCACCTTATGACATGAATCTCTGTTGCCGCCATAGCACTGCATCTTTAAGAAAACCTTTACTTTCACAATTTTCCACACAAAATGAAAGTAGGTACAAATGCATACTCAGTGTAGTTTGCGAAAAGCCATAATTATAGTTGGTCAAACTGGGTTTATGTCATCTACAATACTAATGCTTTTATATATTTCCTATAACCATTATTATTGTCTTCACTCATTTTTATTTCTTCTTTTTATTACATCTTCTTATTTAGAAACAAATATAACACAATTCTACCATGCCAATGAATATAAAACATTAAGTAAAACAGTATGCTTCAAAAACCCTCCATTAAAGTCCCCACTTGACAAAGACAATTACTGTATATGACTAGAGAGCCACTTCTAAAAGGGTTCTTTATATAAAGAACAAAAAAATCTGTAAATATCCAGCTTATTTAATTTAGTTCATGTTCAAGTGGTTCAAGTGTAGGACATTTGGAAATGCCTGATGATGTTGCTCACAGGCTGGATCTTGTTCTTTGTACAGGTTAGACAATTGTAGACGTGATATATGTGATCAACGAACACTTGGTAACATCTGAAAAAACTCTGAACAGATCCTTAGATTTTTTCCAGTTTGAAGTAATATTCAAAGATAAATGTCTCACTGCACTGAATTGCAGAAGGTGGCTTAGGATGTTCCCAATATAGCATACTCTTTGTGCCAATCATGAAATATAAAATAATACAACCAATTTTCCATACCACACTATCCCATCGTCAAATATTGCTTTTAGGACAGTAAATGTGATTTTTACATCCTAATTTATTTGAGATATTTACAAAAACTTTGCCCCAAATGGTTCAAGTGTAGGACATTTCCAAAATACTTGACATAGCAATGGAAATTCTTGATGATGTTGCCCACAGGTTGGATCTTGTTCTTTGTACAGGTTAGACAATTGTAGACGTGATATATGTGATCAACAAACAACAAAATAACATCAAGTCTAGTTTTGTAAGTCCCTAAAATCCTACTTTCTCCCACACTACTTGGTAGTTTATTCCATGTGTCTATTGTTCTCTGTGTGTAAAGAAAAAGTTCCTTAAGAACTAGAGGGTAAATATCATCTGGTCCAGGTGATTTGTTTAATCTAAGCAGTACTTCTCCCTTTACAATTTCCAAATCACTCAGTACCGCATTAGAAGTTCCTTTTACAGGTGGTAGGTTATCTACTTCCTGCATGGTTCATATGCAACTACAGTGTGCCATATGAATGGCAGAATTGAATTGCTTTTATTTTTTTTATGGATTTTATTTGATGAAAGCAACATTCTGTATAATCAAGACTACTTTTACACTAAAGAAAATAACATTATATTCAATCACGTCAAACTGAACAAACCTGAATTCAATCCCTGCCTGAGACACAGAGAGAGAGAGAGAGGAGCACTAACTTCAGCAAATCTTTAAAAACGACATAGAAGGGAGAATATCCTTTCCTCAGAAAGCGTATTCTAAATTTTTGTTAATTAGATCTTGCTATATTTTAACAAAAGTTTTGAACAGATATTCTAAGTGAGAATTCATTTTTTTCCAATTTCAAATAGTATACAATATCAGTTACCCACTAACTTTTAACAGGTGGGCTGGGGTTGTTCCAGTTCAGCAAGATAAGTGTGTGTGATAGTTGGTTGGCTGAGGCAATTACAATCAATTTGTCCTTCTCCACTTTAAGCCAACCTCGGAGTACATCAAACACAGCTGTTAATGGGTTAGGAGTGATTGTGACACCAAAGCTGTGTGATAGGCATTCAAAGCTATTTCTCCAGAATCATGTTAACTGGCAAATGCTCAAAACATGTGGCTCAATGAGGCTGGACCTAGATTGCAACGTCACAGGTTTTAACCAAGATAAATGTGCTTGATTAAAGATTTTAAGTTGAATTATTGAATGCTTTGTGCATAAGTAACTAGAGTGTGTTCTGTGCATGCTGCCTTCCACTCCTTTTCTGAGATGTTAAATGAAAGATGCTTTCCCCACTGTACCTTGGGTTCTTTTTATATATTATTGAAATGCTGTCTGAATGTTCAGGACTGATCAATATTTCTACTGGAACAGAAGTTGGTAGGGGGTGAGGAAAATTGTGCAGGTTCCTTTCAGCAAAGTTTCTGATTTGAAAGTAATGGAAAAATTGTGTTGAAGTTAAATTTGAAGCGTAACTGTTCATAAGATGCAAAGACATTATCTATATACATGTTTCTAAGTCAGGGGTCCTCAGTCATGGTCCTGGAGGGCCACAGTGGCTACAGGTTTTTGCTCCAACCCAATTTCTTAATAAGAAGCACTTATTGCTCAAGTAACACTTCTGATTCACTTTAGTTGTCTCGCTCATTAAAATTTTGAACCCTTATTGCTTATTTTAGTCTTAAACAGCTGCATTCTTAGTTTTTATTTGCTCCTAATTAACAATAACATGCAAATGACAAAAGAGGCCAGCATTTCTCCATTTAGCTCTTTACCATTTACACTTGTGTGTATGTGCAGTACTGGGTTTAATTAAATAATTGTAAGGAAAGTGAAGAGAAAAAAGTGAAGGACTGAGAATTACTGATTCATTTTAGCATTCAAATCATTTTGATGATATCCTTAGAAAGGAGAAGAAAATCTTGGATATGAGAATTACCTCACATAGCAGAGTTAAAGCACTAACAAGCCATGAAATTAAATTTTTGGCAAGAATTGCTTTGTAATTAAGCAACCGGGCTAGAACAAAAACCTGCAGCCACTATGGCCCTCCAGGACTGTGATTGAGGACCCCTGCTCTAAGTGTTTTAATCCCAAACGATTTTCAAAGGTTAAATACTCTCTAGGTTGGAGAAGGTACAGAAAGGTGATTGTCATGTTGCAGTGCAACAGATAAAAGCTTCTCTGCGTTAAAGTGCTTCCTGCATTGGTTTCATATTCTGAGTGAATGAAGGGCAATTGGAACGTGCAAAATTCCATGACTTCATGGTCTATTTATTTGCTGCCCATTAATTAAAATTAAAAGTTAGGTAGTGCCATGCCCCCTGCTGCTTTAGGTCATTGTAGATTCATTCTTTGGGTGCCTGGATGTTTCAAATTCCAAATGAATGAGGATATAATTGAGTCTGATGTCTTAAAGAATGATTTGTTAATGTACGTGTATTCCCTGAAATAGAAAAAGAAACTTAGGAAGGATGTTCATCTTGACAGCTCTGATTCTCCCTGCTAATATGAGATGGAAGGTAGACCATCTGTTCATATCTTGTTTAATTTTTTTCATGCTGATATCAAAATTTTGTTGAAAAAGATTTTTATATTTAAACTAATGTGCTAAAATAAATAGTAAGGTGTCCAGTTTAATATTGTGTGCAAGAGAGTTCACTGGAAAAAGTGCACTTTTATTCAAATTAATTTTGAGTCCCATTATCGTTTGAAATTCTGCTAGTGCACTAAGGACTACTGGTACAGACGTTTGTAGGTCTTATGTATAGTATATAGTACCATATCATCTGCATATGGTGTTTTATTTGTTAAATTTCAGATGTTTACATAAGTGGAAGAATTTTGTTTCAGGTTCATATTTTTCATTCAAGCTGATTATGGGTGACTCTTGCTTGGTTATGAATAAGTTATTGGATATTTCAGTCAGATCTTGATTCTTTTTGCAACACTTACTAAACATAAATAATTCATTACAGTACTTTTTTTCAAAAATTGCTTCCAAAACCAAGGTACACACAGAAATACTGTGTAGTTAATTGTAAAGAAAAAGGCTAGGGAGAACTAAACAATGGAGAGATACCCTTAGAGTCCATTGTTTACTAATTTTCAGTATAAGCCATTTGGGACTCTATGGAAACTAAAAGATTAATGAGACATACAGTACAAACAATACATGGGGCTGAGTATTAATTTCAGAACCTTTTTTCACAACAAAAGAAAACATGCTTGTGAAGTTGTACATTATTAAAGGCTCTTTTTGTATTTAATTAGATATCAAAACAAAAAAGGGGTATAAATGGTTTCATTTTTTAATTTTTTTACTTTATTTATGTATTTATTTATTTGTATTTTAATTTACTCAGATTTAATGAATAATATTAAACATTTGCAACTAGTATAATATACATAAGAACTAAAGGAAGTTTTTTTGAAATTTGGATGGGAAAAGTGACTTTGTGGATAATGAATTGGACTATACTGTAAACTACAGGGTTTCTAATTCTCTTCAAGCTTCATATACAATAAAAATATGCAAATAACTGTACTAATATATATTTTATATGCTATATAGAATAAAGGTTTTTTGATACATGTCTTACTCCATCAACATTATATACCATTTATTTGAGTAGAATAAAAGAATAAGTACTCCATACAAGGGAAGGAAAGAAGTTAAAAACAAATTGCACCTTTATTACAGAAATCACCACATACAAGAAACAACATTAAACAGGGCTTCAAATATAAATAAACTAAAATACAGTAAAGAACCATTAATTAAAGGTTCTAACCAGGAGACCTTGGTCCTTTGTTTATCTCCATTTCTCATGCTCACTCTCTCACCTCTCTTCTCTCTCTTGCCCTTCTCACTTTATAGACCCCGCCTTCTGCTAATTAAAAATTTGATTCACTACCCTTCAGATTTTCCATTCAGTTTACCCTTAAATGTCTGGCCAAGAAGAAGCCTTCTTCTGTTTGTTCCTGGATATCAGTCTAAATCCTTGAGCATTCAACGTCACTTAGAGAGCAAAGTCGACAAAATAGCTTCTGAGCACTCTGCTTGAACAGGGTTACAGATAAGCCATGTACATTCTCTTCTGGGACTGTGTGCTTTCTAGCTGTCAGGAGAAGTTGTCATCTCTGGTGTTTCCTCCTGGACTTCCTTGCTTTTTTGGTGAAAGGGCCAGGTATCTTTACCTAGAGAGCAAATATTTTATCACTTGCTCTCTAATGTCCTGGGGATGCGGTTAATGCGTCCACCTAGGGTGCAGCCTTCTCACATTCATGATGAGGCCCATGGATCCTCTCTTTCTCTTTCTCTCTCTCTCTCTCTCATATAAATATATACTTAAATATAAAATTAGTGACTGATTGCACTGCACATTCATTTAGCCACAGAGAATACACATTTTCAAAAAAAGCGCAAAAGTTCACCTATGCAGGATTAGTGCATAAATCTTATATTACACGGTGTTACAAGGCTTTAGAGTCAGTTCTCTTATATGGCATTTTGTTAAGTGTATCTGTCAGTCATAGCTGGTAATGTCATTCAGATATTTTTCTGAATAACCAGAACACAGACTTTAAATTCAGTTCATCATCTACTGTAATATAAGTCCAAATGGAAGGCTAACAAATTCAGACAATCCATTGGGTTAATAAACACTGTCTTTTCACAGCTAAACTCCTCAAAAGGCATCTGCCAATATTCCTTAGTTGAGTCCAAAGTAGAGATATACAAGACTTTCCTGTGCTTTGCTAACATCTCATCAACACACGGCATCAGGTAAGCTTCAAATTTTGAAACTTTATTGGCAGTAATCTATGCAGAACCAAATGGACTTGTCAATATTTGACACCAATGCAATAGGGCTGCATCACTCTCTTTTTACTCTGATGAATTACACCCAAATCGGACACCCCATTCATTGGTTCATGAATTATGTTTCTTTTAGCTTCCGGTATCCGATATGAGCACATTTGCAGTTTAATGCCAGAAATGTTTTGCAGCTCAGTCAGGAATAAAACAAGCATGCAATTGCTGTTAAAGAATTAATGGAATTTGTATTTCCTATTATATACACATTTCTGTAATTTCTGTTTGCGCTGCAGATGCTCCATTGCAGTTGAGGATAATTCAGCAATGTTATTCTGCAGGGAATTGACCAGATTCACAAATTTCAATTTACTATCTGAGCTCTGACCTACTAACCATTCCTCCCATAAAATGTCGCACACTCCCAATGGCTTCCTGTCCAAAAGCTATACAAAAAGACTTAACCCAGTCAAATCATTACACTGAAAAAAGTATAACCTCCATTCAACTTAAAATAAGGTAATGATTCACACTTAATGTTTTCAATCTGAACCAATATAATTCTTTTTATCTTATTGAACCCACAATTTTTAAGTTGAGGCAAATCATTTAGAGTGACTGGGTGTAATTCACTTGTTTTATTCTGAAGTGAGTCTATTTTTTAAGTTGTTACAATTTAAAATGGTTTACCTGTTTTTATGCTATTAGAAATATTATGAATATAAAACATTCCAATGCTGTAGTTTTTACATTTATTTAAAAATCTAGTGCAAATACACAAGCATTTTACAGTATAAATCTTAAATATACAACAAAAAATTATTAAATGTTTCTACAGCTTTCTTGAAAGTAGGTTTTATTACAAGTTCTTATACTTAAAATTAACAGTTCAGAAACAGGGTTACTTACCAGAAATCCTCCGTTGTAAAAGTCTGCTGTTGAAAATGACCAGGGGCCTCATGTATAACGCCGTGTGTAGAATTCGCACTATAACATGGCGTAAGCACAAAAGCGGAAATGTGCTTACGCACAGAAAAATCCAGATGCAGGAATCTGTACGTACTCCAACTTCCACATTCTTCCGCTACATAAATCCCGGTCAGCGTGAAAAGTAACCCTTGTGCAAATGTGTGCTGTCCCGCCCCAACTCCTCCCAGAATTACGCCTCTTTGAATATGCAAATCAATATAAATCGCCCTTAAGCTCAGCCTTCTGTGAAAAGACAATGGGAAAAGCACGGGGTGAAATATAAGAATTTCAGCGAATACCAAGTGGAAGCAAAGGAAAAATATACTATTTGTTTAATTAAACCGTGGTATAATCAACAAAAGGAAGTTGATCGAGTGACATAGTGTGTTAGAGAAACTTGAAAGCTCAGATATCAGTCGGTGAGTCGTAGCCCACTGTCTTAGAGTGTCATATGAAAGCTTATTAGAATACAGAGAAAAAAAAGGCACACAGTGGGGAAAAAAGCACAAAATGTCAACTTCAATCTCGAAATTTCCACTTTAATCATGTAGTTTATTTTGTCATTAAAGTAGAACATCATAAACGTCATCTTAATATCATTTAATTAACCAGTTTCTCAAATCACATCATAATTAAAGTAGCACGTTAAATGCTTTGTTTTGTATGTGATCTTCTATGTGCTCTGACTGTGAATCACTACTTGCTTCTTAAACCGGCTCTCTTCCTCCGACTGGACACAGAATCCATTACATTCGTGATATTACAGCTCTCTGAATAACTAAAATACTGAGATGTATACGTGATATCATTTTCATGATGATAGGAGTTAAAGCACGTTATTAAACATGGGTTTCACGGCGCAGTGATTGTGTGCGACCTTCGATGAAATTATTTATTGCAGCAGTACTCATGGGCGGCTCTAAGCTTGTAGCGGCCCTGGGCAGAGAAAGAATCGGTGGCTCCTTCGCCCGCCAATGTCAATATGGTATCTTATGCATGGTGGATGGCCACGTCCATTGCGGACACTGCATAGCAGCCTCGTGCTCATGACACAAGCATTTAACTTTTGTCGAAATTTGCTGCTGCGTTTTTAGTTGTGTCGTTATTTTCTCTTTCTGTTTTATATTCAATATATATTGGCGTGGGTGCCCCTGCAGTCCTTGCTTTTCTTTCTCCAAGTAACCGATTGCCACACAATCTGCTCTGTAATAGATGTTAAGCCATCTGTAAGCTTAGAGCGCCGATTCTTCAAAACGTTTAAGGAACATTGAACTATCTTTGTAGTACATGTTTAATTATTCTATTCCTCACACAAGTCCCAGTGAAGAATATAGATTATTTAAATGAAGTTAAAGTTTTACCTGTATAATATAATAAACATCTTTTGCTGCATTTCATCTTAAAAATGATATCGTCATCATATGTAAATACGCGCTTTATAAAGTGGCTCAGGTTGTGTAATATTAGAACTGTAGTGCAAGTTTACAGTGGGGTGATTGTACTTATAAGTATAGATAGTTCTACAAGGAGCAATTGGTTGAGTGCGCTTATAGTTCTTGGGATGAAACTCTTTCTGAACCGCGAGGTCCGTACAGGAAAGGCTTTGAAATGTTTTGCCGTGGCTGAGGTAGCGTGTGCCTGATGCTGTATACCGATAATTCTCTTTCCGATCAGCTGCTGCTGTGATTCACACTCAGATACAGTAATAAAAATACTCCAAGTGTTGCAATGAGAGTAATATGGAAAAAGATGATCCGCTGTGGCAACCCTTAAAGGGAGCAGCTGAAAGAAGAAAAAGAAGAAGAAGGTGCAGTGAGAGTAACAACGCTAAAGCAGTTATGGTATTTGGAATTCTATGGCTATTCCCTGGACCATTATATTGTTACAAGTTAATTACAATCAGATACATTACATTAATAAGCAATATGCGGTTAGTTTCAGTATATTTATAAAGCTGCGCCAGGAAAATAAGGAGTTACCACACAGGAACAGTAGCATTGCTTTGAGGCTGGGTGCCGCCAGTCTGCAAAACCGAGAGGAGAACTTGCGTACGACAAGGTATGAGGTACCGTGGAAAAGTGTGTGGCTTTACGCCAAGTGTAGGTTTTATATATCGCGATCTGAACATGGAAAAGTTCTTACGCAACATTTCTGTGCGTACGCACCGTATATACATGAGGCTCCAGACCTGTATAGCCACGTCCACTCCACTTGGGAAAATGATCTTCTTTTTTGGCCGTTGGAAAGCCAGCACACTGGAAAGTTCGACCGCAAGAAAATACAAACGGCCCCTCCCACACAGCACATGAACAACCTAAAATATTAGATTAACTGAAATAGGATTTTGATGTTTATTCCCTCCAATATAACTTATTTTGGTACAAAACAAATTTTTTTTTTACTTTGATTGAGATCTGAAACCAAATATTTCAAGGTACAACACTAAATGACTAATCTTAAGTTGCTTGAAAGAGAAAATTTACGTTGAATGAACTACATCAATGTTATACTTTTTTCAGTGTAAGCGACTCCCTCGCAGCATACATTAAAAATGGCAATAAAATGTTGGAGTCCTCATGAGCAACATGACTAATCGTTTGTTTTAATGTTTTATTAAATCATTACATCAGTCCATTTATTTGAGGATGATTAACACTTGTGCTTAACCTGTTAGTTGCAAAGCTATTAGACAACTCTTTCATTAGCTGACAAGTAAAAGGCGTACCCTGATTCATCATAATTTTGTGAGGTATACCTATGTCAGTAAAAACCTCAGACACGGCCTTCGCCGCAGTGCATGAATTTGTCTTTTGTGAAGTTGCCACTTTGGGACATCGGGTAGCATAGTCTACTAACACGATTATATACTGGTACCCATTTTTACTCTTTGGGAGTGGACTAACAATATCTAACCCAACCCTCTCAAAAGGCTTTTCTAAAATTGGCATTGGCATTGGCATTAAAGGAATAAATTGAGAATTATGCACAGAGACAAACACATAAATAGGCAAAACTTACAAAATCATTGCATATTCTTACCCATATCTACACAGTAAAACTGTTTTGAAATATACTCCCTCATTTTTTCTGTGCCGAGATGCCCACCCAATACGGTGAATGTGTGATCTGCAAAACAGTTGCCCTTTGTGAGTCCAACAACTAAGTGCTTAATAAAGCTGTCAGTGATTTGATCAAATATCACACAGCATAAGAAACTTTTTTTGTCTAAAAAGTGAAGTTTTCAGACTGAGCTTATCTCATTCTCTATAGTACTCTGCATCCACAAAACATGCCTTCCTAAATGTCAACTTCAAGCCAGTGTCCTTTTTTTGCAGCTGTACAAATTCAGCCTGCACTCCATCTAATGTACTCTGAGTCTATAAACCCCCTCCTTGGCACAGGTCTAAAGAAAAAGTCTAAAGACCCCTGGAAAAGCTCATCTAAATCAACTGAAGGAGTCTTCTCTCCATCCTTGCTAGTCAAAACAGGTTCAATTTCCTAGCTGGACATTTCTAGTGACAAACCCTTCTCCTTCTTCAACAGCCTCAGTCTTTAAGGCAGAAACATATGCTCCATAGCTCTTTGGGATCATTGAAAAAAGTCATTATGTTTCCCTTTTAACATAGGCCAGGGACAAGTGGCCAAAATTACTGTCCAGATTCTGTACATCTGACCCTCGTATTTCACTTTGTGGTATAGTATCATACTGTGTAACATCATCATGAACACAACAAATGTGCATCTGCTCCAAACATTTGTAACATGAATTCTATAGCAAGTCTCAGAGGATCACCTGTAGAATGCAATAATGCACACTGTTCCAGTCTGCTACAACAACAACAACAACAACATTTATTTATATAGCACATTTTCATACAAAAAAATGTAGCTCAAAGTGCTTTACAAAATGAAGAATAGAAAAATAAAAGACACAGTAAAACATAAAATAAGTCAACATTAATTAACATAGAATAAGTAAGGTCCGATGGCCAGGGTGGACAGAAAAAACAAAAAAAAAAAAAACTCCAGACGGCTGGAGAAAAAAAATAAAATCTGCAGGGATTCCAGACCATGAGACCGCCCAGTCTCCTCTGGGCAAACCCAGACCTAGCCACATGGAAACATCCCATCTCTGCCAAACCATGGATTGTGCTGGTGAGAGACAGCATTCTTTTGTGACGTGGACAGGATGGTCACAGTGGAAGCATCTCCTCTCACTCCAGAGTTTCCTTGATGTCATCTTCTGCCTGGAATGCTGGCCTGATTGTGTTGTCCTGCAGCCCCCAGAGCAGCAGGAGCGCTTGAACTTGAATGACAAGAGCAGGATTCTGGCTGTGGTTTTGCTTTTGAACAAACAGACATCATGCAGAGCTTTCATTGTTTTGAGGGGCTTGCAGTGGAACATAACCTTGAACAGTTTTCAGGGAGGGTTCTCGGAAGGTGATATATCAACAACTTAGGTTCTGGGGTCAAGCTCGGATAGCCTCTTTCTCTCTCCAAGTGGCTAGTGTGCCTTCAAGTCTCCTAACCAGATCCCATCAGAGTTTTGACGTCACGTCTAAGAATCTTGTCACAAAACTTCTTACTTATCCTATTCAGCACCTCATTGATAGCGAGTTTCTCTATGATCTGCTCACCATGGAACCAGCTTTGGATGAGATTCATAAGGCTCTTTGGTGATGGAGCTCACAAAGGTGTGAAGAAGAATTTGTTGCTTCAAAAAGTCAATCAACGAGCCTATCAAAAGGGATATTCTGTATAGCTTTCTGAGCAACACCAGTGAAAAGAGGAGTCAGACTGGCAGCTTAGCCACTTCTGTCCCAATGCATCATAGTAGCTATAGGCTCAGAGCAGAACAGAAAGCATTCGGGTTCATACAAAGGTGACATTTTCTGCAGCATATCCCTAGCACGAATAGGAAAAGGAGCCCTATCTTCTGGGTCTGGAAGGATGAGGGATGTCATGCTTGCTGATAAGAATCCATTTTGTGCAAAAACACTTCTGGTATCACTTGTCGTATTTGGACTTCTGAGTTGTACAAAAAGACAGCCAGGACAGAACTGTGCAAAGAGACTTTTATTCTGGCATTTAAAAGAACATTATTTGAAGTTTTTATTCAAACAGACTGCAAACGTGACAACTTCTTATTTGTTTAGCACCAGTGGGAGTTCCTTCAGATTAAAAGAACTCAAAGGCATTTTCCTTGGAAGTGTTCAGTTACATGGAAGCAGGAGTAGAGGCAGGAGTGGAGCAACAGGTGGTTTGCACAGGACAGTGATCAAAATACCACATAAGTCAGCTGGCTTTAAAGCCTATAAACACTCTGTGATATATGACCTATGCACAATTGTCTTCAGCTGATCCTTCATAGGTGAACTTTAAGTTGTATGAAGGTTTTTCATTTGTATTTGATTGCCAATCAAATACAAATCTGAATCAGCCCCAGAGAAAAAAGTGTGAAGTGACTACATATGCACATTGTTTTTCTGAGAGCTTTCTAGATATATTGTATGGTCATATGAAAAATTATGTAATCATTATCCAACTATATAATATATAATAATATAATGCCATGCAGCTTTCTGATTCACAATACAAACAATTGGCTATGTTTTGAGGTAGTTAGGTGCAATTACAATATGTTAGTATTAGAACCATGACAACATATTTCTGGCTTTTTGATTTCAACCTACTACCAAATACTACCTTTATTCACTGTTCATTTTCTTTCTCTCAATTTTACTTCCAATACCTCCCTAAATACAAGGTAGCAATAACAGCAGCATTTTACTAAAAACACTACATCAAGTGCTAAACATTGTCATTCCAAAGAAGATCCTTTTGAGTTTGTACCTGACAGGCCTATCTTGCTACTGAATAATGACTTTAAGATTCTGGTGAAGAGTTTTGTTAAAGTATACATCTATTATCAGTCCTTTGACGTATACATTATATGAGTTTCCAGAGGTCTTTTTTAAATTATTTGGCTGACATGTTCATCCAAGGTGACTTACAACAATTGAGAGACACAATTGGTTACATTTCTTTTGTTTTTTCAATTGGAGCACAGACAAGGGAAGTGACTTTCTCATGATCACACAGTGTTAGTAGCAGGATTCGAACCCACAACCTCAGGTTTTGAAGTGCTAGAACCTTAACATCTACAACACACTTTCTGGATTTAAAAAAACACTTGCAACCTAGTGAAATCGGGGTATCTTTTTGCTATACTATATAAATTTGGGTTTCAACCTAATACACGTTCTTGGATTAAATTCATTTTCTTGTCCAGAAAACTCTATTTATCTAAATAATATAAATTGTGTTTATTTCACATAATAAATAACAATAATATAGTGGGCAGGGTCAGGTAATGACAATTTACTCTGTTATATGCAAGCAAAATAAAAAATATTACAAAAAATGTTTTGATATCTGCTTGAATAGTGCCTGTGTGTTTTGGTGACTGTTTCAAAGCATATCACACAAAGGACGAATACTAAATCTGATTCAGTATAGCAGTGGACACTAGACACACCTTTCCTACTGTGATTATGTTTGACATTTTGGTATTTACATGTTTCTCTTACATATAATAGCTTTATTTGTTGTGGATATTCAATGCTTTTTTCTTATTTTTCCAGAGGTAAAAATAACACTAAGAAAGCTACAGAATTTATTACATTATAAGCAAAACAAAGGCAAGGAAAGGGAGACAGAAGAAAAGGGCACCAGGGGTTTGAATAAAAAAGATCAAAGCAAACACAGCCAGTCTGTAAACAAAATGACAGAAATCCAAAGTCAGAAGCAAAACTTAAAAAAGCAGAATCCAAATATTACTCACACTAAAGATCCTTGCACCACAATGACGATGTTCCTGACTATAAAGCTGGAGAAAAGTCCCTCAACAGAGACATAATGGTGGCTGCAACTGCTGGCAGTTTTCTCATTAAACACAGGGAGATTCCCACAAAAATATATACAGTGCGTACTACACATAAGTGTTGAATCATATATAAATAAAACAGTGTTAACAAAAATTGAATAATAACAAAAGACACATGAAAAGTAATAATTCCAAAACAGCAGAAATTAACAAACCTTGGCTGAAACATAACTCTCAGTAGAACAAATAACCTGACTTCTTGTATTTGGTTTCTTTTTTGTAGTCTTACTTTAGTCATTTTTGAATGTTTTTAGGGAATATCCTGCTGCATCTCAATTTATTTTTGTTAATATTATTATTTTCCTTTATGTTATGATGAATTAATATTGTTATGTGTATAAAATTACCACAGTGCTGTTTTGAAAGAGGGCTTTCCATGAGGCATTGTCTTTTAGTGTGTGCTTTCCACTGAACCACCATGTTGATGATTGTGAAATCTGTGGCTATCTGGCTGGACCAGAGGAATGAAAGGGGGGAATACACATATATTTATGCCTGGCCTTTGTGAAAGACAAGGGGAAGACTTGCATCTGAAGTTTCCAAGAGCTTTCACAAAAACTTTGACTTTGGTTTACTTATTGGACATTTTGATTAGAAAGTAGAATATTCAATCTACAAACCTTTGCCTATTCACTTACTTGATTTGTCCTTAAAGGATAAGCTTTGATTTCTTTGTTGTAAGCGGGCAAACAACTGTAATGAAGCATCAGAGGCTTGTTTTGTTCTTTTGTTATTGGATAATAAAAGCAATATGCAGTTAGGTTCATAAGTATTTTGGCAGTGACACAAATTTAATAATTTTGGCTCTGTATACCACCACAATGGATTTGAAATAAAACAGTCATTATGTGATTGAAGTGTGTGACGGTGCAGGTCAGTCCTATGCTCCCAGTCTTTCTTGGGGAGCCTCTTGAACCCAACACTGTTGGTAGTCATGACCCAAAATGAGCTTGACAGATGAGGATAAACAGACACCAAGCAAGGGGATTGTGAAAAAGTGTTCCAGTGCTTTTATTGCAAATAATTAAAAAACCAAACTGTGTTCAAAAGTGCAGTGCTCAAAATCTTTTTCAAATAAATAATCAATAAAAAGAAGGTGTCTCATTGTGAGGTTAAAAGCAATCAAAATAAATAATCCATTAACCCTTAAGCCGCCACAACTGGCTATAGTCGGTTTCCAATGCAATTTGCCAGCATGCCGGAGCCGAGTATATTCGGCGATGTACATTCGTTGAACACCGCAACCAGTTAAGTCGGTTTCCAGTGCAATTTGCCAGCACGCCAGAGCTGATCAGTCAGTGCCGTACATTCGTTGAGCAGCCAGCTCATGACCACTTCCGCCCCCTAGTGAATCAGCACCACTGTCTCTGGGATTCAGCCGCTGCACTAGACTAGCCTGCAAGCATCAGTGTTGGCCTCTGTGTGTTTGCGTGTAGCCAGTTCAAGCACAGTTGGCTCAGTGATTTACTGAATTTCATCAACGGCATCAGTTGCACCTTGTACATATAATAATAGATTGTTGCAGTAGTTTTTTTTAATAGTTTTTACAGTTCATTGGCAGTGTGTAAAATGATCAGTGTTGCAGAAATTGTGATGCTCTTTGCATGAAAAAAATGTGTTCAATTACAATTTCACTTTTTCTTGGTGAATTGTGACGTTTCCTTAAAAAGTGCAGCAAAAAAGTCTTTAAAAACAAGAGCCCAGGTGAACTCCTTTTAAAATGTCCTTCTCCTCAGCTTATCCTGCCCAGATCTTGCAGGTGAGGAGACAGCTATTCATCCTTCTATGGTCTGTAACAAGGAGCCCACTCTGGACCCAAAGCTTGTGTCCCCAGAGGCCATGGCGTGCAAAACTCCCGCTGCCCTCCCGGACCTCTGCTCCCATGACGCTCAGTAGGAGTTTCCTTGAACTTTGAACAAAAAAGAAATTTTTTTCCTAGTGAAAAGTTTGTGTCCAACCATAGCTCCTCTCTGAAATTCAAAAATGTAAATAGTAAACTGAAAAGTTTTTGTTTCTATAATGACTGAATTACAGCTGTTGATTATACTTCTTAAATGCACTTTTAGCTACAAAGTTATATTATTAGTGACCACTTTTCATGTTCTTATAGGTTATTGAAAGATTACTAATAAACAGGACCCTGAAGTCAAGATATTTTTGTTCTTTGCTGTGCCTTGCTTCTGGCATACCACATTTAAAAATACAATGACATGATAAAATGATCTCAAGTAAAAAATTGGATCAGGTCAAATATATTATGGAAAATATCTGGAATATAGTTCAGTAGCATTTCTGTTCTATCACCTTGCTTCTCTGGGCTGCCAAGAAGATATCCAGGTCCATATGATTTTACAGGGTTGAAGAACTGGTGGCAAGAACCTTAGCCTCAGCTGAGAATGGTTCAAGGGCCACAGTGGTAAGATTAGTCACAAGTTACAATGCATCAGCCATTTCATTTATGAGTGTGTGTGTCGGTCTGGATTAGCTCCAATGTCCTTAACAGGATGAAACTGGAGCTGTCGATATAGACAGAGGATCAGCTGGGCAAATGAGGACACACACAGTCAACAAGGGTAGGTACAAAGTGTTTCAGTGCTTTATTTTAAAATAAACAATGTCCTAAAGTGCAGTGCATCTTTAATAAATTAATAAAAATTCCTTTGAGCTTTGTGAGAGATAAAAGCAACAAATCTAAAATCCAAATAAAACAGTTGCTCAAATCCAGGTAAAACCATGCCAACATGAAGTTACTCCTCAGCCACCCTAACAAATCTTTCACTACATGTCTCCTCAGCTCAACCCAGTAGGTCTCCCAACTAGCGGAGACAGCTACGACCACCTCTCCTGACTCCCGTCCCACCTGCCTTGACCAGCATCATCCGGAACATTCACAAAAAGACATCCATCATCCCATATGCCAGAGTGGCACTACCTGCATCCCAGGGAGGTTCCTTCCATGTCCCTGCTCCTACCCTGATCAATGGACACACCCCTTAAAATGCCATTCACTTTGCTCTGCTTGCGTAGCCTTGTCACCCTGTCTTCTGTACTCTCTCTGCTGCTTTCTGGTTTCCGCCAGACTGTTCACATTCAACTTCTCTTTCAGACTGTTTTCTTTCCTTCTCTTTACATTGTTCCTTCTCTCGATTTCACTATGCAGGCTCCCATTATGGCACTGATTGGGTTCAGGTCCAATAATCCACCTGCTCCAAGGTGTGAATAAAGTTTCACTGATCCGCCCACATTTGCAAGTAAATGCACAATCAGCCAAGCACCCCAATTAACCTCAGAAAAGCACATGCACATTTTGACATGTACCTCCACCCGCTAGGAGCTTGCACTCTCTGTGAGTTATAATTATTTATTTAAAATATGCAATGTCACAAACCTGTCTTGCTATAGCATGCTCCAGCTGTAGGAAAGATTGCTTCATACCGCAGGCCATCATTGCTAGGTGTCAGCTGAGGAGCTGGCGTGAAGGCATGTGTAACTTGAGCACCAGGAGGAGGACTGGGGTATGAGTGAACAGTCACAACAGTTAGTACACTCCACAGCAGCCCAAAGTACGATGTACCACAGAAAAAAATAGGCATTGTTGGGTCCCTCAGGTTTATTGGTGAGCATTGCTAAAGTCAGAACCTCAGAGAAGTTAAACAAGAGTCCTAAACCTCAATCTTAAGATGAGAATGTATTTAAGCAGTTCTAAGTTTCCTGTACAGCAGTACAAGTGGAAGAACAATTTCTCATAAAGCAATATTCAGGTGCACACCTTTAGAAATGAAAATGTATAGCGGCTTGGTGTGACTGGTAAAGGTACAAGTTTTCATGCAAGAGAAAAATTAAGTTTGGGAGAAGTCCATAGTCATATTGAAAGAATAACCTGTTTCAGTGTAGTTTCTGCAGGTTAAATTTGTCTCTTTGATATGATACGAGAGAAGATGCCAAGTAGAAATGTTACCTTCCAGTTTAATATAGTCCCATCAATAAATAAAGCAGTAGGATAGATTATTCAAAGGTTCACACAAGTATGAGGGGATCTTGGTCACTCAGGTGGAATTATAGCCCTGGTGACATTATAACAGACGATACCATTAAAGTTGAACAGGGTCAGCAGATCTGTGAGTGTCTCTGGCTGTAAAAGTATTGGATGGAAAGAGATGCCATGTTTTGAGGATGGATGAAATGCTGAGCAGACATAGCAAAGTCGGGCATTAAGCTTATAGGCCCACATTTGGGAGAAGGTATGATAGGTGTGAATGACATGTGTCTCATGCCCTTGAAAGTGGAACTCCTGTGGCACTATAATAGTTTTGTGATGGAGCAAAGTTATTGCAGTTTGTGAAATTTGACATCTTTAACACTAGAATTACCAGAGCCTACGAAAAAACTCGTAAATCCGTCCCACCTTAAATCGCTTCTTAAAATCGTTTACAGCTCTCCACCAGCGTCCTTTGTCATCTAAATGTGCTGATAAAATCAGGCTGCAAGCAGCCGGCTATTCCAGCCCCCCACCGACTTAGAACGTGCACAAACTTCTCCCAGCTCATGCCTTGATTGATTTTCTGGGAGTGAAGTGGAGTTTTAGAGTGGAAATAATAGATTGTTGTTTGGAACACATGCATTTCATGTCTGTTCCGTTTTTACAGTAATCTGTGTAAACACATTGTTAAAACAGAAACGTTTTTTATAGTCTAGTAGTAGATGACAAAATGTAGGCATAAACTATATAATGTATGAAGCCTGAAGTCCAAATATAAAAGAAACACTCTGACAAAAGGTACAAATCTAACACAACAATTGCGCTTTTATTCAAAAATATAACTGCAGAAACAAAATGCCACCTTAACATGCAACATTGACAGCCATTCATTATGACTGTCTCCGTGGCGTAATAGAATCAGTAGCTGACTGGGAACCAAAAGGTGGCAAGTTTGATCCTGCACCTCTCCGTTTTGAGAAGTAAACTGCTCTTAGTCTTACTATTTTAGAATAAAAACATACATTTGATTTCAGTCTGTAACAACCGGTGTAATTTATGATACTTGTAAAGGTTAGCTTTGGTTTTTCTTTTTTTTTTTAGTCAGTTTTATTATCTCAGCCGCGTTCACGAGCCCAAACACACCCCACCCCCACATCTGACACTGCTGTTTTCACATAGACACGCTATAACAGAGGTAAACTCAGCTCCCTTCTACATCGGAGCAAGAATGCACATACCATTGCTTGCATACTAAAGTGTCAGCAGGCACTTTTCGTGGCATTACACACATTTTTGAGCATGCCCTCTGCTCATTACTTGTGACTTTAGGCTTTAGAAAGTAAGTAAATAAATAAAGGTAAATCATGTCATAAAATGATTTCTTCAAAACGTCACGTATATTTGTCTCTTCTTTTTTTAAAATGTGCGTTGATCACCGTCAGCATGTTGTAGCACACAGCATCTGGCCACCTGCATGTTCTTGCACGCACTGAATAAGAGACAAATATACAGTCTGACTGAGAGAATCAGACTGAAAAAAGCAAACATTTAGAAATGCCATACTTTTACAGCTGATCGGATGCTGTTCGTTTTCAAATAATATTGCATTTGTGCGATGATGTTTTCACTAATATTGTCTCTTTCTTTCAGGTGTGTAATAGAAACCACAGCATAGAGAGAAATGCAATATTCTCCCCTTGAGGTTGGCGCAGACCCTCTCTCCCTTTTGTGGTTCTAATTTAGAGAGACACCGTCTTCTTTTAGAAGGGAGCAATGGAATGACGACACCCTGAAGTTTGCTAAAAATGCAGTGGTTCTTGTTAATGGCCAGCGCACTAACCAGTCGATGCCACAGGGCCCTCACTTTGTGTTAGACAATGACCTTCTTTATTGAGCAGCAATGCATGATGGGCAGGAGAGACAGCTATTGCTAATCCTGCAGACCTTCCGGTGGCAGGTCTGCGAGTTAGCACACAGCCTCCTCCTAGATGGCCACTTGGGCACCAAGAAAACCCTGGAGTGAATCAAGCTCCGTTTCTACTGGCCGGGGATTAATGAGGAGGTTTGTCGCTTTTGCACTTCCTGCCCGGAATGTCAATTGCGACAAATTCCTAGAAGGCACCGTGCTCCTCTCGTTCCTATACCCCTAATTGATATTCCCTTCCACAGAATTGTGGTCGATTTATTCGGACCTCTAGAACCCTCAGCCCAAGGACACAAGTACATTTTAGTCCTCGTGGATTATGCTACCAAATACCTAGAAGCTGTTCCGTTGTGCTCAGCCACTTCTAAAGCCATCGCACAGAAATTACTAGGGGTCTTTGCGTGCGTTGGTATCCCCAATGAAGTTTTGACGGACCAGGGGACAACTTTCACCTCGGAGACATTCAAGGAGACTGCCAAGTTACTGAAAATAAAGCATTTCAAAACCGCGGTGTATCATCCTCAAACCGACAGTTTAGTAGAGAGGTTTAATCAAACTCTCAACCAAATGCTGCATAAGGTGGTCAGCGAGGATGGAAGGAACTGGGATCAGCTTCTCCCCCTCGTCCTTTTTGCCCATCGGGAAGTCCCCCAAGCCTCCACTGGGTTCTTCCCTTTTGAATTGTTGTATGGGCAACAGCCCCGGGGCATATTAGATATCCTAAAAGAAGGATGGGAAGAAGAGGCTCTTCCCTCTACGAACATACTGGAGTATATCGCACAATTACACGATAGATTTGGAAAAATTCGGTCCCTCCTTAAAAGTCACATTGAAGAGGCTCAAGCAGCACAGGCCCGATATTACGACCGCGACACATCTCTCCGGGAGTTCTGCCCGGGAGATCGTGTTATGGTCCTAGTGCCTACCTACCACTCTAAGTTGCTTGCCCATTGGCAAGGCCCCTACGAAGTTAAGGAGAGGAAAGGACTTGTCGATTATTTGGTGAGTCAACCCAATCGTAGGCCGAGGGAGCGGGTTTATCATGTGAACCTGCTGAAACCGTGGAAGGACAGGGATCCCGATCCCTCCTCCGGCCAGCCCCGCTCACTCTTTGCTTACACGGCTAGCCTTAACTTCGGTGCGGATTTAAGTTCCAGACAACGGGAGGTACTCTGTCCGGGAGGTAGTGAGTGAAAGCCCCGGAAGGACCTCTCTGGTTGAGCACAACATTGTGACAGAGCCCAGGGTTATTGTCCGAGAACACCCGTATCGTCTTCCCAAGGCAAAAAAGGCTGAAGTGGAGGTTGAGATCAAGCACATGCTGGAACTAGGTATGATCGAGGAAAGTCATAGTCCCTGGTCCAGCCCCATTGTGCTTGTCGCTAAGCCTGACGGGAGTTGGAGGTTTTGCAATGACTTCCGTCAGCTTAATCAAGTCTCCCAATTCGATGCCTACCCAATGCCACGAGTGGACGACCTCCTTGAGAGGCATGGGCAGGCTCAATACTTGACCACACTGACCACACTGGACATGACAAAGGGGTACTGGCAGGTTCCTTTAGTGGACTCTGCGAAGGCTAAAACCGCGTTTAGCACCCCTAGTGGACACTGGCAGTATCGTGTCCTTCCATTTGGGTTACACGGGGCTCCAGCAACCTTCCAGCGTTGGTGAACAAAGTGCTCTGGCCTCATAACTCATACAGTGCTGCCTACCTGGATGACATAGTCATCTATTCCAGCACATGGAGGGAACAGCTACAGCAGGTCCAAGCGGTATTGTGGACGCTGGGGGAGGCCGGGTTCCGGATTAATCCCAAGAAATGCTTCTTTGGATTGAGCAAAGCCAGATATTTAGGCTACCTGGTGGGTCGGGGTACCGTGAGGCCACAGTGCTCCAAAGTAGATGCCTTTTTGAAATGGCCCCGTCCACGAACCAAGCGGCAGGTCCAAGTCTTTCTCGGCTTAGTGGGGTACTACCGTCGTTTTGTACCCCAGTTCTCAGCGAGAGCGGCGCCCTTGAATGATTTGACAAAGAAGAGGGCCCCGAACATTGTGGCATGGACTGAGAAGACAGGCGCTGCATTTAGTGACTTGAAGCAGGCCCTTACGTCCGCACCTATTTGGACGGCACCTAACTTTTCGTTGCCTTTCATCCTCCAGACGGACGCTTCGGACACAGGCCTGGGGGCCGTGCTGAGCCAAAGCGTCGATGGTGTGTAACACCCCATCATGTTCCTGAGCCGGAAACTGTTGGAACGGGAGACCAGGTATGCAACGGTGGAACGGGAGGCTTTGGCGATTAAATGGGCAATTACCCAGCTGAGGTACTACCTGCTGGGCCGGAAATTCACCCTTGTCACGGACCATGCACCTTTACAGTGGATGGCCCTACACAAGGAGTCGAATCTGCGGGTCACCAGGTGGTTTCTTGACCTACATCCATACAAGTTTTTGTTCGTTCATCGCCGGGGTGCACTCCATGCCAACGCTGATGCTCTTTCTCAGGTTCACGACCTCTCGGTTAGGGTCGCCCGACCCAACGGGTCTGGGCTGAGGGGGGGGGGGCCATGTCACACACATGCACATGGGAGGCAGCTAAAGGGCTTGAGTAAGGGCAGTTCCGAAGCATGCCAGGATGTGGCAGAGTGCACTGACTCTTTTTCTCCCTTTCCTGTAGACCATTCACGGGAGATCCCACCTGGCTCTCTTGAAGTCACTTCCGGGACCGAGCCTATGGAAGAAGACCTTGCTGGCCCCGGCCCCTGTGATGTCACGTCCGGACTCAAACCAATGGCTGAAGACCATGAGCCCAATCCCTATGATCTCACTTCCTGTTTTCCCCTTTAAAAACCTACACCTTTTCCCTAGTCCCTCAGTTCTGTTTTGGACTCGGTTTTGTGCACATCAGTGCTGTATTCATTTGATCGACTTTGCAGCCAGCAAACCAATAAGCTGGAGATAGACATCAGGGAGCAGAAGACAGACCACACTAATAATAATTCATTACATTTATATACCGCTTTTCTCAGTACTCAAAGTACTATCCACACAGGGAGGAACCGGGAAGCAAACCCACAATCTTCCAAAGTCTCCTTACTGCTAAGCAGCACCACTTGTGAGGATAAACTATCTGCATCACAAGGGATGCTGTTAAGAGGGTGAGCAGCTTTAAATTTCTTGACTATACCTAACAAACTGAAGTTGGCACAAAACATTTTAGCTCTTAAGAAGGCTTACCACCAAAATTGCTTCCCTAAGATTTCAGATGACAATTCACATTTCTCCAGCTGTTCTCACAATCTTCTAAAGGTGCACAGTGTATTCCATCATCACAGGCTGCATCACATCATGATATACTGTATAGCGTGTGCCTAGCTCAAGAACATAAAGCAATGCAAAGGGTTGTGAAGGAAGCAAAGACAAGTCCAACACCAAGCTGCCTTTTCCTAAGAAAACATATAACAAATAGTTCCTTTGGATGGGAAACAATATTAATAAAGACTATGGCCATCCTGCTTTTCTCTATGCTCCCTTCTGACAAACAGCACAGGATCATTGTCAACTAGCACATCAGAGTCAGTTCTACCCACAAGCAGCAAGGTTACTGAACAGTCATTCATAATAACAAATATTATAACCTAACTCTGTGTGTGTGTGTGTGGACATATGTACTGTATATGTGCAAACAAATACTAGGAAATGCTGCATATATTGGATATACTGATATATATGTGTATACATTATTTGTATGTGTCTTTTGTTGATATTGTATTATTATCACTGTACTAAAAAGACACGCAAGTAAGAATTTCATTTTTCTATGTTCACATAACAGTAAGCTTGAGCTTGAGAATTCCCATTCCTTCCTTTTGTTCTGTAACCTAATGAGTTAGAGGTGTGTAAATTGATTCCAGGAAGTACCCACTTTTACTATGGCAATAGTAAACCACTTCTTCCTGACCTTCGACCAGCTGCTTTGCCCTACTGGCCCCAGCGTACACTGTACATAAAGTGTACAGTGTAAAAAAATTGTTATTTAATGGCAGTATACAGGGTTTTGTGGTTCCTTGTAAAACCATTGCTTGACAAAGAATTCTTTTCTTCTGTGAATGGTTCTTTGCATGTGAAATTGGATATTTGGGCTTTGAAAAAGTTCCTAGTATGTGGACAAAACAGAACTCTTTAAAATAAAGTAGGGGACCCAGCAGGCTATTGGCAGATCAAAGAAGAAGGACCTAAGCCAGCATTATTGTATCCAGCAAGATTCCTTTTAAAATCAGGAACAAATTGATATTTCACAAATCTGTTACCATTTATTTGTGGTTATTTATTGAACCAGTTACATATCTAAATAAAAATTTCTTTCTGGAGCCTTCGTGTGGATAGTTCTTTTAGGAACCAGAAATGACGACTCTGAAAATCTGTTTCAGAACCTTTATTTTTGAAGAGTGTATTGCCAGTCCTCTGCCAAATCTCCATAGCTCCTGTTTAAAAATATAAAGAGCCAGAGTCTATAACACCTAGGCCTGCCCTCCAACATCTACTTATGCAAATGCACTGCCTGTGTCCAGCATCAATGCCCCTACCTATTGCCTATCCCAGTTACTTTTTCTGAGATATTTTATACTTCTTAGTAGCTCTTGCCTTCCCTTGCTAGAAATTCAAGTTGTTTTTTATTTCCATCTAGAGGTTTCTCTCTCTATCTGTTTCTTTCTAGTGGTGGTCTTGTACTAGACTTCCTCTGCCCTGTGTTCTCCTTATCCTGTCCTTGCCTCTAGCACCTTCTTGTCAGCTAGAGACCCCTTCAGATTTGTACCTCCAATTACTTGTCTACCAATCAGACTTGTATTTTACAGGCTCCTGAACTCCATTGAGAACTCAGATAATGAATGTTGTGCATTTCCAATGAGTCACCAGTGCTTTAGTTTATATAACCATTCATGGTTTGATTTACTTTATTTTAGAATATGCCCTAGTCTTTCAATTTTCTGTCCATTTACCTGCTTTGGATTTAAATTTCAATCTAATTTTTGACCTTTAGTTTCACCTTTATTACATATTTGTCTGCCAGCTTGTACTTTTTCTGATTGCAGTTTCTTGCACTGCAACCACCAGAAACTCTTTCCCACATACGGCCATAAACTTTGTCATCAGCCACCCTAACCACCTAATAGATTGCATTTAAAATAAGGAGACTGCGACTTAAAAGATATTTCTCAACCTTTCAAGTGAGCTACTTTCTCCAAGGCTGCGCAGAGCATGGAATTGTAATGACCAACACAGTTTTTTAAGGTTAATGGCAGAGAGGGTTAGCAATGACAGATCAGAAAAACTGTCAGAAAGGCCAGGAGCTGCAGATATTTCAAGCAGATGTCCCTGTCTTATATAAAGTTAGGACTGGGAGTTGCTCCTGAGATTTATCAAAAAAATCTTAAAATATGCAGACACTTTCGCCTGGTTTTCCTAAATTGCTGAAAGTTAAAATAAAAGTCATTTGAATAGCAGACACCTTTTGGGCTAAGACGTTTAATGGAACATAATCATGTAATGATTTTTTTACATGCTCTATTAAAGTGAACAAAAAAATGAATGTTTTTTGTGCTCACTTTCCTTCAAAAAAACAGTAAAGTACTAATTTTCTAGTATTAAGAATAAAATTGTTCTCTTAAGCAATCTGAATAATTTTTCCCTGAATTTAGCTGGTACTCAAAAAACATTTAGAAAGTGCTAATGCCACTTACTAAGTCAGTATACTGTAATATTCAGATTATAATAGTTAATGATAATATAACTGGAATCTATTCAGATTATAAGTAATGAAAACCAATGCACTGTATAATACATTTTTTCCTTCAAGGTGTTAAAGTTACAGTGAGGTTCAGAAGACTATATAATAGCTGAGGTTACAGAGTACATTTACAGGATTTATGCAGTAAAATTAATTTTTAAAAATTGGTATATATTACTAAATGCATTCAACAAAGGACAAAGTAATAAGAGTGCAGGAAAGAGAAGCGGAGCACATTGATTTTGTAATGGAAGAGGGAAGAGAACTCATGATAGCCTAGAATGAAGGATGAAGGCTACAACCTATTACCTCCAGTAGATGGAAGATTTAATCAACGGTTTTAAGCAGGACATTTGGATTATTTTGCTTCTGATTGATTACTTCAGTAAAGCACCTCCCCACTACAGCAGTGCATGCTTGATTGCAGTGCCTAAGGTGAGCAGAGGAGATCTCCCTGTTGACTATGAAAACAAATGAGCACTTCAGGGTGCAGTCTTGAATATTTTTATCTCTTTGTCTCTTTTTTCTCTCTTTGTGACAAAGTTATCACCTTCAGTACTTCACCACATTAACCACCATGTAAGACAACAAAAAGTAATGATCCATAATTCATGGATATATAATGGACAGCAACACTTATCAGGAAGATCCGCATAATTGTATGAAACATTGTTGCTGTCAGAAAGATACAAAGTACAGGACATAGGAATGCATGTAGGAAAAAATGACAGTAGTCCTTAGAATATTAATAATTGTAACTGAAGTGCCTAATTAAACTGACTATTTTCAAATATATGTCAGTAACAGATTAAACATTAGTAACTATGAGATCATGTTTAAAAAGCAGTCACTTATTTGATTTTAATTAATTAAAGCATGCGCTGAAAGATCCTGCTGATAATGGCAAGACAATAATCCACCTTAACAAAAAGACAAGTGTCTGTGTGACTGTCTGGTTGCTATGTCTCTGTCATTCCAAAACATGATGCATCACAAACATTGTTAGTAATAAAATGCATAGCACATTATCATTCCAATAGATGGCGTATCATACACATTAACACTTCTTTTATGAATCCCATGCCACATAACATACAGCAGAGACACATGCATTGCATGTTGCAATGTAAACATTATCACTGAGGTCTACAATGACGACTTAGATTTCATCCCATCTGAGAAGGGTAGCTCAGATATTTACCCTGTAAACATATAGGTGAGTATCCAGAGGGTTAGGGCACTCCCTGCTGAGTGCCAAATGACAGCTGCTGTTCCAAATACAAGTGTAAATGATGATGCTTCCATCCATACCAAATGTACATATTGCACGTCTTCTGGTCTTTGAAAAGGAGGGTTTTCTGTCCTCCTTAAGTGTTTATGAGAGTTTTAATATAGAAACTCCAAAATAAAAACCAGGAGCAGATAATACTTATCCTTGAGTTCTTAACGAGTGTAGCTGCATTTACCCAAAATTACAAAAGTTTCCAGCTTGTAAACAGGATTCAGTAATAGTCTGACATTTCGAAATGATTCCACAGATAAAATATCTTTGTTTTTAAAAGCTTTAGTTAAAATTCCAGGTAGAACAGTTCACACACAAAAAAAGAGAAAATTGATTTAGCAAAAAAGAAAAAAAGTTCTTGTTTAGGAAATGTTCTGTTCAAAGCTTATAAATCTTGTTTCATTTCTAATCGCTACAAAATCACTTCTATATTGAAAATGGGTCTTTCAAGTCCCTGTGTACTGGGACCTATTCTAAACAACAATTGAATCAATTTAACACACTATCTTAGTTATCGCAAGAAAGTTCTATCTCATACTAACTTACAGGGAGGAAAAAGGCTATACCATTGCCTATGGCTATGACAAGCAAACACTAATATGAATGTAACTTAAGTTAAAGCATTAACTTTCTAAGATTGGTTCTTACAACGAGGTTAGCAAGTTCATACATATTGTGATGGATGTCCGGCAAGAGTTGCCGGCCCTCACCCCCAGGCCGCCAGGAGGAGCTCTCCCGACAGCATGGACGTGCCCTGAGTTCCAGCAGGGCCTCATGGACTTTGTAGTTTTTATACACAGCCCTGCTGGATACCTTGGGGACCACAAGGAGTCGCTATAGCGAGGCTCGTAGACTCCTATGTGCCCTATAACGTGGAAGTGCGTCCTGGTCACGTAAACGGGAGGAATGACATACTTCCAGGTTGAAGAAAAGAGAAGTTTTACCTGACCCGGAATTGATAGAAAGTCACGTGGACTGAGGGACAAACACTTCCGGGTCAAGGAGTATAAAGGATTATGGGAAATCCCAGACGGACGAGCTGAGTTGGGAGGCAGGGTGGCTAAGCGTCTGGGAGTGGAGGATTGGTTTATTGATTATTGTATTGTTTATTGAGAATTGTGGAGAGGAGCGTGCTTTGTGCACTTTATTATTATAATAAATATCATTATTGGACTTTTACCTGGTGTCTGACGTGTAGTCTGAGGGTACAAGGGTGCGAGCGAACCCTAATCTGTCACAATATATAAACCCTTGACACATATTTTTGGAAGTCCCTACACACTGGGAAAATTCCCAAAGACTGGAAATTGGCAAATATTATCCTGTATGTGCTTATTAAATTCCTAAAGTACTCCAGATATATGTTATCTGTTCCTGGTGATTTGTTAGATATGATTTTCAAATCACTAAGTACCACTTTAGTAGTTCCTGTTACTTATGGGAGCTAATAGACTTCTTCACACATATAAACTTCAGAAAAATGCAATTTCAGAGCATTTTCTGTTTTGGGTAAATTTTGATGTGATATTCGCGATCAGCACCCAAAAATCTGTAAGAAACACCCAATAGTGTTCAAGAAGTAAAAACTTTGTTGTGCAGTGTTGTATAAAAAGGATGATCATGAAGATCCAAGCAACATAGGCCAGTAAGCTTAAAGTGCATCACAGGTACATTAATGTAATGAACTATTAAGTAAACGATGGAGCAACACATGGCAAGAAGTGGAGTTTTACAAGACTTTTATTGAACCCTCAGCATGGGTTCAGACGAGGGAGGTCATGTTTTACTAACATGGTGGAGTTTTATGAGGAAGCAACAAAAGGATATGATCAAAGTGGAGCATATGATATTATTTATCTTGACTTTCAGGAAGTATTTGATAAGGTGCCACATGAGAGGTTGGGCATCAAAGTAAAAGAAGTGGGGGTTTGGTGTGTAGTGTGTAAATGGGTAAAAAATTGATCCAGATACAGTAAGCAGAGGGTTATGGTGTGAAGAACCTTATCAGAAATTGGTGATGTTAAGAATGGTGTACCACAGGGGTCAGTGCTAGGGCCACAGCTATTTTTAACACATATAAATGATTCAATAGGAATCTATACTAATAAAAGGCAAAGCCCTCACTCACTCACTGACTGACTGACTGACTGACTCATCACTAATTCTCCAACTTCCCGTGTAGGTAGAAGGCTGAAATTTGGCAGGCTCATTCCTTACAGCTTCCTTACAAAAGTTGGGCAGGTTTCATTTCGAAATTCTACGCGTAATGGTCATAACTGGAAGGTATTTTTCTCCATTTACTGTAATGGAGTTGAGCTTGACCGCCGTGGGGGCGGAGTTTCGTGTGACATCATCACGCCGCCCACGTAATCAAGTGAACTGACTGTCAACGCACTATGTAAAAAACCAGGAAGAGCTCCAAAATACGCTGAAGAAAACATGCATTATATAATTGAGAAGGCAGCGAAACAATAAGAAGCGAGCGAGTGACATATACTACCATATTCATCATTGCAGCTACTTAGGAAACAAAGCAAGGTATAAACCTAAACTTTAAATTAAGTTAATAGACAGGCTGCCGCTGGCGTTTT
>JANRMT010062792.1:107983245-108003720 GCA_026402145.1 Polypterus bichir lapradei | reverse complement strand
ATTCCGAGAGACTGTGTTTGTGGGGGATTGACAGTTAAGGCGGGTGGGGGAGTCACGTCATCATCTCCCCTCCCATTTACCTCATTTCGCTCTGAGCTGAGCTCCGCGGCTAACGCCATCTTCCGAAGCAACTTCGTCACACTGCCACCAAATACAGAGAAATCCACAAGTTAATACACACGCTGTCTCTAGACTTTCTCCACACTGAATCCTCCAGGCACTACTTACAAAAGGTTACATTGACAATCGTGTTACGTTATTTTTAAAATGTTTAATTTTCTTAGCACAAGCACAGCTGAGAAGCTTCGATGCATGTGCTCCATAACGCGTTAAAAAATAATGCATTTAATCACACTTTGCATTACAATCAAAGGGGAACTTTTGTCAATGCATGATTTCCTGGTACACCGATTACATTGATCAGCACATCCCAATTCATTTTAGCCTCGCACCACCTTGGTTTGAGAAGAAGTATGAAAAAATATGAGGTTAACACACAAAAACAGATCACCAATTCAAGCTTTATGATTAATCGATTCGCCATCAATAATTGTTTTGGTAAAGCCATACTCAGTGTAATCCTCCTTCCATTGTTTAATTTTTCCGCCACTAGCCATGATTAAATGAACGGTAAAAAAGTAAGAGCGAAGCGAGGGTGACTTATTTAGGCAGGCATATATATGACAGCAACACTCATGACAATCATGTTACGTTATTATTAAAATGTTTCCTTTTCTTTTTCATTACTTCTTTAACCCACTACTTCTCCGCTGCGAGGCGCGGGTATTTTGTATATGAATGACCTCCAAAGAGCGCAGAGACTTTTGATCATGTGAACGTGTCTGCAAAAACTGGCGTCTCCTGCCCAGCAAAAGTCGAGCAGCCGGCGCGCGCGCATAGCTGTGCTGGCCTTTGAGACGCTGACTGCATTTCTGCCTTAAAAGTGAGCACTTTTCATTTTTTTCATCCTCCCCCTGAGCTATAGCCCAGACAAGTGCAAACACAGGACCCCTTTTCTACACCGCGGCAAAATAATATTAAGGCGCTTCGCACTTTATTTTGCACGTATACGATTATGAGGTCGTCAGCTCGGATTATGAAGACACGCACAGGAGTGAAGGACTGACAGTGCCATCACAGCCGATTAATGGCAGGGACGTCTCACCAGTCTGCACAAGACCCACCGCGACTGTGGCCAAAAGGCGCTCATATCGTCAGCGAAAACATCTCTCTACACTATATAAAAGAAAAAGGCAACTTTCCTTTCTTTACACCTTTTTTCCTTTTATCCCAAACCAAAGCCTTTCTCTCTTAACACTGCAGAGGACACAAAACTAATTTTCTTTAATTGCTGGTAAGGCACATTACCAGAGGCAGAAATGTGGACTTTCACATAGAAAATGTAATTTCTATACCACAGCCGTCGTGTAGCGCCTTTCAAAAGGGATCTACTACCGAGAGATGATCCATATACATTTTAGCTGCTGTTAGTACTACTTACCTGTTCTGTTATACCGTCTTTAAAATGTAGTTTACCCGCAACCACTCCAGTAGTGCTCAATGTACCTTTACTTCTTAAAACGTTAATGTTTTACTGTTTAATAACTTATAGACTACATTTTATTATTTTTCCCTTGCACTCAGTGATCAAAGCTATACACACACATATAGACACATACATATATATATATACACATATATATACATATATACCTGTGTGTATGTTTGTATGTATGTGTATACACACACACACACACACATACATACATACATACACACACACAAATTATATATATTTGTGTATCTGTGTATGTATGTATGTATATGTGTGTGTATATATGATGTAGATAGGTATGCATATATATATGTGTATATGTAGATATGTATATAGATATGTATTTATATATATATATATATACAACAATTACATTAACAATCATGTTACGTTATTTTTAAAATTTTTCCTTTTCTTTTTCATACCTTCTTTAACACACTACTTCTCCACTGCGAAGCGCGGGTATTCTGCTAGTACTGTATATAAGTAACAGGCTTGTTTTCAGATGATACCAGGCTAGGTAGGTTGGCAGAAAATCTGGAATCCATTGAATTATTACAGGGTGACTTATGGGCAGCATACAGGCTTGGGAAGATTTGTGTCAGATGAAATTCAATGTCAGTAAATGTAAAGTATTACATGTAGGAAGTACAAATGTTAGTTTTGAATACAAAGTGGGAGGTCTGAAAATTGAAAGTACACCTTATGAGAAGAACTTTACACTATCAACTTCCAGACGGTTTTCAGAAGCCATTAATAAGGCTAACAGAATGTTTCAGGATTTCCTGAATTATGCTGAAGCTGATGAGGCCTCAGCCGGTGTACTGTGTACAGGTTTGTTCTCCAGGCTACAAAAAGGACATAGCAGTGCTAGAAAAGGTCCAGAGAAGAGCGACTAGGCTGATTCCAGGGCTACAGGGGTTAAATTATGAGGAAAGATTAAAAGAGCTGAGCCTTTTCTGTTTAAGCAAAAGAAGATTAAGAGGTGATATGACTGAAGTGCTTTAAATTATGAAGGGAATTAGTACAGTGGATTGAGACTGCTATTTTAAAATGAGTTAATCAAGAACATGGGGACACAGTTGAAACTTTGTCAAGGGTAAATTTTGCAGAAACATTAGGAAGTTTTTCTTCACACAGAGAATCATAGATACATGGAATAAGCTACCAAGTAGCGTGGTACACAGTAAGACTTGAGGGATGTTCAAAACTAGACTTGATTTTTTTTAGAGGAATTAGATGGTAAGGTTCGGCAAGTTTTGTTGGGCTGAATGGCCTGTTCTCATCTAGATTGTTCTAATGTTCTAAAGTGTTTGTTTTGATGGCCAGTAGGAGGCATACTTAATATTTTTCTTTTGGGTCATCATGTCATGTCCCTGTCAAGAATGGAAGAGGGCAAACAAGTAAGTTGCCATATTTCCACATTATAATACCCCTATTGCCATCAGTGTGCAAATTGTCAATAAATGTGTAAGCAATGTTCATAATGTAACTACTGAACAAACAAAGAAAAATGTCTTCAGTATGCAATGTCTGGTTTTCTTTTCTTATTGGGTGGACTGTTGTTTGCTTAGGCCCCCAGAACCACTTCTGCAATTTTGTTATTATAGATTTTGCACTGGGTTTCCATTGTCAGGCTACCCCTGAGGTCACTGTGTCCTGCCACTTGCATCTGGAAAAAAGTCAAATAATTGCTATTTTTAATTCTAAATAAGCATCCAAGCTTTGGCTTGAGATGAGCTTCTTAAACAAACACGCACACAGGCACATGTAATAGTTGACCTGATTCTCACTTAATATTGTTTCACCCAAATTAAACAGAACAAAACACATTTATTGAGAAGTAACATCCACAATAATATCACCATTCACTTAAGTTAAATGAAAAATAGTCATTTGCTAGTGTTGTGTGTCTCAGATAAAGCTAGTCTACTATGAGTTAAGTACATACGGTTAAAAGCACTAATGGTCTCTTAAGTGAGAAGAATTTATCTTTGACTCTGTTGGCTAAGAGAGTCTCATCCCAGTGGGTAGCAACTTAGTCGACAATGTTAGCTGTATGAAATTAACTTCATTACACTAGTGCTATGACCCAAATATGTTAGGCAGAACCATAACAGCACAGAGCACTCATGAAGCCCTATGACTGAAAGTGCAACAAGGCTTGTGAAATAAACAAGTTAGGAGATTAAGACTCGTAATCAAATGCCTGAATAGTTATTTAAGTGTGATGCTGTACACAAGCTGAATACAAGGCATAATTGTGCCGTGAGCACACCATCCAATAGTGCTGGATAGTGGTGTGAATTGTGATTACTTTGGATCGTCATAATTAGAGTGAAGTTGACTGACTAAAGGGATAGCCTATTATAGATCTTTTGGTGGTTTAAATAGTACTTTATCTAAAAGGATTTGTCTTGGCATGGCAAACTCTTCCTAAAGCCTGAACATATTGTCACGTATTGTAGAGACAGGAACTTTATTCAAACACTTCAAACGAACATATGTCTCTTTCAAAAGTAAAACAAACTCCATGTGAAGACAGAGGTGACAGTTCCATCTCTCAATTAAAAGAATGCAAAAAATATCTTCCTCATCATAGGGGTGCGCATCAGGAGCAGGACCTCCAACAGGAGCAGAGGATGTCTGGAGGAGAAGAGAGAGACAAAGCAAAGAGCCAAAAAGGACTGGGGCTGTTCAGGCTTTTAAGTATGCCAAGTGCTTTGTGAGAAGAATATCACGCAACAAAGCAACAGCACCAGTCCAGCAAGTAAGGGAGCAAAGAGTAGGTAAACTGTATTTATTCCCATTGTATCAGCGTTTAAGAGTGGGTTTTGGAGGAGCGTCCGTGTCTTCTAGGAGTGAGTTCAACCCCCCTGTTCACAATATGTACAGTATATCCCATTGACTTTTTTTGTTATGACCCATTTTATACATCCTATTTGACAGTTTTAGGTTCTTTTCAATCGAATAATATAGTTAATTCATTTTCATGTATTCCACAAATATAAATGACTCTATCCATCCATCCATCCATTATCCAACCCACTATATCTTAGCTACAGGGTCACGGGGGTCTGCTGGAACCAATCCCAGCCAACACAGGGCGCAAGGCAGGAAACAAACCCTGGGCAGGACGCCAGCCCACCGCAGATATAAATGACTCTTTAAGCAAAAAGGGACAGATGTATACCTTAATAAGCTTACATTTTTTTATATAACTTACCCCAAGCTCTTCAGTGATTGCCTGCATTGCTACAGAGTGCTACACTGTAATTTCTTTTCTGGGAAGTGCTTAAACCTCTTTATGTTTTTTTTTTTTTTTTTACTAGCAGAATAAATCAAATTGTATAGTAGCAGATGCATAACTCTGTTTAATGGGATTCTATGCTATAAAATATCAGTTATTCAGGAGCTGTGAATGAACTGATTACATCAGCAAAATGTGTAAAGTTAAGAATATAGGGGCATAAAAAAGACTTATTGGGATCAGGCAATGCAGTTGCTTTTAGACTTTAGTGTTAGTTTAATAAAAATTTATTATATATTTATACTATGTATGTATATATTTGTAAAAAAATATATACTGTATATACAGTAGAGTTCAAAGGTTTGGAATCACCCATACATTTTTAGGTTTTGGACAGAAAGGGATACCTGTTTTTTTAAGATACCATTAAACTGATTTTAAAAAAACAGCCAAGACATTACTCGTGTTGCTAATGACTATTACTGCTTGATTTTTTTATTATTCACACATGAAGGCAAAGCCCCATTTTTAGCAGCCATTCCTTCATTGTCCCAATAGTTAACTTCCTTAACTCATCCTCAATTAGTCATATTTACATTCTAATTTTTTATTATAGAAATCTTTGTAATTGCAATAACACCACTGAAATCTGTTACTCTGTTTATTTGGGTTGCAATATATTCTGTCATTCCTAAAGTTTAGTTCTGGGTTGTAAAATGGCCAAAATGAAACAGTTTTTTCTCAAGAAAAATATCCATTTTTTAAAAAATTTTTCTTTAACGACAATTTTCGTGGTTATATGTGACAAAATAAAATCATGGGGTGCACATAAATGAATTCTTTCAATCAATTAACAGAATAGCTACTTTCATCATAAAATATAAAAAACAGCAATATTGTAACTGTATTGTAATACTGAACAAGTTTCAAATCAATTAATTTATGTGTGCCCCACGATTTTATTTAGTCACATATAACCATGAAAATTGTCATTAAAGAAAAATTTATTTTTTGCTTTTAAGTGCATTTATAACTAAAGTAAATAAAATCGTTTTACTTAAAAAACATTTTTTTATATATTTTATTCTTATTTGCCAGTTACAGTTATGACTTTTTTTTAACTCTGCCTCTTAGGCCTCTTAAATATTTTAAAATCAATGTAATGGTATCTTGATAAAAAGGGTATTAATTTCTGTGAAAAACATGAACACTTTGGGGTGTGTCCAGACTTTTGACTGGTAGTGTATGTGCTTACAGTTATGAAAAACTGTTGTTGCATCAGGCATGAAGTAATTTCAAAGTGCCTGCAATTTAAACCACCAACGAACACTCAGAAGATGGTATTAATCATTCAACAGTTCATAACATGTGTTCTATTTGAACTTACTACTGAAGCACAATCCAAACTAACTACATACACATCAGAAACCCATTATCAGCTGTGTTATACCCATCCCCATATTGCCTTGATTCCTGTATGTCAGATCATTTTACACTGATGATGATACCTGACAGGTATCGAACCTCAGGAATAAAAGAATAATTTTAGATATGTGATTAATTTTCTCCCTTGGTGGATTTCTATCTATAAATATGTAATATATGTAGGTATAGTATATGTATATGTAATATATGTATGTATATGTATATATGTGTGCATATGTAAATATATATGTATGTATATATATATACGAGGGGAGACACAAACATAACCAGACTGGTAAAAAAAATATATTTATTGATTAATTACAGCATTCTAAACACTGTAACCTTCTATATACTCCCCTCCTGATCTCTACACAGCTCCATACTTATCTTCCATTGATTGAAACAGTGCTGAAAGCCTTCTTGCTTGAGGCTCTTCAACAGGCTTGCTGTTTTTGTCTTCACTTCATCCATTGAGGAAAAATGTGTTCCCTTCAGGTCACTTTTGATTTTCGGGAACAAGTGAAAATCACAGGGAGCTAAATCGGGCGAATTGGGAGGATGATCGAGGACAGGAATGTTTTTGTCAGTCAAAAACTGCTTTATGGGAAAAGAGAAAATTTGTTAGAAATTTGATGTTGATTTGCTGTTTGATTTTTTTCACCTGACGTTATTGTGGCAACTCATGTAGCCATTGTTGTGCAGATACTGACTGGGCTATTTACAGGATGTACCTAGCTGGTCAGCGGTTTAAGAGGGCGTGTAGGAGGAGATATAGTTCTGATTCATGTCCCATAGCCATAAGCCCAGTCCGGTTATTGTTGTGTCTCACCTAGTATATATATATATGTATGTTTATATATATGTATGTGTATATATATATATATATGTTCCATTATATTGAGTTAGACATGTTGTGATAATAATACGCCAAAGACATAATAAAGGTTTGGGGCAGCCACCCGTATATTGTTTTTCCCAGCTGCAAAAGTTTATGTTCAGAAGCATGATGTGCATAGAACAGAGTCCACAACAGAACTGGCTATAGTAGCCCAAGATGGAGGCTTTAAAGGTCTGGTGAGGAACTGATGTCAGCAAAGGGGCCGGAACCAGAAGTGATGTCATCAAAGGGGCCAGCTTCAGAAGTGACGTCATCAAAGGGGTCGGCTTCGGAAGTGACGTCTTCTGAGGTGCCAGAACCTTGCAGGATTTCCTTGAAAAGGATGTTTTATTACACTTACTCAGACCCTTTAGCTGCCTCGTGTGTGACAAGGCCCCCCCTCAGCCCAGATCCATCAGGTCAGGCGTCCTGCACCGAGAGATCGTGGGCACGAGAGAGAGCATCAGCGTTGGCATAGAGAGAACCCTTACAATGAATTAGTGAAAACTTGTAAGGCTGAAGGTCAAGAAACCACCTAGTGACCCGAGGATTCGACTCCTTGTGAAGGGCCATCCACTGTAAAGGAGCATGATCCATCACTAGAGTGAAGTCCCGGCCCAAGAGGTAGTACCTCAACTGCATAATCTCCCATTTGATCGCAAGGGCTTCTTTTTCCACCGCTGCATACCTGGTCTCCCGATCCAACAGTTTCCGGCTCAGGTACATGACACCATCGATGCTTTGGCTCAGCACAGCACCCAGGCCTGTGTCCGAAGCGTCCATCTGGAGAATAAAATGGAGAGAAAAATTAGGAGCTTTTAATATTGGTGCTGAAGTAAGAGCCTGTTTTAAGTCACTAAATGCAGCGTCTGCCTTGCCAGTCCATACCACATGATTTGGAGCCCTCTTCTTTGTAAGATCAGTCAAGGGCGCCACTCTCTCTGAAAAAAGAGGTACAAACCGGCAGTAGTACCCAGCCAACCCGAGAAAGGCTTTAACTTGGTTCGCGGACTGGACCATTTTCCAATGGCATATATTTCTGAACACTGCGGTTTCACAGTACCCTGACCTACCAGGTAGCCTAAATATTTAGCCGCTTTCAATCCAAAGAAACATTTCTTTGGATTAATACGAAGCCCGGCTTTCCCTAGTGTCCACAATACCGCAGTGACCTGCTGTACGTGTTCCTTCCATGTGCTGGAATAGATGACAACGTCATCCAGATAGGCAGCACTTTAAGCATTATGGGGTTGGAGCACTTTGTCCACCAGACGCTGGAATGTCACAGAAGCCCCATGTAACCCGAATGGAATAACATGATACTGCCAGTGTCTGCTAGGAGTGCTCAACGCAATCTTGACCTTTGCAGAGTCCGTTAAAAAGGAATCTGCCAGTACTCCTTTGTCATGTCAAGCGTGGTCAAAAATTCTGCTTGTCCAAGCCTCTCGAGTAGGTCATCCACACGAGGCATGGGAAAAGCATCAAAAAGGGAGACCTGGTTGAGCCAACGGAAGTCATTGCAAAACCTCCAACTGCCGTCAGGCTTATTAACCAAGACAATTGGGCTGGACCAAGGACTATAACTTTCCTCAATCACTCCTAATTCCAGCATCAACTTTATTTCCAGCTCCACTTCTGCTTTCTTTGCCTCAGGAAGTCTATAGGGGCGCTCCCGGACTATAACCCCCAGTTCAGTCACTATGTCGTGCGCAATCAGAGAGGTCCTTCCGGGTTTTTCACTCACCACCTCTGAGACAGACAGGATAGCTGATTACAGCTCCTGTCTTTGTCTGTAAGTTAATTCCTCGCCGAAATTAAGGGTGTCTATGTGAGCAAAGAATGAGCAGGGCTGAGCAGGGATCTGGTTTCCTCTCCTTCCACGGCTTCAGCAAGTTCAAATGATAAACCCGCTCACTTGGTCTACGATTGGGTTGTTTCACCAAATCTATCGCGTAACTGTGCGATATATTCTAAAATATTTATAGAGGGAAGAGCTTCTCCTTCCCAACCTTCTTTCAAAATATCCAATATACCTCGGGGTTGTCGTCCGTATAACAATTCAAAAGGTGAGAACCCCGTAGAGGCTTGTGGGACTTCCCAATAGGCAAAGAGAACGAGGGGGAGGAGTTGATCCCAATTCCTCCCATCCCCGCTGACCACCTTGCGAAGCATCTGTTTGAGAGTCTGATTAAACCTCTCTACTAGACCATTGGTTTGAGGATGGTACACCGCGATCTTTAAGTGCTTTATTTTCATTAACTTGGCATTTTCCCTGAACGTCTCAGTTGTAAAAGGTGTTCTCTGTTTCTTTAGGACTTCTTTAGGTATACCGACACGCGCAAATACTCCTACTAGTTCCCGTGCGATTGCATAAATGTAGCTGAGCGCAAGGGAACAGCTTCTGGATATCGGGTCACATAATCCACAAGGACTAATATATACGCTGCAGTGCCAATAGCGTATCTGAGGCTGATTTTCCCAATTTGCAAATGAACTTCATGTTAGCATGTTGTTTAACAGGAGTCCCCATGGACTATGATGTTTGTAGATGACGTTGTGGTCTGTAGTGAGAGTAGAGAGCAGGTCAAGGAGACCCTGGAGAGGTGGAGATATGCAGTAGAGAGGAATGAAGGTCAGTACGGACAAGACAGAATACATGTGTGTGAATGAGAGGGAGGTCAGAGGAATGGTGAGGATGCAGGGAGTAGAGTTGGCAAAGGTGGATGAGTTTAAATACCTGAGATTAACAGTACAGAATAACAGGGAGTGTGGAAGAGAGCTGAAGAAGAGAGTGTAGGCAGGGTGGAGTGGGTGGAGAAGAGTGTCAGGAGTGATTTGTGACAGACAGGTACCAGAAAGAGTGAAAGGGAAGGTCTAAAAGACAGTACTGAGACTAGCTGTGTTATATGGGTGGGAGACGGAGGCAATGTTAAAGATGTTTAGATTTGCATTTGTTGTTACGAGGATGGACAAGATAAGAATGAGTACATTAGAGGGTCAGCTAGGTTGGACAGTTGGGAGATAAAGTCAGAGAGGGGAGATTGTGTTGGTTTGGACATGTGCAGACATGTGCAGAGTAGAGATGCTGGGTATATCGGGAGAAGAATGCTAAGGATTGAGCTGCCAGGCAAGAGGAAAAGAGAAAGGCCTAACAGAAGGTTTAAGGATATTGTGATCGAGGACATGAAAGTGGTGGTTGTACTGGAGCTAAATGCAAAGGGCAACAGGATATGGGAAAAGATTATCTGCTGTGGTGACCCCTAACAGGAGCAGCCAAAAGAAGAAGTCTGTTTATGATGAATAGACTTGGATTTACTGTATACTATACATTGGCTTAAATACACCCATTCAGATATTTATATAGATATATATTTATATATGTATTTGTCTCTTCACATACTTTTCTTTCATTTTAGTGTACATGTTGGTTTAACCAGATATGTTTATGTCTACAGGTATTGAGTACGCATCGGTTTAAATTCATAAATTTGAATTTACTGTGATGGTCATGTACGCCTAACGTCTCAGTTTCATTTCAGCATTGTTTAAAAATCATAGTTATTCTTATACATATGTTTATAGCAGATTTGCCTACCGGTTGGCTGTGATTTTTTTTTTTCAAATGTTGCTTTAGTTTTAGCTCCTTGTTAACAAGGCATTTTCGTTATTATATAACAAATCCCTCAAATTCCTACTTCCTTACCCTGATCTGCACCTCTCGACCCTGACAACTTGCACCATAGTTCGCCCAGTACTCTTCATTATAAATCCTTCATTAGAACCCTGAGTTTGTTTAAATACAAAATAGAGTGGAATAAATTATCTTACATACCACTGCATGCAATGTGATCATGCTGTACAGCCTCTTGTTTTATATATTCACTTTAAAAACTTCTTTAGAATGTGCAAAGAAGATGTCACAAAATAGAATTGCAGAATGGAAATAAACGAAACCCTAGAATGCTGAAAGAAAATTAACATATTCATTTACATTTATATTTATTTGCTTAGCATGACTCTTTCATCCAAAGGTCAACATAATCAAGTAAACATCAGTCTGGGGGACTGTTAGGGAACAAATGTTACAGGACAAGGTTACAGAATTGATTATCACAAGTGAAGCACTTAGAACAAAATACAAGCACGTTATAATTTCTAGATTACAAAACCTAACAGCTAATATTAGATAGACAGAAATTCAATAAAAAAAAGTCGTCAAACCCTTCTTAAACACACAGAGGGAGTCGGATTTTCAAATGGAGGGGAGCCAGGAGCTACACATGAAAAGAGCGTGGACTGAGATTTGGTACCACACAGAGGTGTCATCACCAGCAGACTTGAGTGGCAGAGAAGAAACATAGGACCTCAGTAGTGTCTCCATACATACGTCGTATACTGTAGATGTATGCCCACTGATGACTCTGTAGGCAAGTATCAAGGATTAAAACTCAATACCTGCCGCTACAGGGAACCAATACAGTGATCTTAAAAGAGGAGTGACATGTTTCTTTCTCATCTGGTTGAACACCAGACACGCCGCTGCATTTTGGCTTACCTATAGTGGCTTGGTAATACAAGTCAATGCTTCTGCCAGCAGAGAGTTGTAGTAGTTCAGATGTGATAAGGACCAGAGCCTGGGCCAGGGGTTGTGCTGCATACTCTGTCAGATATGGTCTGATCTAATGGTTTTTGTACAGTGAAAATCCGCAAGACCAAGAGACCACAGCAACATGGTCGCTGAAGGATAGCTGGTCATCAATCATCACCCCCAAGGCTGCATACTGACTTGGTCAATGTTGGTGAAAAAGATCCTAGCTGATGAGAGTTGGGGTGCTGAATAGACAGATGAGCTGGGATAACAAGAATGTCCATCAATACCAAATTGAGCTAAAAAGTGTGTGTTTCTCCATCCAAGCTGCAGTATCAGTGAGACACACCAAGGTTCTAGCTGATACCATGTGGTCCTCTGGTGGGATATTCAAAGACATAAGCAGCTTTTGCTTAGTTTTCTGCATTTACACCCAATGCACCAGTTCACCAGTTAAATATGCATTATACCTCAAACACTTTGGTATCATGTTTACTCAATTTAAAAGGCAATAACACATAGAAAATACAAATTATACAACTCCTCTAAATATTTTACCTTTTTCAAATGTGTTTTCAAGTCTGATTACTTTCTCTGTGCACCAATTATGAGCTGTTTTTCATTAATTTAAAGCTGCAGGTTGACTCCCTTCAATTTGTATTCAAAGTCTTTCACTTAATAGTGTGTTTCACAATGAAAAGCTGACTCCTGCATGGACCTGTTAACCTGCAGGGGAAGCTGAAGCTGCCTGGCTGTTTTAGACCACTGAACAGTGACAAATGTTATGGAATGGTCAGAAACCTAACAGGTGTAAAATGTGCTTAAGTTCCTATTTCAGAAAATAAGTAATTTATTATTGTGTTGATATGCCCCATGACAGTGCCAAATCACCCCATGCATAATAGCATGTAAAAGTGAGAAAATTTAAATAATAACTTAGTGTGTTTACTGTATAATTTTATAGATATTGTCACAGTTTGTTTTAGCTCCTTGGACAAAACATTTAATAATCACTTACTGTATATGGTATTTGAGAACTTGGGATGCTTCAGAGCATATTCTGGTTCCCTTTCAGGAATGATGCAGATTTCAGTTGTTCCTGAAGGCTGACAGGAGGTCAGGACATGGAGAAGTCAGGAGACCAGCACTTTCCTGTAACATGAGTACCAGATCAGGCATGAGAAGATGGTAAGCAATTCAATGATGATCACTGGAGGTGACAGGACTCCTCAGAAGGATAGTTCTGGGAAGTCTCCTTCTTTCTGAAGATGTAACATTTCTTATTTATTTTGAAGTATTAAGTAGCTTTTAACATTAATCTTTAACTGTGTTACTAAGACCACTTTTTGCCCCATTTTGATAAATGAGAAGTGAACATTAAATATTTTTTGTTGTCTTTTTTCTTTTTGATTGGAAAACTATAGTTTCTGACTTGACTCAAATTATTTATTTTATCCTGAGTCTAATGTCTTGGTTGATTGACTGCAATTTTACTGTATATGACTCTTACATAATTGACTGTTGATAAAAAAGGACCAAGAGAATAAAGCCACCACAAAAACAGATGAATTTCTAAAGGGCAAATGAAGGCAAAAATTGCACAACATGCACACCAAAACATTTCTCTTTTTATTTTAGCAGTCTTGTTAGTTCCAGTGTTTTGAAAGTTAGGAATGAGAAAAATGATCTCAAGTCTGGAAGGGTTTGGCTATTTACTGGTGTTGAAGTGTGTCTATTTTGGGTTTTAATCCAGAAACTCCAGTCTTCACATCCCAAAGATTTAAATATTAGATTAATTGACAGTTTTAAATTGGCTGGGTATGAGTGAGTGAGTGTGTGGGTGGGGACTGGCGTGCAATCTGGTGTTGCTTGTTGCATTTGGCTCGATCCATTAAGGATGGGCTGTGGCTCCCTGCTGCTCTATAATGCAGAAGATAAATGCAAAAATGAATAGATGCATACATCATGCCATTCCTACAATGTTAAAATAGATGTTACTGTCTGAATGTTTTTGTGATGGTTATCGTGAAATTACAAATAAATCCCTCCTCTTTTTAGAAAGAAACATTTATGATTTGAATATGGTGTTTACTGGTGAAATATTCACTGAAGCAGCAGTCAACGGTAATAAAATTAAACAATTGTGTTGGGCTACATAGCCCAACAAGCTCATCCATCCTATTCAATTATATTCACCAAAATAATATCAAGTCAAGTTTTGAAGGTTTCCTAAAATCTACCACACTACCTGGTAATTGTTCACATGGGTCTATGCTTCTATGTGTTAAAGAAAACCATTACATTTGTGTGAAATTTACCCTTAACAAGCTTTCCCAAGCTTTTTCTTCAGGAATTAATTTTAATATGAGAGCTGAGATCCACTGTACTAATTCTCTTCTTAATTTTAAATACTTCAATCATGTATTCTCTTATTCTTCTTTTGCTTATACTGAAAAGATTCAGTTCCTTCCATCTTTCTCCTTATAGCTCATATCCCTAATATCTGCCTAGATGTCTTCTTTGGACGTTCTATGGTGCTACTGTCTTTTTTTTTATAGAGACTAAAACTGTGCACAGTACTCCAGGTGGGGCCTCACCTGTGCATTATACAATGCAATACAACTTATTTTTTGTGCAACACTCTTCACTGTTTGCAGGCACAGATTGCTGTGAACAATTCTCAGTTATAGTACAAGTTTATATTATACTAATTACTAAATAATATAACTTAAGCACACCCTCCTTAGACTTGAACTCTATACATGGTTCTATATAACTTAACATTATATTAGCCTTCTTGATTGCTTCTGTGCACTACCTAGAGATTGATAGTGACAAGCCCACTATGACCTCTGTGCCCCTCAAAACTCCCATTGTGAATGCAGATCTAATTTTTCTACTTCTTATGTATAATGCCTTACATTTGTTTACATTAAATTTCATGTGCCACAAACCTGTCCAAGTTTCTTCTTCTATTCAAATGCCTCTTTAATGCTTCATCTAATTCTAGATAATTTGTTATTCCACCTTGTTATAGTATTTATATTCTTATACAGATCATGTATATCTAGGTATGCACTGTATATAAAGAGATCAGCAGGCTCAGCACTAATCCCTGAGGGACGCCACTTTATCATCACCTAATTCTGAAAAAGTTCCCTCATCATGACTTTTTGCTTCCTGTGTTTGAGTCAGTTCTGCGCCCACCTACACAGAGCACCATAATTCCCAATTTTTCAAGTCTGATTACTAACCTTTCACGTGGTACTTTATCAAAAGCCTTCTGAAAAACAAGATAAATAATATCATATGCAAGTCTCTTGATCGTTTGCTTTTGATGCTTCCTCATAGAATTCCAGCTTATCAATGAAATACAACCTTCCCTGCCTGAACCTATGCATCTTTTTTTGACATGCTATGCTTGATGTTTTCCTTAATATTTGCTTTAATTAATTTACCTATGATTCAAGTTAACACTACTGAAATATAGTTACCTGGATCAGCCCAATCACCCTTTTCACATAATAGGATATTATTTGCTAGTTTCCATTTGTTAGGAATTTCCACAGTGAGAAGGAATTTTTGAAAAACATGCGTTGAGGATTTATACTGTATACTGTATGTACTCCAGGATAAATGTTATCTCTTCCTGGTGATTTATTAGATATCACCTTCTACGATTTTCAAATCACTAAGTACCACTTTAGTAGTTCTTGTTACTTATTGGAGGTTATCAACTTCTTCACACATGTAAACTTCAGAAAAATGCAATTTCAGAGCAATTTCTGTTTTGCTGTGTTTATTCTATCCATCCCACTGAAGCCAAACACAGGGGTCTGCTGGAGCCCAACCCAGCCAACAAGGCAGGAACTAATCCCAGGCAGGGTGCTAACCCTCCACAGGACACACACTAGGGCCAATTTAGAATTGCCAATCCACCTAACCTGCATGTATTCGGACTATGGGAGGAAACCCACACAGACACAGGGAGAACATGCAAACTCCACACAGGGAGGACCTGGGAAGTGAACCCGGGTCTCCTAACTGCAAGGCAGCAGCGCTACCACTGCACCACCATGCCACCCATGTTTATTCTAACAGTTTCTAATACTTTTCACCTCCTCCTTGACTGTTCTTCTACTGCTGAAATACTGAAAGAATCTCATTTAGTAATCTTTTGCCTTCTGTAAACTATTTCTCTCCCAGTACCTTTTAGCTTTGATAATATTGTTTTCACCGTTGCTCACATACTCTCATACCCATAGGGTTAGTACTGGAGGTATTCATCTTATGTCCTATTCAGTTGTTTTTTCCTTTATAACCTCTTTTCAATCTCCTTATTTTTCTACCATCTCTTTCTTTGCATAATGCTTCTATATTTTGTGATAATCTTGTTGTGCGCTGCCTGTAAAAATGATTTTGAACTTGCTCCACATCTCCACAGCTGTCCCCACACTTAAAAGCATATCCCTGTTGATGTTATTTAGTCTCTACCGCATCTGCTCATAATGTACTCTAATAAAATTAAACTTAACTGGTTAATTTTTTTTGAATAAGTGTTCTGCTAAAACAATGGGAAATGTAAAGAATTGTATTATATTATGGTCAAAAGATCCTAATGGTTTGTTCACCTGTATCTTCTGAAACCTATCCTTGTTATTATAAAATACAAACTCTAGACCATCTTCCCTCCATCTCAGTGCTTTAACAGACTACAGTATGTTAAAAAACAGTCAATGATTACCTCCAAAACCTTCTGTTCTTGTGCTGCACTATTTTTCATGCTAGCTCAGTCACAGGTTGGATGATTAAAGTCCCCACAATGATATTATCACTTTCTAAACTGGACTTGTTACTATTATTAAAAAGATGTGCTATTGTCTGCATCAGATGGTCAGTACCACATTCCTAAAACAAGGCCTCTATCCTTACAGCTGGCTAGTCAAATCAAAACATTGTCACTAAGCTGTGCCTCACCATCTATAATGGAAGAAGATTTGCATTCAGATCCCGTCTTACAAAAGATAAAGATTATTGTCATGAGCACATTCACATTTGCATGTCTCCTCAGAACAATTCACAAGATGATACAAAATTTAAGAGAATGAATAAACGCATAGAGTACTTATCATGCAACATGTATATACAATTACTGTAAATACAATACTTATTTTCAAGTATTATATGTATATACTGTTCATGTTACAATATTTAAATCCAACTCATTTATTCTATTCTTAATATTCTTAACTTTCTTAATATTCCTGGCAAGCAATTTGTATTGTATTACTTTACTTTGCTTTTTAACTGTATACTAGAACTTTCAAAGTTATCTTATACTGTATGTTTTTATTTATACTACTGTCTGCCGCTTTATTTGAAGTTCTACACCTGGCCTGTCCTAAACTTCCTGTCCCTTTACTCCTCAGTTTAAACAATCCTCAACTACTCTACTCATACACTGCCTGAACAACCTGGTCCTTTTTCTGCTCACATGTAACCTACCATGGTGGAGTATGTCCAGAAGGAATGCCCCATAAACATGTTCTCCTCTTTCCTACATCAAGATCTGAACCATGTGTTGTGGCTTGTAATCTCCTCCATCTTACCTGGGCCTGTGCCAGCTTAAGCAAAGATCACCTTGTCAGTTCTGCTCCTCAGCTTTGCATCTAACTCTTTAAATTTAGATTGTAGAATTGAATCATATGTTATTTGTTCAAATATGGACAATGAAAGCTGTATCAACCCCTGCTCTTACCAATAACCCATCCACCCTTCTTTGGGGGGTCTCCTACTAAAAAGAGCAAATCTGCATCTCATTCCATCTCATGGCTGAGCCCCACTATCACCATTTTTCTCTTTCTAGGGTCTGGATTTGAGGTGACCCATTGGGGCGTCCCATGTCTACCTATTACATCAAAATTAACTGAGTTAGCATTCATTTCTACAAGGTCCTAAAATGGTTAGACACCTCAGTCTCTGAGGTTGGTGCCCCTGTATTGTCCACATCTCTTGCCTTGCAATTATACCTGACAGTGACCCAACCATTTTTACCTCTTAGATCTTAGGTCTTCTCCTGCACCACTTTGAAGGTGCACACTACCTTTCTAAAGGACACCTGAGCAAAATCTGCCAGTTCTTTACTACAAAACTAACCAGCCAACTCCTACTCAAGCTTAGTGACCCCTTAGCTCAAGGTGCTGAATCAGCAGGTATCTTCCACATCTGTAGTTTTTCTGGGAGCTGACCCCACTGAAGCCCCCTTCCAAAATGTCAATCATCATTCAGAACTTGCATTGAAATGGCTTCATGATTAAAATTTGTTTGGGTGACAGACCTTTCAAAATTAAATATGATATATTTAGTATATTATAAATTAATGATTAAAGAAACTATAACACTTGTTTAGTATCTAGTGGCCCTGAATGTACTGTTAAAGATACTCCAACTGCTACACACATTTTCCCTGTGAAACCGATACATAACATGAGTTTACATACATTTTTAGCATCTTTTAGTATAAGACAAAAGATTCTGAAAAACATTGAAATATGAAAATTAATTAACCAGTAAGCAAAATAAAACTTTATTGTTTTCCAATATCTTGCCAAAGGTAAAGTAGCCTTATTGACTTTCCAGCACTTGATGCAGAAGGCTTATCTGAAAGAGGCAAAAAGCAGACATGTTGGGTCAACAATCTGAAACTCTTCAGTGCTTTTTGGCTAGCAGCCTGGATTCAGCGTTTCAGTTTATTAGAGTATACAGCCTGACACAGCTACTTTAAATAAACAGAAATAGGATTGTGGTGTGTGAATTAGCTGCAAAAAGAGGGTCTTACATTATATTTAAGTGTTTTTTTTTATCCTTCTTGTATAATATAATAATTGAAGTTTTTTTAAAAAAAGAAATGCATGCTGGTGCGCCAATTGTGGAATATTTATTATTTTTAAATAAAGTGCACATATTTTTCCTTACAGTTGAATTACTGAAACTGCTCACACTCAAAGAGCTGTGTCAGAAACCTGTGGAACACTAAATGATGAACACAGAAAATAAAAGCAAAGCTAACTCTAGCTCATGGGGGTGTTCTTAATGTTATAAAGCATATTAATAAAGAATCTATCTACAGTGGGGGGTGTGAAAAACTATTTGCCCCCTTCCTGATTTCTTATTCTTTTGCATGTTTGTCACACAAAACGTTTCTGATCATCAAACACATTTAACCATTAGTCAAATATAACACAAGTAAACACAAAATGCAGTTTTTAAATGATGGTTTTCTTATTTAGGGAGAAAAATCCAAACCTACATGGCCCTGTGTGAAAAAGTAATTGTCCCCTGAACGTAATAACTGGTTGGGCCACCCTTAGCAGCAATAACTGCAATCAAGCGTTTGCGATAACTTGCAATGAGTCTTTTACAGCGCTCTGGAGGAATTTTGGCCCACTCATCTTTGCAGAATTGTTGTAATTCAGCTTTATTTGAGGGTTTTCTAGCATGAACCACCTTTTTAAGGTCATGCCATAGCATCTCAGTTGGATTCAGGTCAGGACTTTGACTAGGCCACTCCAAAGTCTTCATTTTGTTTTTCTTCAGCCATTCAGAGGTGGATTTGCTGGTGTGTTTTGGGTCATTGTCCTGTTGCAGCACCCAAGATCGCTTCAGCTTGAGTTGACGAACAGATGGCCGGACATTCTCCTTCAGAATTTTTTGGTAGAGAGTAGAATTCATGGTTCCATCTATCACAGCAAGCCTTCCAGGTCCTGAAGCAGCAAAACAACCCCAGACCATCACACTACCACCACCATATTTTACTGTTGGTATGATGTTCTTTTTCTGAAATGCTGTGTTCCTTTTACGTCAGATGTAACGGGACATTTGCCTTCCAAAAAGTTCAACTTTTGTCTCATCAGTCCACAAGGTATTTTCCCAAAAGTCTTGGCAATCATTGAGATGTTTCTTAGCAAAATTGAGATGAGCCCTAATGTTCTTTTTGCTTAACAGTGGTTTGCGTCTTGGAAATCTGCCATGCAGGCCATTTTTGCCCAGTCTCTTTCTTATGGTGGAGTCATGAACAGGCAAGTGAGGCCTGCAGTTCTTTAGACGTTGTCCTGGGGTCTTTTGTGACCTCTCGGATGAGTCGTCTCTGCGCTCTTGGGGTAATTTTGGTCGGCCGGCCACTCCTGGGAAGGTTCACCACTGTTCCATGTTTTTGCCATTAGTGGATAATGGCTCTCACTGTGGTTGGCTGGAGTCCCAAAGCTTTAGAAATGGCTTTATAACCTTTACCAGACTGATAGATCTCAATTACTTCTGTTCTCATTTGTTCCTGAATTTCTTTGGATCTTGGCATGATGTCTAGCTTTTGAGGTGCTTTTGGTCTACTTCTCTGTGTCAGGCAGCTCCTATTTAAGTGATTTCTTGATTGAAACAGGTGTGGCAGTAATCAGGCCTGGGGGTGGCTACGGAAATTGAACTCAGGTGTGATACACCACAGTTAGGTTATTTTTTAACAAGGGGGCAATTACTTTTTCACACAGGGCCATGTAGGTTTGGATTTTTTTTTCTCCCTAAATAATAAAAACCATCATTTAAAAACTGCATTTTGTGTTTACTTGTGTTATATTTGACTAATGGTTACATGTGTTTGATGATCAGAAACATTTTGTGTGACAAACATGCAAAAGAATAAGAAATCAGGAAGGGGGCAAATAGTTTTTCACACCACTGTATCTATCTATCTATCTATCTATCTATCTATCTATCTATCTATCTAT
>JANRMT010062792.1:107946544-107983235 GCA_026402145.1 Polypterus bichir lapradei | reverse complement strand
TATCTATCTATCTATCTATCTATCTATCTATCTATCTATCTATCTATCTATCTATCTAATGAAGAAGTCATAGATGAGTAAAGTTAACAGTTACATCTGAAAAGTCAGAAACAGAAATCCTTCTACTTACCATGTCAAGTGTGGAGAGGGTGTTGAGATGCAGACAGTAGCAGAGAAACCCTAAACAGAAAAATCCGTTAAATCATTAATTTACAGAGCTCGTATTTGAAATAATAATGGGCAGGGCCATATGATTGATTATATTTTTTAAATAACATTATCATAACATAATTAACAACACTAAATGGATTAGCTCAAGAAAGACTTCAGGAAAAAATTAGCAAAGTATTAAACTTAAACCCATGATGCAGATGAATGAAATTCCAATATGTAATGGCTAAAGTGGACATTCATTAATTTAAAAATATATTTTTGGGTGACATGGTGGTACATTGAGAGTCAACCAGAAGAGTGAATATGGTAGTTTGAAAGAGAAAGGGCTCAAGAGATAGACATTATCAGAATAATGGAACAATAAATTTGTATCGGGAAGTCAAATCTACTAATTTCTAACACTAAATTGCAGTCAAAATCTGGAAACAAAAGACCAAAAAGAAGGAACACAAAATCAAATCAAATTTTAATTGTCACATACAAAATATACATATAGCACAATATGTAGTAAAATGCTTAGTTGCTCAACTCCAATGACTCTGCCTTTATAAATATCAAAAATTAGTAATAGAATTATAAATATGTGATAAATGATAACTAAATATATAACAGATTAACTTAATGTAAGAGAGTTAATAATAGGGCATCATATGTTTCTAGACATTTCCCTATGGACTGTAGGAAAGAATCACATAATAGCTTTTTTTTTTCTGTAATCCTGGACAACCTGCAAGTGCAAGTTGCTAACCTTTTATATTGCCTTGACAGTGACATTTTGTGCTGCATACTTCTGGTCATCCATGCATTGCAACACATCAGCAACCGTAAATAAACCGGCTTCAAAATAAAAGTGCTCATAGAAGACAAAATTGTGTTGTGGGAAGATGTTAAGTAATTTTAAAACTTCAGAAAAAAAATTAAAATGAATATAAGAAGCGTCTCTTAGTGTAAGGGGGAACCTAGAAAACAATTATGAAACAAGTGAGATCATAACAAATTATTCACAATATGAAGTTTGAACGTTCCCCTCACTCTGCAGATTTGGTTGATTGGAGACTCCCCATGTGAGTGACTATGCATGTGAAAGTGAGAATGCCCTGTGATGGATTTGTGCTCCCTCCTTAATTGTCTTGCCACATGCTACTTAGACCTAACTATCAAGATCCTGCACTTAAAGAAGAGTGTTTAGAAAAGTAAAGAATTAATTGAAAAGTTTTAACTCCTTCAAGCTTTCATCAGAACTAACCTAGCAGCGCATCTCTGGATCCTCTCTAGACATTCTCTTGTAATATGGCGACTGGAATGCAGTACAGAAATCCATGTGTGGAATTAAATAAATTAGAAGCTTTATCATGACTCTTTTAGGGATACATTCCACACTTAGAGGAGTACATAGTATGTGTAACTTAACATTGTACTACTTATCTTCTGTAAAGCCACCCATTTAACACCACTTTCTCCAGTACAGGATTGTGGTTATCTTTGGCCTGTCCAGGCAGAAACTGGCATCCAAGCCTGACAATGACACCAGTTCATTACAGGGCATGATTACATCCAATATTGTTTTATCCTAGAGAAAATCCACACAAGGAGAGCAGGCCATATCAATACAAATGGCAGCATATCTGGGAAAGAAAATTGATTCCAAGCACTTTGAGTCTGTAAAGCTACTCACTGAGCCACATTTTAAATTCATAGAATGATGTGTTGAGCAAGATATGTGGCACAGCAGTGCCCCACCATTTCTGTTTACACATGAATCACCCCACATGCACAATTTTAGATACTTTACAGCAGCCTTCCTGTTTATTCTTCCATAGTTAAAGCATAACTAATTACAGCTAGGGCTTAAGTGTTTCTGCATTTTAAAAATGTTTGCCTTTAATGGCTATTTCCAATACATTGGGAATAATAAAAGCAGATTTAGCAGACTGAGAAAAAGGACATAAATTCCCACCTCGCCGAGCAAAGTGCTAAAAATCACTATGTAAATTGACAGTTATTGTACGAGTTTAGAACTTATAGATTAAAATAGCTGAATATGGTTGCAAAACATCTTGTAAATGTTATTTTTTTAATTACAAATAGGTTTATACTATATCATGTGAGAATTAAGTTATCAATACCACAATCATAAGATAATTAAATAATATCCATCCATCCATTTTCCAACCCGCTGAATCCAAACACAGGTTCACAGGGGTCTGCTGGAGCCAATCTCAGCCAACACAGGAATCCAATCCCAGGCAGGGTGCCAACCCACTGCAGGACACACACAAACACACCAAGCCCAATTTAGAATCACCAATCCACCTAACCTGCATGTCTTTGGACTGTGGGAGGAAACTGGAGCGCCCGGAGGAAACCCACGCAGACGCGGGGAGAACATGCAAACTCCACGCAGGGAGGACCAGGGAAGCGAACCCCGGTCTCTTAACTGCAAAGCAGCAGCACTACCACTGCGGCACCTTGCCGCCCATTAAATAATATATTTTAATGAAATGTAGTCATATTAAAATCTTCAGTAATCAAAGAGTGGTTATGTCCTGTCTTCTGTTGGTATTAAAGAGCTCACTGTTAGTTTTCAGCTTTTGTTGATGTAGACTATATATTGTCCTGTTTAAGCAAAATTAAATTAAACAAGCCATATTTTTCCAATAATTCTGATTAACTCCTGTCTCATTAATTATTCTAACCCATGACAAAACTCTACTCCATTAATGGGCACAATGACATACTGACAATCACTCGTTCAACACCACTTTAAAGTTGCTCATTACCTTAACATGCACATGTAGGATATTGGAAGAACAGTATAAAAAGCACTGAAACAGAAAAAATGTTCATCCTCAGCACAATAAAGTTTAAATCATGGTCCCAAGAGCTGTAAAGCAACAGTACTAAGCACCACGCCATCCATTGTATGATATAATTTATAATCAGTACTGTAGAAACCCACCATGATCATTAAGAAATTTGAATTACAAACATTAATATAGTTAACTTATATAAGATTTGAATTTAGATTACTTATATGATACACATTTGAAATCTTAATTTTAAACTTAAAATCAACTCAAAAATGAAGTCTGACATAGTTAAACCTTATACTTTCTTGCAAGCGTCAATTTAGTTATTTCAGCTTGCAACAAAGAAATCAGCCTCATATTTCATGGACCCAGTCCCCGAAAATAGAGTGAAAAGTTCAGTTAACAACTATATAGCCTTTTTTACTTCTTCTTTCCCCCTGTCTTTTTCATTGCCACAGTAGAAGTAATCAAAGAGTGGGATGGCCATATGTTGGTGGAGGGGAAGAGTTTGAGTTTTCCACCTCACTGTGTACTAGTCCTACTTATACAAAAGTCCAACAGGTCCTGACAATTCTGTGTTGATTAAAAGGACCTGAACATGGAGACCCATCATACCTTCTTCATGCCACATCCTAGAGTCTCTGCATGGGTCAACAGTGTTCAGTTCCCGGGATTTGAAATCTGGGTATTGGCAGGTGAGGATGGAGTGGGACATTAATGAGAAGATGGCCATCATCAACCTGGAAGAATCTTTTCAATGCTTTCCAAAGGCAGATGGAATAGGTCCTCCGGGGTCTCATTTGGAAGATCTGCTTCTTACAGATCGAATAAATCATTGCATTCTCCCCAGCTGTCCTACAACATTTGAAGGACCTAGACAATGACTTCTAGTCACTGCAAAGGACACATCTCATGCTTAACTCAAAGAAGTGTGGATTTCTCTAAGACCATCTGATCTTCCTCGGCCATCTAGTGTCAGCAGATGGGGTCAGAGTAGAACAGGAGAAAATAAAGCCCTTCATGCACTTCCCAGTGCACAATTAGGTTAAAAGTGTCCAACACTTTCTTGGGGATTCCTGGGTAGTTCCACAGGTTTATTCAGGGGTTTGCTGGCATTGCAGTTCTGTTATTCTATCTCCTGAGGAAGAGGTCCCCTTAAAAGTAATTGCAGCAGTGCCTAGACTCCTCTACCTATCTGAAGAAGGCTTTATCATTAACTTTCCAGACCCACACAGGCACAAGTGATCTCGAGCTTACCGTTGTCCTCTTCCAAATCGATCAGGGATAGGAAACAGTCATGGCATATGTTTCACAATCTTTAAAGAGCATTGAGTACAAGTTTTCTAGTGCCTTGCTGTTGTGTGGGTTGCATTAAGTTTTTGTCTTTACAACAACAACAACAACAACATTTATTTATATAGCACATTTTCATACAAAAAAATGTAGTTCAAAGTGCTTTACATAATGAAGAATAGAAAAATAAAAGACACAGTAAGAAAAATAAGTCAACACTAATTAATATAGAATAAGAGTAAGGTCTGATGGCCAGGGAGGACAGAAAAAAACAAAAAAAACTCTAGGCGGCTGGAGAAAAAAATAAAATCTGCAGGGATTCCAGACCATGAGACCGCCCAGTCCCCTCTGGGCATTCAACCTAACATAAATGGAACAGTCCTCTTTTTATTTAGGGTTCTCACTGAAGGACATGATGATGATGGTCATGTAGACTTCTGGGTTTTAGTCCATCAATGTTGGAGCATCATGATGCTTTGAGTAGGTGGTGGTGGCGCAGGCCGCCACCACAAAGAAACCGGAAAAAGAAACAGAAGAGAGAGTAGAGGTTACGGATTTTAGAGCCACCATGAATAGTTATTATAATGAATTGAACATTCAGAGTTTCAGGATTAAATTAAAGTGAAGTTATGAGAAGGCCATGTTAAAGTAATGTGTTTTCAGCAGTGTTTTAAATCAACAGCAACCACAGGGCTCTGTTCGGGGCATTCAACTGTATGAAGACTACATCTAGGTTAACCATCTAGGTTTTCCAACTCCAAAAGTTTCCATTCAAGGTGTGTTATCGATCAATCTTTGCTAATGTCATGTCAGATGTGCTCACCTGGGTTCATGGGTTGGCACCCTTGGTATGTGTAGTATCAACCTTGAATCCTTGACCTAATGTTCCCCTGAACATGCACGACATTGTTCACCCTAAAGCTGACAGTCTGACAGTGACAGTGTATGTCAGAGACTGAAAGAGGGCTCTGCCTCATACATTATAGGGAACTTCAAAGGGGCACAATACCGCTGTGTGCTAATAATGTATTGAAGCTACCATTATCAGTTTGTAGTGCCTGAGGTGAATATGCCCAAGTTCGTACAATACTAACCTGAGAGCCAAATAGATGGCCACCCTGAACACCCAAAAACATTTTTTAAGATCCTGGAGGTGACATAGTTATTGATTATATGCAAAAAATTGGAGCCCAAGTCCAGACATGATCCACCTGCTGGCAATACAAGACCACCTGTTCTCCCCTCTGGACAGTTACAAACAGTGTCTATCATCAATGGAGTAGTGCCTAGACGTTGTCCTAATTGGACCATTTCCCATCAGTAAGAACCAGAAGATTCCTATGGTTTGCTGAAGAACTGAAAAATGAAGAAAAATGGGGGCAGCTGCCTAAACATACTATAACAGAAAGGTGCATTTATTAAACAAAGTAAGCGTGAAAGGAGAAAATAAACACTGGAGCAACCAAAGTACAAATTAAAATAAGTTAAACTCATATTGGCTTTTTGGGGCAACCTCAATGGATTTCGAATTCCAGTCTAAAAGATTGGATGGCTTCCACAATTACAGTTCTATATTAGAAAGACTTTAGGGACACCTCTCTTCAAAACATAACCCACCTTTTTTATGGACCACAGTATATTGTTTCTTTCTCTACTTTCATTTACCTATTCTGACACTTCCCAACCTTTGGGGATATATACTGTAGATCACAGTTGAAATGTATTTGCAACCTGGACTATGGTCCACTATCTTTGTCAGCAACTCCTCCAGACTTTACTCAGGTACGACTGTAACTGTAACCTTCCTGTTGAAGGTGTCTCTTCTCACCATGAGCTGAGAAAGCAATTTGGTTCCCAATCCCCAGCGGTAGAATAGAGGAAATGCGTAAGCAGGAAAACCAGTTTAATAAGTTTTAATATTTAAGTATTTTTCAAATAGCTAGCTAAACAAAAGCAAACAGAGTGTTGCAATCCACACCATACAACCTGGCAGTGCTCTTTCATTCAAAGTAGCTCTGCTGTTACACAAAGCTTTAATGGTGATTCAAAGCATTCTCGGACTTCCCCATTATCTGAGTGTACATCTATACTTCTTCAAAAATCAGAACCTTTTGAAGCTCACAAAATTAAAATAATGCTTCTAAAATCAGTTAATTTAACTCACACTAAATTGCAACAGTGCAACATGCTTGTATTACTAAGAAAAAACTTATTAAACCTTATGTATATTAAGGTGGCAGCCCTGAATTATACATTTGATTTACACAGCTCCTTGTCTCTTAACAGCAAAAACATGCACAACCAATCAACAATCCCCAACCACATTTTTAATATTCTAGACTTACAGCGCTACACATTTTACACTTTCTGCTTAAAACTAATTATTGCCATATTCAGATACAAATAAGTAAATACAAAAGCAGTAACATGCAACATAAATTTTCAGGAGCCAAGTAACATAAAAAGCTATTATAGAATAAGAAAGAAAACAAAGTATCTTTGTAAAACTCCTTTTTAAAATTTTATAGTAAAGGTTCTGCTCTTTCCTCCAACTCTATACCACAAAAATAATTTTTACCTTCTATCTGTTTCAGACATCTTGCTTCTACCAAGAATATATTGTCACTTCAGAGCCAGCCTTAAAATTATTTCTGAGCTGACAGGCAGTCCTGTAATTGCAACAATGTCATCAGGGTAGAGCTTTACCTAATGGTTTAAGGATCCCAACCCTTAAGCCTTCCACTGACCCTAAAGAGGCAAGTTACCTTGGCAGTCTACAGCTGCCTGTACGTTATCAGGGACAGCATGGTCCCATGAATTCTCCTGGGAACAGTAAGACCATTAAATACCCAGGAGATGTTGCCATTTATAATGTTCTCTCTTACCCTTATTTTTTTTCTCTCTCTATTATCCTGAGGGAACATTGTATACTTTTCTCAAAGCTTTTTGACTCCTTCACACAAACTGATGCCACTGTCTGCTACCTGTTTGGGGCACTCAATACTCTTAAAGGCATAATGCCTTTTGGAGAAACTTGATGTCTTTCACTAATATGATGACATCTCTTCCTATTTCCAGAATATGCTAGGTTTTCAATTTTGGGCCTTGTATAGCTCAACTCATTGCCCTGACCCATCCTTTTCTTTTTGCAGTCTCTGCAGGGGCCTTTGTTATGCCTGTTTATGTTAATATGATTACAATTTGTGGTGCATCTCTTTTTTTTTATACAACTTATTTTAGCACAGCACATTTTCAGTTATGATAGAAGTTTTCAACTTGTTATTTTTCTGCAGCTGACATTTTTGAATTTTGCTTCAGTTTCCTTTCTAAACTGTAGCTAGTTTGCACTCAGTTGCCTCACACATAAGTAAAAATGAATGACTGGTTTCTCTACAGCACTCATTATTTGCCAGTGTGTCTATTTATTGGAGCTGGTACATTCCCCAGGTTAAAATCTATTTAGACATGAGAGCACATTATAGGCAAGTGTTGCAATAAAATGAGTGACCCAAAAATGAAATGAACGAAAAACTCATGTTTACTATATGTCTTTAAAAAATACAATTTAAACCTTTCTGAAAACAAGAAGGTTGGAAACAGTAAGTTGAAATAAACAAGATAAGTAGACAACATAATTTAAGTTCCGATTAAGTGGACTTTGAGATGTGGATGTTAAACTGTCTTGCTGAAAATATTAATTTTCTATGACTTTGCATTTTTGACTGCACCTAAGTGACTACCAGGGTAGGAAACTTCACCTGAGAAGTGAAATTTGCAAAATCGGTCAGTTGCTACTCTGGACAGGGAGGGATACAAGAGGACTCCAAGTAAATGGGGTGCCAGGTGGGTCATCTCTTTTAATTCTATTTTGCTTACTATCATGGAAAATGGGCACTTGATGGCACAAAACAGCAAAAACAACCAAAACAATGGCAGCTTTCCCAGCTCAAGGAATTAATAGTTCTGGAGAGTGAGTCTTGACTGAGAGCTCCATCCTCTATGAAGTACAGGTTCAGATTGAAACATCTATCCCTAGGGTATCTGGGCTCTGACCAGAAGGGATGGAGTTAGTTACCTTCACTCTGTGTTTTCTCAGCACTGCGGGTGTGAAAAGAAATGATGCTGAAAGTGACAGTGCCCCCTCTGGCCCTGAGGTGGTATCACTTACCTCTAAAGAGCCCAGAATGTGATCCTTTGACGCGCATGTGTGACATTAGCCAAGATAAAAAAAAACAAGCATAGTCTACAAAAGTGTGCCTTATCCATAAAAAAGGATGCACCCAGCCCCAGGGCTGATCAGGGAAGTACTAAGAAGTGATTGTCTTGCTTGCATAGCTGGGGTACAGAATAAGGTAGGCCATTTTCTTTAAAAAAAAAAAATATATATATATATATATATATGTATTGTGAAGGACAGCCGGGTCCCATGCCCGGCAGGGACGCCCCTGCTGCTTATGTTCCGGGGGAGCCTCCATGGACAGTCCAGTACCTCCCCCGGGACGCTTGGTGGCAGCCTTCCTGGCCGACTGTGTTTTCCCAACCACCCGCAGGGCTCCATGGGAGATGGAGTCCTCCACAGCTTGGTTGGGGCCCGGCGTGGCCGCTAGGGGGAGCTGCCTGCTTCCCACAGCCCGGCTGGACGAGCCTGCAGCCCCACCCGGAAGTCCAATTAGGACCAGGTGGTTAACCTGGAACGCTTCCGGGTGGGCTATAAAAGGGCCCAGCCACCACCACTCGGGAAGCCAGAGTTGGGAGGAAGAAGGAGACGAAGCTTGTCTGGGAGGAGTGGTGGAGAATTGTGGTTTTTGTGTGAGTTTTGTGCTTTGGGACTGTGTTTGGGCTGTGTGGCACGGGGAAGACGTGTCACACAGCTGAAGAAAAAATAAAGCCTGTGTGTTTTAGTACACGTGCCTCTGCGTGGTCTGTGCCGGGTCGGGCGCTATATAGCGCCTTTTACAATATATATATATATATATATATATATATATATATATATATATATATAATTAGGGTTGGGCAAGTTAACACATTATTATTGCATTAACGCATTAATTAATTAATGCTGACAATTATTTTTTCACGCATTAACGCAGATCTTGTTATTATAATAATTATTTTGAAAGCCTCAGTCTCACTATTGATCGATAGATATCAGTGATCTTCTTGTTACAGCGCTTTTCGATATGCTTTTGCTAGAAGGAAAGTTAGCTTTGTTGATATGACCTCAATTCCTTGCATGTGCATGAGTAGTGAAGAGTAAACAGCTTCTAAAGTGGCATGTGAATAGATACCAAAGTGAATGCTCAAAGCAAAATAATCCATGGATGACTTTTTTCGTATTATCGCTGAATCGGACTTTTGATGCAAGTGATCTGGAGATGTAGATCGAAAACAAAAGTGAGGTACCAGCATCAGTTGATCGGTCCACAGCTGATCGTGGTGCTGAACATGCTCGTGTAGCTGATGGATCTATGGCAATGTTCGCCTGGCTGCACAGACACTTACAATGACAGGAGGTAGAAACCACATTGTGTCTCACTGCAACTGCCACCCCCGAGCACCCATCTGACAAAGGCAGCCAGCGAGCCACCCGTCACACAGCCACTGCTGCCGCAAACTGCAAACAGGCACCGACAGCAGGCACAACAAGCAGCAACAGACTTTTTATGTTGATTTATGTGTGAAACCATTGCTTTGTGCACTTTTCAGATAAACTGAGCTTTTTGGAAAAAATATTAGCCCTCAAAGAGTTGCTACTAAACAATGTTCAGCATACCACCTGGATGATGCGACAACATCCATTTTGCGGCAGTACACATTAGCTGTTAGGTGGTGAAGGAGTGAGAGGTAGTTAGCCAATTAGAATCAGGCAATAATTAGGGGGCCAGAATGACCTGGCTGTGGTGAGCAATTTAGTCAGGGCATCGTGATACACCCTACTCTTTGCAAAGGATTCCAGGGAATCTTTTAAGACCACAAAGAGTCAGGACCTTGGTTTTACATCTCATTCATAGGATGGCATCATTTTTACAGCACAGTATCACCAACACTGCAATGGGGCATTGGGATCCACACCCAGCAACTGGGTAAACACCCTAGATGGTCTCACCAACACTACTTACAGCAGCAACCCAAGCTTTTTGTGGTTGGTCGCCCATCCAAGTACTGGCCAGGCCTGAACATGCTGAGCTTCAGGTGGATTACCTGTTCTGAAGTGCATGTGGTTTGGCTGCTGGATTACTACCAACAATTCAATAGGGCTGGAAGGGAAAGGATGTTTCTGCATGTCAGGCACTTTAAGTGGGTTTCATAGCAGGCGTTAACATGATGTAGCACCTTATTTGACACATTAGATCAATTTTAACAAGAACCTCATCATTCCTGTTTACTTAATTTCTCTAAAAAAAGTAGCAAGTAGTTCAGTTTTGAAGGTCCCCAAAATATTACTGTCTTAACACAATACTTCTTAATTTATTCCATGTATCAATTAGACTCTATGCGAAGAAATAATTTCTAACATTTATCCTAAATTTACTCTTAACTAGTTCCTTCAAATCCTAGTTGAACAAATTTTACAATAACAACTAGCATACACTATACCAATTTCCTAACATAATTTTGAGCACCATAAAATGGCTAAATAACCACTTGAGTCTGAATACTCCTCTGGAGGCAAATATAGACAGTAACTGTGTGTGAAAGTGAAGATCTTTTTCTTTTACAAATTGGGGATCACAGAGCTAGGAAAGACATGCCTCAGTATTTACAACTGTGTAGCTAAATGATAAATTATGACTCACACAGCACTGATTGGCATCTCCCTTAAGCAAGGCAAGAGAAAAGGTTTTATATTTAGCAAATAACATTACTTCTTTTATCTACAGTATGTCTATTCTTTAACACATTTTTAGTCCCTCTGAAATGTAACCTATATAAACTGCTCAAAAAAATTAAAAGAACACATCAGATCTCAATGGGAAAAAAATACTGCTTAATATCGATAATGATATGGACTGGATAATGTGATAGGAATGAAAGGATACCACACTGTTGATGGCTGAATTCAAAGACACCCTGAAAATCAAAGTGAAAAAATGATGCGGCAGGCTAGTACATTTTGCTGAAGTTTCATTGCAACAACTCAAAATCGTACTCAGTAGTTTGTATGCCCCCCCCCATGTGTTTGTATGCATGCCTGACAATGTCTGAGCATGCTCCTAATGAGACGATGGATGGTGTCCTAGGGAATCTCCTCCCAGATCGGGACCAGGGCATCACTGAGCTCCTGGTCAGTCTGAGGTGCTACCTGGCGACATTGGATGGACCTAAACATAATGTCCCAGAGTTGTTCTATTGGATTTAGGTCAAGCGTGTATGGGGGTCAGTCAATGGTATCAATTACATCATCCTCCAGGAACTGCCTGCATACTCTCACCACATGAGTCCGGGCATTGTCATACATCAGGAGGAACACAGGACCCACTGCACCTGCATAGGGTCTGACAATGGGTCCAAGGATTTCATCCCGATACCTGATGGCAGTCAAGGTGCCATTGTCTAGCCTGCAGAGGTCTGTACGTCCCTCCATGGATATGCCTCTCCAGACCATCACTGACCCACCACCAAACCAGTCATGCTGAATGATGTTACAGGCAGCATAACGTTCTCCAGTGCTTCTCCAGACCCCTTCACGTCTGTCACATGTGCTCAGGGTGAACCTGCTTTCATCTGTGAAAAGCACATACATGTGTTTTGGCTCTGCCATGAGTCTCAATTCTGTCCAGTTTCATCAAGTTCTACTTTAAAAGTATTACACACTTCATGTTAAGACCCCAGGTAGTTTACATGAAGCAGACACTCTGAATATTCCCAGAGAGTATTGTGATGAATGAGAGAAATGTCTTGCAGGTATAAATGTTATGTTGCAGCTAACATCAGAAAACTGTAGGATACAAATGTGGATGTGAGAAGAATGTACTGTATACAGTAATGGTATACTGTAAAGTGTATATAATTAGATAGAAGTTGTTTTGAATGTTAATTTTGATGTTGAAGTGAGTTACATCCATAATTTGTGTTTATAATCAAACAACTGTGATGTTGCTTACAATTTACTCTGCTGTAGTATTATTTAGGTCTAAAGGTACGGTTCTCCTATCACAATAATATGCAAACAATTCTTGTTTCCTTTTGATGGGCTCATTGCAGTGAAATTAAAGTTATTGATTCAAAGCTCCCATTCAAATGGCTTTTGATTCATGCATTGAGCCGACAGAGTGAGTTTGGTTCTTGAGAGGACAGTCTATCAAAGTTCATGTAATGACTCAGATTTCTGAAAGGAAACATTATCATCTTTTTTTTTAGATTTATGGTTTAGAAATTTAAATGCCTTTATTAGGTATGCAGTGGGTAGTATGTTTTGAATGAAGATGTTTTCTTGTGTATGAAAGGGCACAAATGAAGATCTAGCATTTTGTATTAAATGCAAAATTCATTTGATTGTAGCAAATGTTCTTGAAAGTAGAACAGATAGCGCTAGATGATATTACTCACAACCATACACCTTTTAAACAGCTAATCACGTTAGCAATAGATGCTATGTCAGTTCATCTCGTAGGTACTTGGCTCCACAGCATTTACCGTCATCACACATTGATTTTCCATCACAAAATAAAAGCCATTGCTGTCTCCAAAAATATTCAATTCAGTTTAATTTTGTGCAGCGATCTTCAGTGAGTGCAGGTGTAGGGTCTTATGATCTTGCATACATCACGTAAATTTTAACTAAACATTTCTTCAGTGGGCAGTGTGTTGACACAATAAGTAGTAGTGCCATCTCACAGCTCAGTGTCCTCATTGTTTGTAAGAAGATTCCACATTCTCTCCATTTCAGCATCTTTTCACATTACCAAAGAGTATGGTTTAGGGTTAATTAGCTATTTCAAAATGACCCCAGTGTGTGTGGGTGTGTGTACCTGAGCTGGCCCTGCGATTGACTGGCAACCCAGTTCAGGGTTGTTTCCTGCCTAGATTTTGTCCCTGTGAACCTAGATGAATTTTAGAAATAATATGATATGATGAATTTCATCACTGCAAGCACATTTTTATCCATTTATAACAGGTGTGAGCAACCTCTGTCCTGGAGGTCTGCAGTTGCAGCAGGTTTTTGTTCCAACCTAGTTGCTTAATTAGAAAACAATCCTTGCAAATAATTTAATAGTATGGCTTGTTTGTGTTTTACTTCTGCAATTTCAGGTCATTCTTCATATTGTAGATTTTTTTTCCTTTCTAAGAGTATCATTCAAAGGATCTGAAGCCTAAAACAAATGAAAACTTCTCAGTCCTTCACTTTTTTCTGTTCACTTTCCTTCACTTTTTCCTTCTGAGTATTTTATTAAGCCAAACAATGCACAATGAATACAAACAGGTATTCACAGGTAATGAAAACAAGCTGGATGGGGAACTGCTGGTTCTTTTGTCATTAGCATCTTATTGCTAACAAGGAGCAATTAAAAACAGGGAATGTAGCTTTTCAAGACTAAAATAAGCAACAAGGGTTCAAATATATTAACAAGTGAGACAACTAAAATGAAGCAGAAAAATGTCACTAAGTAATAAGTGCTTCATCAGCAATAAATAACTGCTAATGAAGCAATTGGGTTAGATCAAAAACCTGCAGCCCTCCAGGACAGATTGTAAGAGCCGATCTTGGAAAGTTAATGTCTGATGTTAAATTTCTATAGAACAACAGTTTCTTAGAGCTTATTGTATAGCCTTTTTCCTTCTGCAAGTTAACATGAGATAGAATTGTCTTTGCTACGTATATCTGTAGAACAGAGTGTTAATTAAACCTGTGAGGAAATAGTCTTACTGCTAGCATGGACTATTAGATATGTTGCAAATAGGAGGTGGCATAAAGTTTTCTGACCATGCTTAGCATGCTTACCGTTTCGAAACGAATATGACTATATAACTATACCTATACTATATAACCAAACCTAGAGAAATGAAACAAGATATATACAGTAAGTCTTAAACAGAACTCTTCTTAAACAAGAACTTTTCTTTAATATCAATGTTTTATCTATTTTTGTGTGAATTGTTTTGCTTTGAAATTTTACTAAAACTTTTAAAACAAAGATATTTGGTCTGTGGAATTATTTGAACACGTGTCATACTGTTGCTTGAATCATCCTTTGACGTAAACTAAAAGTTGCAGAACTTTGGTAATTTTGGATAAACGCAGCTACACTAATGTTGCTCAGCCCTGATTTATAAAATTAAAGAAAAGTTATGTATAAATTTAAAAAAACTAGAAGTTTAAAAGAACCTTGACCAAGAAAATCTTATAAAAACATAAAATACACAAAGAAGTTGTCTGAGGTTGGTGTCTTCCAGCTCCTGAAAACTAAGTTCAGTAAAGTCAGTGTGAAAATCAGGCACCCTCACTGTGTCCATGGGGACTTTTTTCTACACAATATGGTGTTCTACCCAATGCTAAAGATGTGCACGCTATGTTAATTGTTTACCCAAAATCGACCCAATACAGTATGTGAGAATGTGTGCATATACATGTGTACCATGCCATGGACTGACACTTTATCCAGGTAAGGTTGCTTTCTAATGCTGAATGCAAATGAGGTTATCTGTGATTACAAGGAGTCGATAATTTTGTATGAAAAAACAAATATAGTACTTTTCAGAAACAATATTATTCTGAGCAGCAGAAGTAAAGTAAAACAGTATATGCACAGTGAAAAAGAAAGTCATAGATAATCAGAAGTTGAGTTAATAAATTCCAACACTTTTCTCAATAGCTCTTTACTTATATAAAACAGCCTACATTCTTATGTAACATGGAAGTGACTGATACTACCAGTTCATGTGCATTTGTACCCAACAACAGTGGCTGTGTGCCTGACAACCAGCATGATAACTAAAACGAGTTTAACTTCATTGGCATAAAGCCCAAACTAAGAAAAAAATAACTTAAAAAATAAGCAAATATTAAAACTAGAGGAAAGCATGAGCAATTGCATTAAAATGGCATTAAAAATGCATGGAATCGGACTGTAGTAAAACAAGCAAGTTTTTTATAATGGAAAGAGAGAGGCATGAAAGCTTGTTGAGTGCATATTAATATCTTAGAAATCTAGTATTTGACTGGTGTATTATATTATATTCTATATTTTAAGTATAGCTCTGACTTTTGGTGGCCCACTTAATGGTAAAGCCTCATTAGGCTGCCATGTTTTAATGCCAGCAGCTAGATGTTATTTGGATGTTGCAAGTGAATCCCTTGTTTCACGTTTTAAAAAAAAAAACTGATAGCAGACTCCCAAAACTGTTGTGTGCTCTCAAAGTAAAATGACTATTCTTACCAAGCTGCTCTGCCCAGCATCTGACAGTCAATAAATAACCAATTTAAAAGCATTTGAAACAAAGAGAATTTCCCACTAGAAAGGCCTGGTTTGGGGAGAGATAATGTTTAAAATTCCAATCTATCCAAATGCACCCATTTATTATTTCACTGATTTTTTTTTTTTTTTTTTTTTTTGTGTCCACTTAAGAGACATAGGAGACCTGTGTCTGTCTTGGCTGCATTATTCACAGTGGCTCTGAATGGGACACCAGTCCATCTCAGGACACAGTCATTAACATGGACTCAATTTTTAATCAACAACACTGGTCGGCACCAAAATCCCCTCACATTCAGGTGCATTTCAATAAATTAGAATATCATCGAAAAGTTAATTATTTCAGTAATTCAATTCAGAAAGTGAAACTCATATCTAGATTCATTACACACAGAGTGATATATTTCAAGCATTTATTTCTTTTCATTTTACTGATTATAGCTTACAGGTAATGAAAAATCAAAATTCGGTTTCTCAGAAAATTAGAATATTACATAAGACCAATAAGAAAAAAAAGATTTTGAATACAGAAATGTTGGCCTACTGAAAAGTATGTCCATGTACGCACTCAATACTTAGGACTCCTTTTGCATGAATTACTGCATCAATGCGACATGGCATGGAGGCGATCAGCCTGTGGCACTGCTGAGGTCTTATGGAAGCCCAGTAGGCTTTGATAGCGGCCTTCAGCTGGTCTGCATTGTTGGGTCTTGTGTCTCTCATCTTCCTCTTGACAATAGCCCATAGATTCTGTATGGGGTTTAGGTCAGGCAAGTTTGCTGGCTAATCAAGTGCAGTGATACTATGGTCATTAAACCAGGTATTGGTACTTTTGGTAAGTTGTCAGCAGAGGGAAGCATGAAGTGCTCTAAAATTTCCTGGTAGACGGCTGCACTGACTTTGGACTTGATAAAACACAGTGGACCAACACAAACAGATGACATGGCTCCCCAAATCATCACTAACTGTGGAAACTTCACACTGGACCTCAAGCAGCTTGGATTTGGTACCTCTCCACTCTTCCTCCAGACTCTGGGACTTTGATTTCCAAATAAATGCAAAATTAACTTTCGTCTGAAAAAAAGGACTTTGGACCACTGAGCAACAGGTAAGAAGTTTCTGACATTGCCTCTGGTTCAGGAGTAGCTTGACACAAGGAATGCGACAGTTGTAGCCCATTTCCCAGATACATCTGTGTGTGGTGGCTCTTGAAGCACTGACTCCAGCTGCAGTACACTCCTTGTGAATCTCCCCCAAATTCTTGAATGGGCTGTACTTCATAATCCTCTCAAGGCTGCAGTTATACCTGTTGCTTGTATACTTTTTTCTGCCAAATTTTTTCCTTCCACTCAACTTTCCATTGCAATGCTTGGATATAGCACTCTGTGGATAGCCAGCTTCTTTAGCAATTACCTTTTGTGGCTTACCCTTCTTGTGGAGGGTGTCAATGACTGTCTTCTGGACAACTGTCAAGTCAGTAGTCTTCCCCATGATTTTATGGTCTACTGAACCAGACTGAGAAACCATTTAAAGGGACAGGACACCTTTGCAGGTGTTTTGGGTTAATTAGCTGAGTGGAGTGTGACACCATGAGTCTATAATATTAAACTTTTTCACAATATTCTAATTTTCTGAGATACTGAATTTTGGCTTTTCATTAGCTGTAAGCCATAATCAGCAAAATGAAAAAAAATAAATGCTTGAAATATATCACTCTGTGTGTAATAAATCTATATAATATATGAGTTTCACTTTTTGAATTGAATTACTGGAATAAATTAACTTTACGATGATATTTAAATTTTTCTCCCAGCATCATAATGGAATCTCATAGGAAACGCCTCTCATCTGCAGTGATGATGAAGTGTATCTGTCTTCAGGCAGTGAAACTGAAACAGTCAGTGAAACTGAAAGTGATTCTGGGAATTCGAAAGTGACACTTCCATCACTTGCATATGTGCTGTGTGCTGTTCATATTATTATTATTTTTATTCATCATTATTATTATTTGTATCATTATTATACTTTCTACACTTCTTTGTACTTTTAGTGTTTTTGCACATAACACTAAGGAGGGTTATTGAGAAGTTCAGAAAGATGCCTTTTTATGTTCAGAAGAGAGAAAGTTGATATTTAAATGGTGTTTACAGAAATTTGCAAGATTGGTAAGCAAATGATAAAATAATTCACTCCCTTCCTTTACTGGAAAAAAATGTGCCACAGTTTTCTTGGGAGTACAAAGGTGGATGACTACAAAGAACTCATTGAGGATCTTCTCTCTTCCTATGTAACATTTAAGTGTGACAGGTGTCTTTAAAAATGCATTTCCTACGCTCTTGTTTGGATTGCTCACAAGAACAAAAGAGTGGTCTCTGATGAATGTGGAGAAGTTCCACAAGGACATCACTCAAATGAAAAGACATTAGAGTGGAAGGATGGAGTGAATGTATGTTAGCGGACATCTTTTGGTCATTCTACCGTGAAACACCTTCAGAGTATCGATAATAAGAGGCAAAAAGTACCAAGCGACTATTTTTGTAAGTAATAATTGCATTCAAAGCAATTATACAATTCTTTCAGGTCTAAATAAGATCTAAACAATTAATTTCCTTCATCTCTCAAAAACTGGATATGACAGAGCAGTTCTTTTGCCAGAGTTGAATTGAGCACCCTCATATTTAATTGCAACACCTTAAATATTTGATGTGAGTGAAATTTTGCTTTGTATTTTTTCTTTGTAGACCAATATGATTAATCTATATTTATAAAAGCCAAATACCACTGACTCACTCATCACAAAATCTCCCAAATCATGAGGACTTGGGACTTGAAATTTACCTTTGGCCCACAGGTGTTTGCTAAGAAACAGTTTTAAAAATTTCGTGGTCCAAGTGTGAAATTTCTTATAGTTTATTAGACCCGTTTCTATGTGTGTCCGCTTTTCACAAGAGAACTACTTAACGGATTTAGATTGGCTTTTTTTCTATAATTTGCTTGAACATTCCATTGATTTTGTGACTTTCTCATTGTGCTAAGTATGATAGTTTGCTTGCGGTACTGATTTATTAGCGTGAATCTGAGAGAGACTCATCAGGCTGCGGGGAGAGGGGCGGGGCCCTTCTCACTCACGTATCTGCCTCTTGGTGTAACCTTAACTTTGCTTAGTTAGCAAACAAGAGAACTACTTAATGGATTTAGATCTTTTTTTACTATAATTTGCATGAACATTCCAGTTGATTTTGCGACTTCTCTCATTGCGCTAAGAATCATAGTTTGCTTGCAGGAGCAGTATAGTCACGCTAATCCGAGACAGAGACTGCGGGGCGAGGGTAGGGGGAAGAGTGACGTCAGGAGTAGGGAGCTGGGCGGAGCCCTACTCACTGTCCTGTTTCACTAATACATGGGTAAAGCCACGGGGGGATGGCTAGTCTAGAATATTAGAATATGGAAGGAGAATCAGAGTACCAGGAGGAAAATCTAATGCAGAAATGGGGAGAATAAAATCTACATCAGTAGTGCTCAGGTCAGTGGTTCATACCAAGACCTTGAAGACAGCCACATTTAACCAAGCTTACCACCCACTGTATAAATATGATAAAATTTGATTAAGGAACATTTGGGGTTGCTAGTGTACCTGCATCTCACTATATATGTGTAACATCATAAAATAGTTTATTTACATGAAGCTCAAAGAAAATCAATTTTGGTGGACTCTCTCGATAATTTTTTAGAATAAATGAATACGGGTGTTCATATGTGACAAGAAATGAATTATTTAGTTTGTTATAAATAACAGCTTAAACCCTATTCTTCACATACTGTATGTCCTCATTGAAAAAACAGCTTTTGGCAGCTGAGCATTATTAAGCAGCTGAATAACTAAAAGCACTTCATTTCTTCCCTTGACAGCCAACATGATGTTTCTGCAGCTGATCTACAGAATTTGGAAGCATTTATTTAAAATTCATCTCATTTCTGTCCCTCAGGAATTGTCTGGTAGTGTATCATGAGTGTCCCTCTACTTAAGCATTCAATTTTCTTTTTGTGGGCTTTTAAAGTTTAAAGGTGAAGTACAACTTTTGCAATTTTTTCATTATCGACTTTTTAGGAACCCATTAAAACTGGAAGCTTATGAATAGAGGAGAACACCAGGTCAGATAATAGCCTTTGCAAAGACATCATCCTCTTTGTTTTGCTTCCTATTGTTCAGTTTTCTGTATGGCTGTTCACACAGCTCAGGCTCTGATTCCTGCTCTTCCTTTCTCCTGCCACGCGGAGGAAGAATAGCACTCTGTTATGGATAAATCTACGAAAAAGTACCCTGATGATGGAAAGGTATGCTAGCAAGATCATTTCAGATGAACTGCTGGCAAGATATCTATCAGTCATACAGTATCTAAGTATTTTTGTTGTATGTGGTGAAAAAACATACACATTCAAAGGATTCATAGGCAATTTACAAACAAAATGAGCATACTGTATTTCATTCTAATTAACTTGTTTGGTTAGTGACAAATGAGAAAGACCCCAACTAATCAGTCAAGCAACTGCAAGGCACAATAGTGTAATACTATAAAAAATATCCATTCCCAGTAATTGGAGTGTCACATTGGCACTAGGGTCAGTTCTTGCTGCTGAATAAATGTATTGCTTATTGGAACAGATTACCTCAGCTCTCAGTCAGAAATCGTATAAATTAATAAAATGTGAGGCTTGTTTCTCTACAAAATTTACAAAGACATTGTGTTTGCATACATCAACTCACTCACTTGTTCAGATTCTGTTTTTTTTTTTAATAACCACTGGTTAAGAGGAAATAAAGTGCAAATAAAAAGATACCATTCGCTAAATAGCTCACTTGATTTTACATTTACTTTGGTGAATGTTAGTCAAAAATAAATTGTTTTTAAAAGCATTTTAAATAGTGTTATTATTTGTCAGTAGAGAAACACAGAAGCTGTGATGTAAGGTACTTGTACTTGATAATCATGCTGTCTGGAGAGTGACAACAAGTTTCATGTGGATTACCTCACACAAGTAAATATTTCACTGTACTTTGTATACATGACAATAATGACCCTAAAATCTATAATAATCTGTTCTGAGAACCTCTGTGTTTTCAAATGATAATTTTGATGATTGTGTTAACTTTTAATTTGCTGAATGAAAAAATCAAAATTTATTGTAATATGACCCAACAACATTTTTAATACAGTAGGAACTGAGGATAAGCATCACTAAATATGAGTCGAAAACCTTCATCATCCTGCTTATCAACTCTTAGTGACTTGGTGATTTAGTTGTTTGCTGAAATATGTAAAGCCTTCGAGTTAAAGGAGGAAAGCAAGACATTTTTCTCCCAAAGTCTTTTGGTCTTCCCAAATTTTTTCGAACTTTCCCTTTCTATTTCTGTCTCTCCTTTGAGTTGTGTGTACAGTATATAGTGTGGTCCCCAGCCGGGGCTGGAGCCCGGCCGGGACGCCCAGGAGGACCGGAGGAGGGCTTGTGCCTCCTCCAGACCGCGAGGGGCCGATCGCCCTGGTTGTATTGGGGGCCACGGGTAGAGGGCTTGGAAGCCCAACCCTGTAGGGGCCCGTGGCCACCCCCAGGCGGCGCTCAGGTGCCTGAGGAACCCTGGAGCCCAGCACTTTCGCCATACCAGGAAGTGCTGGGGGGAAGACGACAGGGGACACACGGACGGCTTCCGGGTGCGCAGCCAGCACTTCCGCCACACTGTGGTGTGGCTATGACTGATTGCCGGGAAGCAGCTGGAGCCCATCCGGGTTCCCATATAAGGGGCTGCCTCCTTCCAGTCAGCGGTGGATGTCAGGTGGAAGAGGACAGAGCTGGAGAGAGGACGGGAGGCGGCCAAAAGAGAGGCACAAAGACTGGAAGAGTGTGGCCTGGACATTGGGGGAATCGGTGCTGGAGGCACTGGCGGTGCACGTGAGCACAATTTGTAAATATTCTTTGTAAATAAACGGTGTGTGGTGGAACCATGTTGTCCGTCTGCCTGTGTCCGGGTCCCAGTCCACAATAGGCAAAGCAAGAAACTGGAGTGTGCAAGATGTAATGCACTATGATTAAGCTCCAAGCTGATTATTAATTGGTATAGAAAGTAATAATCAATATAAATGGCATTGCAAACAATTACTTTAATTTCTTTAATTGATGTTTGCGTAAATAAATAAATATCTTCTAAGCAATCCAATGACAGTTTTTTTTTTTATTTGTCACATAATTTTTGTTTACAGTTAGTGTCTGCGTACTTGAAATTGCTCACACGTGCATACTGTTAATGTCCAAAATCTTTAGGATCAGTGGCCTCATCCCTCCCTGCAGTACCTTCAGGGTAGAGTTTTGATGTTCCCTCTCGGTTTTCTCCAGAGACTGTGGTTTTCACTTAATATATATCTGTATTTAGAAGAATCATATATAGCATAGATTTGATAAAGCACTGATAGCTCACTTCTTTTTCGTCTTTTGGCTGCTTCTGTTATGGGTTGCCGCAGTGAATCATTTGTTTGCATATTTTCCTGTTCGCCAACTCTACTTTCTGTATCCTCACCATTCCACTGACCTCCCTCTCATTTAAATACATGTATTCTGTCTTGTTCCTACTGACCTTCATTCCTCTCCTTTCTAGACCATATCTCCACCTCTCTACGGTCTCCTCAACCTGCTCCATACTCTCGTTACAGATCACAATGTCATCTGCAAACATCATAGTCCACAGGGACTCCTGTCTAATCTCCTCTCTCAACTAGTCCTTTACCATTTCATACAAAAAAGGGGTCAGAGCAGATCCCTGGTGTAAAACCACCTCAGCCTTGAACACATATGTCACTCCTACCACAGACCTCACCACTGTCACACTTCCCTATCCTGTACATATCTTGTACCACTCTTATATACTTCTCTGCCATGCCAGCTTCCTCATATAATACCACAACTCCCCTCTTGGGACCCAGTCATATGCAAGTCACCAAAGACACAGTACAACTCCTTCTGGCCTTCTCTATACTTCTTTATCAACACAATCAGAACAAACACCATATCTGTAGTGCTCTTTCATGGCATGAAACCATACTGCACTGAAACCATACTCATTAATCATCACCTTCTTTCTTAACTTACTGTAGTTTCCACTACTCTTTCCCAGAACTTAATGCTGTCACATTCTATTCATTCGTCAACCTCTCAAAGTACTCTTTCTACCTATTCAACACTCTCCTCGTAAGTACGTTTCATCATTATACTCTAACCTGCTGCTCATCCTTCCTAGCTTTGAAACTCTGCCTAGCCAATCGGTACAGGTCCTCTTCTCCCTCCTTAGTGTCCAGCCTCTCATACAATTCATCATATGTCTTATCTTTAGCCTTCGACTCCTTTCTCTTCACTTTATGCCTTACAGTATCTCATTGTATTCCTGTCTACTTTCTTCATCTCTCTGATTATCCTACTTCTTCTTTGCCAATCTCTTCCTCTGTATACTCTCATGTACTTCCCAATTCCACCACCAAGTTTCCTTGTCCTGCTTCCTCTGTCCATATGTCACACCACCCTTACCACTTCTGCCATAGTTGCCCAGCCATCTGGTAACTCCACCTTACAGTCTTTCTTTTTTAAATTCCACAATTTGATACTAACTCTGTCCTCACTCTCCTCCTGTTCTTGGTCTCCAGTGTCATCCTACAGACCACCATTTCATGCTGCCTAACTACACTTTCCACAGCCACCACTTTGCATCTCCAATCTCCTTCAGACTGACTCTCCTGCAAAGGATATTATTCTCCTGTGTGCATCTTCCTCCATTCTTGTATGTCACCCTGTGTTCCTCCCTTTTTTCAAAATACATATTTACCACAGCCATGTCCATCCTTTCCTCAAAATCCACTATCATCTGATCTTCTGCATTTCTTTCTTGACACCATAACTACCCATCATCTCCCCATCCCCTCTTTTCCCTTCACTAACATGTCCACTGAAATATGCTCCAATCACTCACTCCAGAAATCTTCTTTCTCATCTATCACACACCCAACTTGCAGGGTGTACGTACTAACAACATTCATCATCACACCTTCAATTTCCACCTTCATAATCATCACTCTGTCCGGCTCTCTTTTCACTTCCAAAATGCTCTTGACATACTGTTCCCCTACCCCATTTTTCCTCCCATCCACGCCATGGTAGAATAATCTGAACCCACCTCCGATGCACCTGGCCTTACTTCCCTTCCATCTGGTCTCTTGCACGCACAACATATCAACCTTCCTTCTATCCATCATATTGGCTAACTCTCTCCCTTTACTAGTCATACTGCCAACATTCAAAGTTCCTACCCTCACATACACTCTCATACCCTTCCTTCTCTCATCCTCCCTCTGGACATGCCTTCCCCCACTTCTTCTCCTTCGGCCACCAGTAGCCCAATTTCCCCCAACACCTTGTTGGTCAACATTACTTGTGGTGGCCATTGTTAACCCAGGCCTCAAATGATTTGGTATGAAAATCTGAGTTGTTGTTGCATATTGATCTGGCAAAAGTTTACACTGGATGCCCTTCCTGATGTAATCCTCCCCATCTATGTGGGATTGGGACTGGCACGAAGAAACACATTGATTTATGCATACCCCTGTGGTTGGGTTAATAAAGTACCTATAGCACAGAATATATGTAATTTGACAACAGATAATTCATATACTGTATGTGAGTGAAAATAAAATTTTGTTATTGCAGTCATTCTTTTTAATTCAGAATATCTCATGTTAATGTATTTTATTATATCATGTGATTCTCAGACCTGCTTAATCCAATACTGGACTGGGGGGTCCAGAGCCTATCCTAGAAGACCTGGGCACTAGGCAAGAAACAGCCCTGAACATGGTGCCAGACCTTTGCAATGTATTAATGCCTTTTTAATGTGTATTAATTACTAATTTTAGGGGTGGAAGCTTCTTCCCCATGTAGATTATTTTCTTAGGTAATTAATAGTTTAATGAAGAAATGAGACAATTTCTTGTGCAATGTATACCAAGTTATAAATTACCCATAAGAATCAGAAGAGGAGACGTTGATAACAGAAAGTTTATATGTTACATTATTACATGTTGTAAATAAAGACAAATATTGCAAAACTATAATTAGGCATTATTATCTACACAATATATCCAGCATACCACATGCACTTGAATCTTGAGCATTTAGGAGAAATAGCCTACCAATTTATTTTTAAAATAAATTTATTACAGAATTCAGTACATAAATTTAGTTTTATATCAAAAGAAATAATTTTTGTTTAAATATTAGATAACATTGTTCAGTTTTACATTAGATCATCACAAGACTCAAATTTTTACTCCTCAACATCAGATTATTGAAACAAAATGAATGATTACTATTATTATGGAAAACTATTCTGCATGGTAAGAAAAAATAAATGAAACTTATGTCTTAATTAAAAAAGGCTCCTCATATCTATTGACTATTACTGCAACTTAGTAACTATAGATTTCATCTAACCACCAAGGGGGTAAACCAGTCCAACTTGGTGCCAGTCTTAAGCCCAGATAAATAGAGAGGATCAGTGTCAGCTGTAAACCTCTAATGATGGCATCAGTCCAATCAGAAATCAACCCGCATAAAAGTAGGAAGAAATAATGAGGAGATAGAAGGAAAAAGTAGCTAGCAACTTGCGTTTTCCTCGAAATACAAGTAGTGCTAGTGCCATATTTGCCATATTCTTCAGTGAATGTGCCAAATGCATTTCATCAATACTGCTAAAGATGTATTTTTCTGTTTCTTTTTAAGAGCTAAAATTATTTGTGCCCAGGACTGATTCCTATCCTTCTATCTGGTGGCTTTAGGATAGGCTACTGCCAGCATGATCCTGAAGCACATTTGTCATGTTTGCTAATGGATGGGTAGATAAAATTATCTGAAAAAAAAGAAAATGGCAGTTTGTTTGGCCAGGAGTTTGTTTTGCATGTCAAGCACATGATAAGTCTGCTCTCCTTTTGTGATTCTATTTCAACACAGAGATGTGATTGGTTGTTATTCAGGCTTAAACAGTATATTTTTTCAAAAAATGATCATAAACAATAAATTTAATCCTACTGCTTTCACCTTTACCAATTATCAATAATTTTAAACCACCATAGAATCATTTTAATCATTTTAAAAATATTACTTACCAGAGGTTTTAGATGCTGTGCTCCACAGTGGGTAGTTCTCCTCACTTTAAGTATCTCCTCTCCAAGCCGATGAAAATACATTATCCTTAAACCACTGTAAAGAAAATTGTGAGAAATCTACTTCAATTACTCTTCTGAAAAGAAAGGAAATACAGGAAGGGGTGCTTGAAAAGGAGTTAAACGGGAAGTTTCTGCTTGTTTCTCCATCTGTAACCTGCATGAACAATTAAAATCCTGACTTGACTCTGTCCTCCTGTTTAACCATAAATAGGATCCAAACACATATATGTGGGTTTTAAAATAAGCCCGATTTAGAGCATGACAAAATGTGTAACATAAAATCTTTGCACAAAATTGTTGTACTTTTTGGTTTAGGATTATATATATAGAGAGAGTAGATTAGATTATACCTGTATATATATTTAATTTTTTTCTTTGTATCACCAAATTGTCCACTAAATACATCAATTTTTGCATTAATAATAATAATAATAATAATAATAATAATAATAATAATTTTTTGCATTTATATAGCGCTTTTCTCACTACTGAAAGCACTCAGCAATTGAAGGTTAAGGGCCTTGCTCAAGGGCCCAACAGGCCAGAGTCCCTATTGGCATTTGTGGAATTCGAACCGGCAACCTTCCAATTGTCAGTGCAGATCCCTAGCCTCAGAGCCACCATTGGTGAAAAAAAAATTCTCACAATGTCTTATTTGCAGTCCTTACATATTCAAGGTACTATACAGTAGACTCAAACACAATGGAGGAAAATAATACAGTGTGATTTTCTATAAATCTTCTTGGAATTCTTTGATAATCCTATTGGTTCTAGTGTCTTGGAAAACAAACAACTCCAGGCTTATTCTATTATTTACAAGAACAGTCAGGGATGCTGTGACCCAATATTTTGCTGCCAACAACAATAGCATTTCCTGCAGACTAACTTAACTGTGATGAGAGAAATGCTGTATTTTCTCACTGATAGCCATGGAGATAAAGTATATTTGCCAGGATGAACTGCTGTTTTACAATATCATGTTCCTGAAATGAAGAAGTGTGTTATTCTTTGGATCTCTAATATACCATACATTCAGAAATATTTGTTTACAAGTATGCTAGTAAATAAAGATGTTCTTAGAGTATATCTGAAAAAGAAATCAGAGTGAAATCATAATTTCCCTTCACAGTGTGCATTCTTAAAACATCTTTTATTATATTTACTGGATAATGCACCCTCTGTTCTTAATTGCTGTTGATCTGTTGCTTGTTGTCACTTGAGAACAATTCACTATCCATATATTCATTTTCTGATTCCACTACAAAGTTGTAGGGTGATGAAGCCTATTCCATTATTATCAGTACCAAGGCAAGAATTAATCTTGGACAAGATACCAGCACATCTCTGGTAATAACCACTGAAACACCAGCATTTACTAACCATAGAGTCAGGGTCATGTAGAAGGAACACAGTTCATTGGAATCTGTGCCCTGCTGTGTGGCAAGATTAAGACTTTTTAGGGGCATCTCTAGTATTTTAGATATGACTATAATTGAAATGTGGTACATGCAATGCAAAAGTTGTCATGTTGGTGGAAAACTAATTAAAATAACATGTGAATGAATTAAAGTTTAGTTTTTATAACAGAAATATTTGACTTGTTTATTTGGAAAGGTATGTTTTCTTAAGTGTTTTGAATTTAGCCCTTGCTGCCCCCATCATTTCAATTCAAAGAATCCTCCTGAGCACTGAACTTCAGATTTAATGTGGCAATTTAATTTATATTTTTGCAAATAAAATACTGATTATGAGGTACTCATTATTCAACGTTATAAATGCAACTTAGATTAATGTCAAGGTCCTTTTGGACATGCTCATCACACTGCACACAAGTTGTAAAGGTAAAGAGGTATTGAGTCAGGTAAACTGGCAGTGGATGCCATACTGAGCAGGTTAACCTGACTGACAGGAAGATATCATCTACTTTGATATCTATATAAGTGGGCAGTAGGGTGTGTTCCATTTATCGAGGACTAACACCTCTTAGCCTCTCTAGTAAAACAGGAGTAACAGAACTTAGACTCCATATGATAGCTGAACCTCATGTTCAGGAGAACCAATGTATATTTTATCCTGGGCATGGAATAGTGGGGCCAACAATTTGTCTTTGCATAGATACTTTAGGGGGCATTTAAGTTTGTAAATCCTGCCTATGTGTGCTTTATACAGTAGACTTAAGAAAAAATGAATGACCATGTGCCCAATGATATCTTGTGAAAGATATTGCAAAAGTATTGGATTCCAGGGCCACTGCTGCATGACATTCAGTCTCTGTTTTTGAACTACATTAGTTCTGCTCACACATTACATTCAGACTGATCAGTGTAGGCCATTGGGTTTCAACAGGGATCTTTCATGCCTCTTCTCCATTTCATAATTTTTGAGAACAGGATATCAAGGTGGTGCCGTGGGTGGTATGGATTCTAGTTTGAGAACTGAAATGCTGCATCTCTGCTGTTTGCTGATGATTTTGTGTTTTGGCCTTGCTGTACTGTGATCTCTGCTGTAGAATGTTTAGAGTTCATAGCTGAATATGGTATTGTTAGGATGTTTGAATTAGAACATCCATATCTTCTAGTTAATGTCCTCTTCCGTTAAAGAGTTGCATAGTCCCAGTTGTGGATGTCTTTAAATACCTCTGGCCTTGTTCACCAGTTAAGGTAGATTTGATTCTGAGACTAACCAAAGAATCAGTTCACTGACAGCAGTTTTACCAAAATTGTATCAAGCCATGGTGGTAAAGTGAGAGATAAATCTGTGGACAAAGTGGATGATTTACCATTCAGTCTACATTCCCATCCTTACCTACAGTCATAAGTTTTCCTAGTGATTGAAAGAAAGTGATTGTGAGTATAAGCAGCCAAAATGGGATTGCTGGGCAGGGTTCCTTGGTTCTTAGTCTCTCTCTGTGATGGCATGAGGAGCTGGAGAATTATCTCACTTTCAAAGTTCAGTTCAGTTCCTGTCTATTTGTTTGGAATTTGTCAGATGTTCATATATTATTGCTCCCCCAGATCTTTTGAATAAAGGATGATAATTGGAACTATTGCAGGAGTGACTTCAGCTGTGTCTCTATTATATAAAAAAATCCTGGGACAAAATGAGAGTTTTTTCATGATATTTTTTGAAGTCCCACAAGATAAGACTTTGGCCATGAGATTTTTTCAAGTCACGCCCTTCTCTCAACCATATTCAACCACGCACATGGTACTCTCACCTCTCATTTGTGTGAATGCTTTTGATAGACACAGTTCCTGCACTCTCAGCTTTTATACATTTTAACGTTTTCCTCACTTGAAGTTCCCGATTAAAGAAGACGTTTTATGTGCAAATCTTACTTAAGAATTTCCTCACAAAGGGTTATCAACAGAAAAAATGAGTACAAGGGCAATCCTAGCACTGAGAAATGATGAAGTCAAATGAATCGATGCCAAAAATGATGACCGGTTACACGGCAAATTGGTTAAATGCATATCAATAGGCTATGCTGAAACAGTTGGTGGTGCTCGTGCAGAAGATGAAAACATCAATTTACAAAATCCCGAAGAATATCTACAACCGTTAACACCATCCGGTCTTCCACCGCACAAATTACTGTAGAAAGAAGGATGCATCCAAGAAAGGTAATGTAGTAAATCTTCCACAGATAACATTAGACAACAAAGGAGATCTTGATATCTCCATTCGTATTAAAACGTTAACAGTTTCCTGTTAGAATAGTTTTTCAAAGACAATTAACAAATCTCAAAGCCAAACATTCGAAAAAGTCTTTTTATTTAATAGAGAGAAAGAAACGAAATTCAATCACGGGCAGTTATACGTTGCATTGTCACGAGAAAATCCAAATGCAGAATCAAAATTCAATGTGATATTGATGAAAATGTAATTCAAAAAATTGTTTTTACTGAAGGTTTGCAGTAAAAGTGTAAGTTTAAAAAGTATTTGTGTGTTAATTTCAAAGCCAAACAGAATGAAATCGTATTACACAACAAATAACTCTAACGCAACATGAAACATCATTTACTTTCAAATTATTACATTTTACTATTTTTTAATGTGGTTAATTACTCGCTGTAATATAAAATAGTTGGTTCTATTATGCATATGCAACAATTCCCATGAAAATAACAATCTGTTTAAATTGTACATCCAAATCCCCATATGCGTGCGGCATTACTGCAAGCCTGGGGGTTGGCGAGCAAAGCGAGCAGGGGGCAAAGCCCCCTAGTTATTCAAAAGGAAATTCCCAATAGAATGTCTCAAATTAGAACCATTGCTTCTCTAGATCAAGAGCAGTCAGTAGAGGTATTTTGGTCATGGAATTAGGATGTCCCCTGAAAGGTGTAGAAGGTACAGCTGACTGAGAGAAGACCAAGAAGCTAACCTAGGACATGATATAGGGATCATATTGTTATATTGTCTTGGAAGTGTCTGGTTATTCTATAGGAAAATTTTTTGAAAATTTGCTGGAGATAGAGAAGTCTGGTCTGTTGAGATCAGCATGTTGCTACTGCAGTCCTCTTCAGGAAAAGTGGAAAGAAAATGAACTGGAAAAGCAAGTCAGAAAGTAGATGAATGGCATGTTATACTGATCTTTATTTAACAGAGATAGTCACAGCCTGAATTTGTCAGTTTGTAGAAAATACAGTATAACATCTCCAATAGCACAGCACTGACAAAAAATATATTTTTCTATGGTTTCTGATCAAAGTCAGTTTTACCTGGGGGTGTTACTGCCCATTTATCTTTGCAAAAATATTTCCGCTGATCCACATTAATTGGACATCCTGCTTGAACAGCCCACTTACCCTAATATTTCTATTAAGTTGAGCCACTCAAAAAACAAATTGCCTTCCTCCTAATCCATTATTTAGCAGATGAACTGTAATATTTAAAATCATTGTTATGTTAGAGAACCCAATTTCATTTCAGGAACAGCAGGCCTGTCATTCTCTTACAGTATATGTAGATTTTTTTCACCTCAATTTTCCTTTAATTCTGGCAAATAGTTATAGTATATGGACAAAATAACAATTGTAAAGCATGATAATGTAGCATGCTTGGGAGGACAGAGTTGATATTTTGGTTGTGCACCTTCGTGTAATTGTCAAATTTCTTGTTACTCACCTCTGAATGACATACTGTATTTTGTTGAGGGATACAGAACAACTTGAGATCCTTGGAGGTTTCCCTAGGATTGTTAAAGATGTCCTGCTCCAGACTGATGAGCTTTTACAGCACTCTTCAAAGTAAAGCTCTGGAAATTCAAGGTGTGATGTGTAGGTGGGAACAAAATTGGCTCAAACACAGGAAGCAAAAGGTTATGGTGAGGAGAATGTTTTCAGAATTGGTGTCCCTCAGGGGTCAGTGCTGGAGCCACTGGTCTTTTAAATATAAATAAACAATCTGGAGAAGAGTTTAATCAATAAGCTAGTTAAGTCTGCAGATGATACTAAACTAGGTGGAAGGGCAAATAATGTAGAATCAGCTACATTGTTACAAAAGGAGATGGACAGCATACAGGCTTGGGCAGGTATGTGTCAGTTTAAATGTAATGTAAATAAATGTAAAATATTACATGTAGGAAGTGCAAATGTTAGATTTGAATGCACAATGGGAGGTTTGATACTTAAAAGTACACCTTATGAGAAAGATTTAGGAGTCAGAGGCTACATTACAAGCCTTTTTGCTAAATTCCGATTTTTTGCCCATATCAGATTTGCCTGTCTTGACTATTCACATTCATAAGTACAAGTGACTTGTATCTAACTGTAATGTGAATGTGTTTGCTCTCCCAAAAGGCATGCACACACACATTGATACATTTGTTGCATAGGTCGTCTGTGTCGCCAACAACAAAAAACGTCATATTTGAGAGACAGCTCATGGTAATAAAACCAACAAAATGGATGAGTTAGTGTAGCTAGTGTATTCATTGTATTTTGCTCTAGAGCATGGCAAACACTTTTTCAGCTGCATGTGATTATGTCAAGAAGGTGAAAAAAAGCAAGAGAACTAGCTTTTGCTGTTTTGGCAGCTGGTGCTGCTGCATCAAGAGATGTGTGGGTACAAGAAAGGAGCCAGCAATAGTGGGACCGTGACTTTTGTCTCAGCTGTAGATCTCCTCTATTGTTGTTTTGTCACTCTGCCAGTGTTGGATGGTGATGGCAGCACTCAGCCTTTGTCTATATGCAAAAAAAGACATGAATTCTGATCGGCCCATTCTCTGTCACTTGGCCATGAATCTGATACATGTTTAATCTAGTGCAACATTCCTATCATATCTATTTAAAAAAATTGGATAGCTGTGCCTACACATCCCAGAAAACATCAGATGTGAGACATTTTAAGGCAAAAAACTGGATTTGAGTCACTTTAGCCTGGTAATGTGAACACAGCCAGAGTGGACTTGTCACAATTTACACATCCAGACAATGTACAGAAGCAATTAAGCAGGCTAATAGGATGTTTGGTTCTTTATCACAATGTGTGGAGTACAATTACAGGAAGGGTATGCTTAAATGAAATCCATTTAACCTCACTTGGTGTGCTGTTTGCAGATTTGATCTATAGTAGTGCTAGAAGTCCTAAGGAGAGTGACTAGGCTGATTCTGAGACTTAGATGTTTGAGGTATAAGGAGAGACTGAAATGTTTCAGTTTAAGCAAAAGGAGATTAAGAGTTGACATGATTGAAGTTTTTAAAGTTATGAAAGTAATTAGTATAGTGGATGCTTGCTGTTAAAAATACATTTTTAACAAAGAAATTGAGACACAGTTGAAAACTTGCACATTTCAAACAAATGTCTGAAAGTATGTCTTCACACAAAGAACCACAGAAACATTAAATAAATTACTAAGTAGTGTGGTAGAAGAGTGGGACTAATAGGGACCTTCAAATCTCAGCTTAATGTTATTTTGGACAATCAAGGTGATTCGAATGGACAAGTTTGTTTGGATGAATGGCTTGTCCTCATCACAAAGTTTCTGAAGTTCAAAGGTCTTCTGCAGGTCACTTTAGATGAGGAAATTTTTTATTATGTTGACTTGGGATGGTTCTTGGAATTCTGTATAGTACAAGACATACCACGTGTCCTTACCGTAGGTCCAATCCTTATGACTCTTTAAATTAACTCTTTAATTTATACTTTTCATATCAGGTTAATTTAGCACCTGGTTATATGCATGCTATTGACTGCGGTGATGAATTTTGTAGTACACTATTAAAAATAAAAGGTGCCTGAATGGCCTGAACGAAACCTTTATTAATTTAGATCCATAACAAGCTTCATAAATAATCAAGGATAGATTATAACAGATTTGTGAAACACTAATGGGTCATGATTTTAAAAGGACTCCTGCTTCACATGTTAACACAGGCTAAGTCCAGGTTTTCTTAATCTGTTAGTTTCCTAGCTAGTTAGCCTATACATGAACAATTTTATTTTATTTTTTTTTTAAAACATATCAGAAAGTTTTCAAAGTGCAAAGAACCATTTTCATTTGCAAAGAATCCTTCCCAGAATGGAATGGTGCTTTGTCAAGCAATGGATCAATGAGGAACTACACAACCCAATAAATCACCATAAAGTGCCATTACAGAACCAGTATTTTATACTTACTTTTTCATGTGGAAAATTCCTATTAGTTCTTATGTTACTGTGTGTTTCAGTTACTCTAAACAATGCATACAATTTGGGTATTAAACCCTTTTAACTTCAGAAATGTGAGGCTTATTTTATTATATATTTAAACATATTAAAATGACTCATATTCATGAGTTACAGCAGAAGTTCACACATTTTCAAACAGCGTTGATTTTTCAAATGATCACACAAGGAATCATATTAGAACTTATTTTGTTTAATTCTTGAGGTAAATACTCTAAACAGTCTATAAATACGACAGCTGCCGATGTCTAGATTATAAATATACTGTATATAAAGAAGGCATGAACCAAACGTTACATTCAAAGAACAATTACTTACCTTTCTTTTGTGTGTTCCCCATTTAGTCTTAAAAACAATTTCATTGTGACAGTGACAAAAAATGGTGATGGTACTGTTGAATTATTTACTGCACTATATAAAAATCAAACAACTTTAACTTTAGCTGTTACCGTGTATTTTAATTAACGGAACTTGCTCTCAAAATGTTGGAAAAATCTGTGCATTTTCAATTCTCTGTAGTATTCAATAGAACCTCCAAAATATGAACTGTAGCTGTTAATGGTTAAATGATATATTGCACTGTTAAAACAGAAATATACATTACCAATGGCATGGTTAAAATATGATAGCATCTATCTTTTATTCATGCTCCTTTACTAGTTACCATTTCGATTATCTATCTATCTATCTATCTATCTATCTATCTATCTATCTATCTATCTATCTATCTATCTATCTATCCCTTAAACACATCGCGATCATCCAAGAAACACGGCATAACTTAAGTCTTGCTTGCCCGAACCCCCACCTTCAGGAATTTAAATGAATTTAACGTTGTGTCGGACGCACGAGCGGAGGGTCGTGTCTTTCGTCGCTGTCATCTGCCTGAGTGGCAATTTCTTAAGAGGAGAGGGAGCCTGGAATTGGCAGCTATCCGATCTCACTGTACAGCACCGCCCAGCACCGGCGTCCTCTCCGCAGTGGTCCACGGGGAGGCTGCAGCGCACTTCGCTACCCTCTCAGCATCACATCGCATCGCATTGCTTCAGTGTGCCTGCGAGCCAGCTGGCTGCCAGAACGGGGGCTCCGTGCGTCTCCTCGGGATTCTGTCTACCTGATGTAATCTCTAGTAGCGACATCAGCGGATGCGTCTCACGGAGTGATTCTTGCTTTGCATGGATTCATGTCTCTGCACTTTTAACCTTGTGTACTCGCCTTCTTTCTTTTTCTTCACACTCATTACTTGTGAATTGATTCAACTTCTTTCGGAGATTATTCTCGCGTCTAAGGATGTAAATGTGAATACAGGGCATTCAACAGCGTCTTTGTCATTTCCAAATATAAGTACATTATTGGTTCACGGAACCGATTTGTGTCATCGGTCTGGCCAAAAAGAAAATGGACTGATTGTTTTTCTTTTTGTTTCGTTCCGTGCTTATTTCTCATGATGGAATTACTACAACTTGGCGTCGCGTTGTGCATTCTGTGCACCTGCTCAGGTGAGAGTTTTCCCGTTTCCACTTAAACCATGCAAGTCACTCATACCGCTGAAGCGAGTACCTAAACTCGCAAGAGTGAGTGGTGTCTTTGAACGGCTGCCGGTCACTTTGTCGTAGCTTTCCGGGGCTCTTAAAACAAACTCCAAACCCTCCTTTGTCTTCGGTTGCGTTTTCGGCGCGATCTGCATGGATCAATGAAGGGGGGAAGAATGCGCTTCCTTTCTGTATGTGTCAGCGCTTCTTTTATTTAATAACCACTATCTTGTCTTGTTCTTCTCTCAGTTTTAGGTTTTGGTGTCGATCCGGCTTTGCAGATCGATGTTTTCAATGAACTGAAGCTGGGAGAGTCTCACGAAGGAGTTTCGCAGGTTCAGGGCTTTCATAATGGGAGCAAAGCGTTTCTCTTTCAAGGTACGAGCAGCTGATCGATACACTTAACTTCTGGTAAATTGGGTTCTTAGGAAGTGTGATTTGTTTGGGGGTCACATTTGGAAGTTGGACGAGGCAGGGGAAGGCAAATGGGAAGGGGAATCCTGGCACGCATCATCCGTCAGCGCGTTTGTCTCCAGGCACTCGGTGATGTTCATTCCGTTCTTTTTTCTGGTGTTTCAAATGAGGTGGAAATCAATGAAAGTGCACAGTTAAGCTGCTACTCCCAACAAAATTAATACCTTTGCTGTTACTGCGTGCTCCTCAATACATTAGAAAACACGCGCAGGATCAGAGATACTTAACCTTTTTGTTTCTGGGTCTTTGGATGTATTTATGAACAGAGATAAATAGATTACCCGCCACCCCCCCACTGTTTGTAAGAACTGGGTCAGAGCAAGGTGTGTGTGTTTTAATCTGCCAGGTTCTTTTGTGTGCTTGCAATATGATCCATAAGGAGTACGAAACAAGTTTTCATCGTTATACCAGTGTTAAGGGAATATATTTTTACCTAGGCTCTTAAAAATGTACACTCCGTTAGATAGCCCTCATGTCCCAAAATTCTCGCTTTGAAACTTCCTGCACTAGGTGGTGCAAATGTGTTAGCAGATAAATTCCATTACAGAACACTGATTTCACTATAAAACAGTTTTTTTTAAGTCCAAATTTACCCAGATATTCCCTAGTTAGAGGACTGACATCAATTAAGAACTGGACTGAACAAACCCCGGACCTGTCGCCAGGCCATGGCAAAAATAACTGGTACACTAGTTTTACATTTTCTGATGTTTGCCTAAATTACCAACATTTGCTGTGACTTACAGCATTTAAAGATAAATATGAATTTCTGTTCTCTACATGTTTATTCCCCAATAAGATATTCAAGGCTACTGTTTTATAATTAAAGATGCAATATTTATTAGTCTCATGTCTGATTTAAGCCACTTGGATACTACAATTCACTGGCATACTGAGCAGGAGCCACTGTAATAAACTAGGGAAGATGATATGGTCAAGTGTTGAGGAGATTTGTTCAAGCAGAAATAATACCATTTGAGTTCTGTTGGTTATAATTTACAACCGAGATCCTCAAGTATCTATCTATCTATCTATCTATCTATCTATCTATCTATCTATCTATCTAT
>JANRMT010062792.1:107930107-107946534 GCA_026402145.1 Polypterus bichir lapradei | reverse complement strand
TATCTATCTATCTATCTATCTATCTATCTATCTATCTATCTATCTATATTTCTTCAAGCAGAAATAGCAAGTTTTGAGTTATGTTAGTTATAATTTGCAAACTGAGATCCTCAAGCACCTTTTCATCTATCTATCTATCTATCTATCTATCTATCTATCTATCTATCTATCTATCTATCTATCTATTTTTTGGGTCTGCAGTATACATATTTTGAAAGTAAAAATTGTTAGATTCACTTCATAATTAAAAGACAACATACCCAAACCACTATAATGAAATCCATAAATGTATTTGTACTTTTCTCCACAATATTCATTTTAAAAATTCTTAAAGTCTGAGATTGTGAGAAGTGTCTTTTAGCAGCCCATCCCCAATACACACCCATCTGTAACAAGAAGTCTTTTCAACCTCCTGTGCTCCCTCTGTACAAATGCAGGTCATTGTGAAAAATTTTTGAAACATGCTGATAAAATAGTTAGGGCTGCTGTTTACAAGAAAAGACAAGGTATTAAATGATTTTTGTTCAAGTCCACAGTTTTGCTGTAATGAGTACTGGGAAACAATACCCACCCACACATACTAATAATACTTGCTTTTGGACATCAGTTATGCAGTGAGTTATTTGCAACAGTATAAACAGCAAGCACAAAAACAAAAATGTCTTTTAGTCATTTGTTGCCAAAATTCAGCAGCACTGTATATCATCAGATAATCTTTGAAAGTAAACTGGCTCACCCAGAAGCAGGTCATAAATTTTGGATTTCAAGTGCTGTCAAAGCCTCTGTAGGGATGGGCTATGAATAGGATTTAGTTTGTTCCAAAAGAATGAATTCAGACGGCACAGTGTCCTTTACTGTTATTGCCTGTAATATGGAGCTAGAGATACAGCCAAAGAGAGAGAGAAAAAAAAAGAAAAACGTTATGAGCTTAGGGGAAATATACATTTCCGTCATTTATATATCATGTTCTGTACTGGCAGGAGAGGAAATCACTTTTGCCTGTAGGGCTCTCATATGGGATGACAGACCCCAAAAAGAAGATGTAGTGTTTTTGTATCACAAAGTTAAAGGATTGTTTTTCTAGGAAAATACTTTAAACTAATATCCCCATCTAATACTGTAGTTAGTTTCCAGGTACGGCTATTTGGTTTATAAAAAGGATAAGACTGCACCAAAGGAGCCAAACTGTCTAATTAAAAACAAATCAAAAGAAGTAAAGTCCTATTCAGACGGCATGCGGTGGTTCAGTGTACTGGGTGTGGTTTTGTCCTTTTGTCAGTTCAGTTTCATGAGCCCCACAAGGCAGCACTACAGCTGAAGACATGTAAATAGCCCAGGGCTCGTATATTTAATGATCACTACACACGTTTGAGAACATAATGAGAAATGCAGAAGGCGGTAGTTTGATTTCTTTTTTTGGTTAGTGGAACAGCCTTTGTGGAATAAGCTAATGTGTTTTTCTTTAGTGAAAGGGTAAAAAGAGACGCTGCTTAGTCTCAATGTGCATACGTTTATGCAAGAATTCGTGTTGTTTTCCTTTTTTCTATGAAAAAAGCAATGATATTACAAGAAAAAAAACTCTTATCATACTCTAATTCTCAATTTGTTAAGGATGTTCAGTTTTACACGCAGGCATACTTGAGTTCTTCATTGTCACCATTACCATCTTTTCTATTTGGCACATTATCAGACTGACAGCTCAGTAGCAGCAATTATACAAATTGAGTCATTGATTGAATTGCTTATTAAATTCTAAATTGCTTTTCTAGGTGTATTGTGATGAATGACTTTTAATTCCCTAAAAAATACTTTTCATGTCTCCATCAGTGCAATAGTTTTACAAATATGCACCAGAAGTAATTGTGGTTTGTTTAACATAGAAGGGATTGTGCATTGTAACAAATTAAATACATAACATAATTTAATTAATAATTGCAAATAATTCCTAACAAATTAATTACATAACATGATTTAATTAATATTTTAATAGTACTTCAATTAATACAGTTCAGTGTCAACAGGGGCTGGAGCCTGTCCTGACAATATTAGTTGTAAGGCAGGAGCGAGCTGATTCTATTACAGGGGGCCTTCACACACACACACCAGCATTGACATGGGTCCAATTTAGAATCACCAATCAACCTGAAACATACGGGGATGAGGGTGGAAACTCAGAGTACCAGGAGACTAACCCATGCAAACATAAGGGAAGTGTAAACTTTACACAATGAGTGGATACATGGATCGAGCCCAGTGCTAACAATATTTCACTCCTGATCTAAATTATCAAGAGAATTAATTTAAAGATTAGGGAGATTGGTAGAGACATATTTATGATCACAACATGTCTTCATTGGTTGAATCACCAGTGAACTGTGCCGGAAAATTAAGGAGACTTAAATTCTACTCAAGATTTTTTGCAGCACCAATGTGAGGAATGAAAGTAGTATGAATGGTCTTGTATAATACAGGGGGTCCTCAGGTTACAACGTCTCGACATACAACGTGCAGTGCAGTATATTTATGTCCTTTTTTTCTTTTTCTGTGGCTTAGTTGTGTTTTTATGTTCTAGATTATGATTTTGCAAATGTGTTAGGATAGGTAACTGACTTAGGCTAAGGTGTGTTTCGACTTACACCAAAATTCGGGTTACATCACTGCTGTAGGAACGGAACTGTGTCATAACCCGAGGACCCCTGTATTGTTATTGGGTGGAATGACTGGAAGCTTAACAAACACAGACATTCAGTTTCTAGCATTTTATCAAGTTCATGGTCACCGGAAGTCACAACCCGCCTTCAGCAACAGCAGCAGATGAAAAAAATAAGTCGCTATCATAGTTGAAGGACTAGCCCTTAACAGAGCATTCACAAATGTAGCTACATTCAGACATACAGTGGGGCAGTGAAGAGATATGAGTCGACTTGACAGCTTGTCTTTTAAGTGAAAGAAGAAACTGAAGCCTCAACAAACGTTCACATAAACGTATGAAGTACAAGCAGACTTTGCTCCATCGTAGTATCAAGCATGGGCAAGAAACATAGCAATGCACAATACCACTGAGTCTTCAATGGCAGTATGAATAATTTGTAACACTTGTTCATCATGAGGCAGTGGTACAAAAATGTATGTTGTGATGTAAAGAGAAAACATTAATAATACAATATATGATATTAATAATATAGAGTGCTTTTATAAAAGACAGCAGAGATGGTGGCACAGTGGCGAGTATTGCTACTGCTTGCAACTCCAAAGTGTGGGATTTAAATTCAGATCTGCGTACAATCTGATTAGTTAAATAACCAGCAATAAATGGAATCCCTGGGTGTGTTCATTAAAGTAGACTGGCAGGCCAAATGGGGTTCATTACTACTTTGCACCCAGAACTGCTGGAAGAGTCACCTGCTAGCCAGAACCATGCACTTTATTAAGAGGGTCTGCCAATGACTGGATAGATAGATGTTGCTAAAGATGTGATCGTTCATACGTGTTTCTTGCCACGAGGCAGCACCCAGTGTTTAATAACATTCTTGTTCGTATGTTGTCTTTGCTCAGTTTGTTGCCAGTATGCAGTAAAATAGATGTGTTTAAAAGCAATAGTGCACTTCTGAAAATAAAGGTTTATCGGGTGTAGCAAGAATTGTACCAAAAAAGTTGTAAGATGAGGCTTTGCAGAAAGAGTTCTGCGCTTGATGCAGCCTTCTCAGTTTCCTTGTTTTAAAGTATGGCCAATTCTAATGTGAGGATATCGTTTACTTTGCAAGGAGAGAGACAGAAAGGGGATTAATATAATGGTAAATGGTGCATAGAAACCTAGGGAGATGACATTGGCCATAACCTGACCTGGAACAAATAGACCTGAGTTTGCATTTTTTTTCATCATGAAAGTTTGTTATCACACCTTGTAAAAAATAGAAAAAGGTACGTAATAACGTCAAAATTATTATGCTTTTAATTGGAAAATATGATTGCTAGACCTCTTTTAAGATGTGTTACAATGTGAGCAAAATGTGATGAGAACAAATTGTGTAATCGATCTGTGTTTTTTTTTAAAATATTTGAATGGTCAGCCATAGCCTATCACTACAACAAAGGCTGCAAAGTTGGAACCAGCGTTGGATGGGATGATAGTTTATTGTAAGACAGACTGAGGATTGCACAGATCCACATTCTCACATTTAAAGTCAGCCATACCGATATAGAGAGCTTGATTACTATTATTATTATTATTGGTTAACAGGAAGATGTTTTAACAACATGTAAGTAATATGATCAGGGTCAATTACAATAACTTTAGTATATATTTTTACAGCTGAAGAATAGGGAGGTTAAGTGACTTGTTTAGGGTTTTTAATAAATAGGAAGTGGGATTCAAGCTGGCAACACTGTGACTTCAAGGCTAACGTCTTAGTGAGTGTCCAACAAGCCATATTAAGTTAACCTAACATGAACATCTTTGGGATGTAGATGAAAAATAAAAAAAGCAAGCATAAACATGGACAAACTTCATACACATAGTGGCAGGGTTGACAGTTGAACCCCGGTATCTAGAGCTGTGATGCATCAACACTTTGCAGCCAAATCTGTTTTTCAGTTAAGCCTTGCTTTACTGTATCTAGAGTATTAGTGGAAACTAGCTGTGCTACCAGTCTGAAACAGGTTGAAATCTAAGCAGTCAATGTAACCCTCAGTGGTAATGTTTGCAGAGTACCATGCACTGCATATGTCTCTTCCATGATATGTCATTTGGCATGGGATTTGTAAAAGCAGGGTTTAATGTTTGTCATCTGCCATCTGTTGGAATGACAAATGCATTTTATTTTTAAAAAAGTTTGTGAAAAGACATAGCATTCGGATAGCCACACAGTCATGTATTCTATATGAAGGTGGATACAATTTTTTTGTTGTTGTTATAACATCTTAATGAATAAAAAAATATTTATTTTTTGTTTCACTCAGAGAGGCGGTTCCTTGCAGCACTTTACATCAGGATGGCAGAAGGAATTTTTAAAAGATTCATTTGGCCTGTTTTTTTCTTTCTTTTTTGTCTTCTGCTGTGAACTGTGAAGCTCTCAAAGGAATGCATAACAATAGTGTAGTCACCCCTTAGTCTGAAAGATCTGAAGTGGAAGTTTTGAAAACAAAGGAATACAAATCTACTTTTGGCATTGGTGGTGTCTACTGTATATCTTATAGGCTGGCACCTTGTTTGGCAGTCCAGTGGTGTAAAAGAAGGTGTATTGTGATTGTGATGAAGTAATTATTCTTCCAAATTCCCAGGTTTGTTTTTCTGTACTTCATAGCTGGGTATTGTGATTCTTGCTATTTTAGGATAGAGTGTAAGGATAATAATATCATAGGCTTTTGCCATACAGAGATTTGCATGCAGATGTCCTCATAATGGCTGCCTGTTCATTACCATGAAGGGTGGTGGCAGTGCTAATGCATTGCCACATTCTATTAAATGTTGTTAAATGTGACTTTTTCTGTCTATCCACATTTGTGTCCATGCATCCTTCAGGTAATGTGGCATGTTAAAATATTATTGCTCTTGGCTGAAGCTTTGTGCTGCTGTTACCTGCAGCAGTTCTCTTAATCACTGAACAATATTCTGAAATACAAAGACAATTGTCTGTGATTGCACTTACAAAGCACAGCTCACTGCTGGGAGCAGATAGTCTATTGCCTTCATAATAGAATTAGATCTTCTTCATAACAAAAAAGAATAATTTAAAATCATAATTGACCTAATCATTATTTTAGTTAACAGGAATTATTCAAGAGTTAAGAGCTCAAATACTATGAAACACAGATATGGTGGATGTTTGGGAATCGCATCAATATCTTAACTTGTTCTGATCATCATGGGTTGAAGCCACCTACAACATGTGGTATGCAACTTGACTACGCACTTGACTACTTTAATGTCAGCTACACTATCATCAACCTTCTGTTCCTTCTGTATTAAAAAGCTGGATCTCTGCAGTCTTCATGCATTGACAGACAGGATGGAGACTATCGGCCACAATTCGAGGGCTCAGTTTAGAGTAAGATCCAGAGAGCTTAACAACACGTGAAGCTAACTTGAATGTCCTGTACAAAATAAACTGCATTCTTGGCCATTCATGGACATATGGCCAGGGCCTTTTCGACATTTTTTGCATTTCTAGGCAAAACTGAAAATGTAGCGCCCAAACCATGGAGTCTTGGAAGCAATTGCTATACATATATTGAGTTTTGAGTACGACTCATCACAGACATTTGATTAAGAAGTGGGTCCCCTTTGACCTTCAAGCACAAGTGTTAGTATACACAGTATCTATGATGGTGAACAAAAAACTGCCTCCCATTAAACCTTTGGTGTCTTGAGTGACTGCCTAGTTTGTCAATATGGTTGAGATGACCCTGCATGTGACTTCTACATAGTGGCATTCTGGTGGCAGTGATTGCTTACTGTAGCACTACCATCTCCAATGTTCCCTGATCATTAGAATGGGGTGTCCTTGCCCTTTTCTGTACATCAACTTACCTATCCATACAAAGCAGCTTCTTGCACATCATAAATATTATTCTTTCATGAGCATCTTGAATGCAAAATATATTATTGCTATTATAGCAAGTTGCTTTTCTTTGAAGTCTATAAAAAGTACATGTGTAGGTGTGTAGATGCATACACACACTGTGTGCAGATATTCTTTTTGTACATAATGTCTTTGTGAAGGGAACAGTTTGGGGGAAAAAAGCAACAATAAACCATTCCTTGTGTTGTAATGCCTGCTTCTGAGGTTACATTTAACACGCTCTTTATGACCTTTTGCATAAAGTAGCTTTCCGTTTTTGTACACTTGGGGAGCAGCCATCACTAAATTGAACCATTTTTGCAGAAAGGGTCAATAAGGAAGCGTTGCTGCTGACAAAAGACAGGGATTTGAAGCCTTTTGCAAAACTCTGATATGCCCTGAATGAGAAATAAGGTTATTCCCTCTGTGGATGCTGGCTGATGTGCAGCTGCAGTGTAAAAAGCTCAAAATTCATAGCTGCAACACAAAGCTTCTTTCCTGCAGGGGGTCTTTGTTCGATAACCGGGAGGAGTCTGGGGAGGCTGTCATATCCTGAGTGTTTGGGTTAGAGGGACTGCCCCTATGCCTTATTTTAATGGCTCAATTTTGAAAATCTTGCAATGGCAGGATTGTGTGCTCGGCACGCACTGGCACCTTGTCTGCCATCAATGAATCAAACAATTTTGCTTTATATTATAGCTTTTGTGGTGAACTGCACCCCACTTAAGGCAATATTATGGAAATAGGTCGCCAGGCACCAATGTGGCATTGACTGACTTTCAGCAGTCCAACACAACTCTCTGGTTTTATAAGTGACTTCTAGGTGGGTGGAGTTGGTTTGCCAGGGATATCTGGGCATATCTTTATCAACAGATTATTCACAAATGACTCAGTTATTTTACCACCCCTTCATCACCTGCCATCACATGTGAGAATTGTGCATATTGCTTGACTCCCACCAGTGCCATATGTCGCACATAGAGTATTATAGCTTTGCACGGCTTGAACAATACCTGTAGGCATTATGTACTATTATTATTGTTATTATTGCTACTTATTGTATGCTGAGTGGCAGGGTGGCATAGTGGTTAGCACTTCACTCTAAGGACCTGGGTACAAGTCTAGGCACTGTCACTGCCAGTGTAGAGCTTGATATCTTTCCTATATATTCTCAAGACAGTCAGGTTTCATCCCATATTTCAAAGAAATGTGTGCAAGTGGCAGAAAATGAGTTCATTGTGCATTGGCGATGCACTGAGATGATCTGACATTTCATTTAGGGTACTTCTTGCCTTTGATATAGTATCTCTAAATGTAAATTTTGTAGAAATCTTGAAATAAATGAAAAATCACTTAATGATACCATAAATTAATTTTAGTTGTACACAGATTGGTCACACTAGGTACTGTAAAATGCATCTGTTACTCATTTACTATTATGTAGGAAGACCTTAACAAAGGCTTCCTCGGGTGTTCATTAACTCTTGCAAAGCATCAGTAAAGTGTTTATTCATCTCTGCAATTTGACTGACTAAGAAATATTCACTTTGGAGATGTCTGAGGTGGCTTAACTGACACACATTTCTCTTGATATTACATATTTAGTCTAAGGTCTGTGAGTCCTTCATATTAACATATTTTACCATCATGGCGATATACTGCAGTACATGGAGCTGAAAAACGTATCTACTGATGTTTTAGAAGTGTTATGAAGACCAAAATGTAAAGGTCTTGTTACAGAAGAGTAAACATGCAATAGATGCATTTTTGCAGTACCTAAACTAAAGTGTTACCCACAAATCATATATGTTTTTATTTTTTATTTAAATTTCAAAATATCTTTAAATGATAATTTTACTTACTTTACTGTAGCACAGATGACTGCATGACCTGTCACCTTATCAAATCCCCACAGTGTTTTATTTTGTGATAATGTTCACACATGCTTTAAGGGGAAAGATTGTCTTGCATGACCTCATCCATGACTTCTTAGACCAGATCAAAAAGCAAAGCTATATTAGTGTATTTTACAGTAGTCAATATCAAGATTAATTTTATAGATATCAGTTGTTTGGTTTTTTTGTTAAGTATTTGAATTGAATATTTCAAACGTGCTCCTGTATGTTGCCCTAGAGAAACAAAAAGGTTTCTCATTGTTCTTTTCTCATCCACTTTAAGAATTTAGCCACAGCTTTAATTTTTGTCTGGAAGCAGTGAATGAAATGCACATACTTTTGGACATGGTTGACTTATTTAAAACCTTGAATGCTTTACCCTGCTATGCTAATATATTTGGAAACAGCTTAATAGATGCATCATGAAGGTGTAATTGAATAGGTGCAATAAAAACCTTAATACATTTAAATATAGGACTAAGAATGAAGGGTAGGGTGGAAGGATTGGTGTTGGGATTTAATAGTTGAATAAGTTAATTGTGGAAGTCTCTTGGATGTCCATATCCCGGAATGCTGCATTCTTTATGAACTGCAGCCCAATTATTTCCAGAAACGTTCAACCGTCTCCCTAGGTAACCACTCTTTTAATTAACCACAGCACACCTGTCCTCACTAATTAACTAATTAACTCTAATCGGTTTAACACATCAAACACCATCACCCAGAGCGAGTAGATTTGTTCATTATGCCCATTGCTGTTGATACATTTTCACTGTATAGGATTAATCTGCAAAGATTTTTTCCCATTATTTCTATTGAAAAGTTAAGATTGGCAGGTGAACATCTCTGTATACTGCCAAGAAGCCACCCTGTCAATTATTTATCTTTCATATTCCCTTTATTATTTATTTGTGACATTTCCTAAACATTACATTTTTGGCGTAAAAAGTGACATAAAACATACAAAAAGCCATCTAGTAATGTTGTGTGGCTCATTTTATGAACAGCAGATGGCCTTTTGGTGGTGGCTCATCACTTTTGTACAATAAGCAGCACCAAATGTGTCAGTATTTGTAAAGGAAAGGAAAGAAACTGGAATTAATGTGATGTTTTGACAGGAGAAGAAGAAAATCCTGTATGCCTTCCCCGTTGACTAAGTGAGATCATATAGACCTAAACACTGAGGCTCCAATTGGACTTGTTTCAGCTTCATTTTGAATATAGTACCTGATGCCCATTCTTGTCTTATTCATAAAGTTTTTTTTTTCTTTTAAATAATACATATATTCATTATTTCTTTCAGGGTTTATATTTACAGATTTCAAAGGTGTATACTTAGAATGGAAGCATTATTATTTTACCCTGAGTGAAGCAAGATTAACATCTTCATAGCAATGAAATAGCAGGTTGCTTAGTGCCTAAGCACAAAACTGTGTTGTGCCACCCTGTGTGCATTCAATGACTAAAAATGAACTCTTTGATGTGATTGCTTCTGAGAAGCTTCATCATTTATTGATAGTTCCATTAAAATATCATATAGTCTTGCATTGAGGGATAACCCTGAACACTGGTGGAAGAAGAAAAAAGTGTTCATCTGGGGAAAAAAAGACAGTGTTCAGTTTTACCTTTTTTTGGTTTAAATTCAAGTCACAGCCGAGTAAATATAGATAAATACACATAAGAGCTATGATGTTGCGTCCAGCTGAGAATGATCTATGTGAGGTGAAGCTTCACGTGCTAAGCATCAATAAATCATTCAAGCAAAGCAAAAGTGAGGCAACGCCAAGCTGCTGCTTAATTTTTTTGCACTGCACACAGTAACAAGAGGAGGGGATGCTGAATGTTGCCAGCTTTGTTGCCTCAAATGTATAAAAGAAAACCACCAACAAACCAATTTTCTTTTTGTGGCAGTCTTCTGTTATATCGTGAAGTGAATACCAGTGTTATTCCAGGGGGAATCATTTAATTTCTTCATTTTTTTTTTCACAGATACATCAAGGAGTATAAAGGCATCTGCAATTGTAGCTGACAGGATTGCACAAAAATTGCGCAACAAGCACGAATTTACAGTTTTAGCAACATTACGTCAGGAGCATCTAAATTCAGGAGTTATTTTATCCCTCCATCACTCAGACCAAAGGTAAGCATCTCTTAAGTGATGGACTCACTGTGATCCTTCTGCAGCAGAGACTCGGTACTGTTTCAAGCCAAAATTATGTAAACCCCTGCTGGGAGAGTCATTGATTGCATCTGATGCTTTATCCCATCCCTTCCCGTGTGCTTGAATAGACAATGTGTCTGATATTTATAAGACATCACTGACAAACGTTGACCTCCACCCTATACTATCAGCACAGTTTTTTAAAATTTAATTATTTCATTTGTATGGAAGAGCACAGAAATGGTGCATTCAGTTGACCATAATAGATTCTGTTTGAAATTTGTTAATAAAACTAGCAGATGCAGGGGGCCAGAATCTATCCATGTGGCATTGTGCGCTAGACAGGGGCCATCCTTTAAAAGTGCAGCAACCCATCACGGGACCCAGTCGTGCACTCACCCACACCTGTGTGCATGTTTTAGGGATATATAGGAGGAATACTTGAGATAAATGGTGAAAATGTGCAGGCTGTGACCAGGCATGAAATTTAGTCCCAACAATTTGGATCTGTGAGGAGACAGTGCTAACCATGACACCCAGGTTCAGTGTTGTTATATCATGGTCAATATAGCAATTGAGGAAAAAAGTAATAGGTAAAGCCTGATTTTTTTTTCTGTGTTCTTCATTGTTTACCTAAAAAGGATTAAATTAGGCAATAACATACCGTATGTTAAAATGAAAAGACTTCTTGTGGGTTTTTCTGCCGTGAATCATGTCTTCCCTCATATGGAAGAAGATGGTCTGCTGTGGCAACCCCTAACAGGAGCAGCCAAAAGAAGAAGAAGAAGAAGAATCATGTCTTCCATCTCTCAAGAATGTACCAATGACCGTGTTTTGAACTAACTCTTCTAAACCCATTCCTTGAATGTGAAGTAACACCATATTCTCAAAACCACTTAATCAAATTGAAGTTGCCAGAGGATCAAAGCCTTACCTGGCAACAGTGGGTGCAAGACAGGCGACAACCTCAGACAGGGTGTCAAGCCATTTTCGAATCCACTTCCACTAAAAAAGCCAATTTGGAAATGTCAACCAGCCTCACCAGCTTGTTTTTGTGGATGTTTGAGAAAAACTGGAATATCTGGAGGTATAACGACACCAACACAGGGAGAGCACAGAATAACTAGGTGCAAGATTTAAAACCCCAGAGGCTTGATGTGTGAGGCAGAATTGTTACCCATGGTGCCACATTGGATGCAAAAGTATTACACCTTAAATTCTTTACTTTTCATTTGGACTATGGCAAATTAGGGCAGAAGAATGTTAGCAGGTTGGAACAAGTTAAAAATGATTTCAGTATATTTCCCATGACATGATAACCCCTCAGCTGCAGTTATCTTTTATCCATGTCCAAATTATTTTTATAACCACTAAAACTCTTTGCCTAAAGAGTTCATCAGGGATAAGTCTAAAAGCAACTGAGATCCTCTGAAGCCACTCTCCATTCTGTCCTCAGAGTTACCTTACACAGTTTTTTTTACTCTCGGTTCTGGCTGCCACTTTCCAGAATTTTCTTTGTGTAGGTGTCTGTGGTCTAACCTTCAGTTTTAGGCTTACTCTTCTGTTCTCTTTTGCTTTTTAAAAATTGTGAATTTTTAAGTCAGTGTGTGGCGAAACATAATCTCCCCTTTACCTTGTCTTTGCCCTGTTCACATATTTTTATCTGCCTAGTATACATATTTTGCTCAACATGCTGGTCAAGACCCTTCACTGTTTGTCGTGTTTGATTTATATTATATCAGTGTATTGTGACAGTTTTTTATTTTAAAAGATAGGATTAAAACCTTATAATCAGAATGAGAGTGTCAGAGTTTGTGCTGACGCTGCAGAACTTCATAGAGTCAGGTTTTATTTTCACCTAAGTCAGTGATTGAATGTTCCATGGTCTGCTAGTGTGGAGTTACTCCGCACTCCAATGACATTCGTGACAGGTAAATACACAACACTGAATTGTCTCTTTGCAATTGTGCTGTCCAGTGACTGGCCCCCATTCTTCTTGTTTCCAGTGTCTCCAGCTCCCATGTATTAGAATGTGTGGATTAACAAAATGGGACCATAAGGGTTGTTACATTTTTTTGAAGCAGTAGTTTCCTGGATTATAAGTAGATAACACAGTTTGTTTAAAACAGGGTAGGGTAGGGGGAGGGTATAAGAGCATGACAAGCAGGCTGTGATAAAAAGAAACAATCAAAATATATGTTAAAAATGAATTGCACTATAGATACTATATTGTGTGGACATTACAATCATATGCATATTTATTCATACTGTAGACAGAAGCAGAGTATCTTTATGCACATGTATTATGGGGTCCGGGGGTATAACTGCAAATGTGCCAATGACTGCTTCATCTAAGTGAAAATATCAGCTTCTGGCTCTCTTTTGATGCAAGATATTGTTCTAAAAACATGTTAGTATAACCAGGATCCTTGTTTGCAATGGAGAAGTAATAGCCTTTACAGCTATTTAGGAGAATAAAGAAGAGACTAATTTGGTTGCAGTATTGAAAAATTCATATTTTTTTACTGTACCCTTTTTCACTTCAGTATACAGTATTGTGCAAAAGTCATAGGTGTAAACTGGGAATGCTTCCAAAATATTTTTGTATAAATCAATACACTTCCTAGAAAGTGCGGTAAACAGAAGAAAAAAAAACACAAAATGAAATCAATATTTGGTGTGACCACAATTTGCATTAAAAATAGGGGCAATTTTCTAAGGTCCACTAGTTTCTAAAAGTACTGGCATGATACTTTGTTCAATGCCTTTTGGAGAATTTGTCACAGTACCACTTCAGACTTTGGCTGTCTTACTTGCTTCGTTCTCTGAAAGTAGTCCTACACTGGCTCATTGATATTGAGAGCAGGGTTCAGTGGAGGGCATAGCATCTGTTAAATGATTCCCTGTTCATCTTTTCTCTGCAGAATTTTTTTATGATTTTGGCTGCGTATTTGAGGTCATAGTCATACTGCATAATGAAGCTGGAACTGATCAGACTCTAATTGGTATTGCCTGATGGATAAGAATCTGCTTGTGCATCTCAGTAGTGAGAGGACTATCAATGTCATTTACAGAAATGCAGCACCAAACCTTCAAGGAACCTCCACTGTGCTTCACTGCTGCCTGCAGACATTCATCCATGCATCTTTCTCCAGCACTTTGGCAGACAAGCTGCCTTCTGTTAGAGCCAAATATTTCAGATTCTGACTTGGGAGTCTAGAGCATTTTTCTGTATCCCAGTCCTTGAGAATTTGTGTGTAGGTGAGTTGTTTGGGTTTACTTTCATCTTAGAGAAATGGCTTTTTGGTCGCAACTCTTCCACAAAGACCACTTCTGATGGAATAGACTTCTGTGGTATATAGGTGGCTGTACTAGAGTCGCAGTAGTTTCTGAACTAATAGCCGGGCATCTTCCAATTTCAAAGGGGATTAGGTTTGATATACTGTACGTATGTAAATCAAAAAGTAAAGGCAATTTGAAAATTACACAGTAACTGCAAATGATAGAAGCTGACGCAATACAACATTTTTGCAATGGCTCATTGATAGTTTGAACGTGCAGGTTTCACTTCCTCCATTTAAAAGAATTCTCACTGTACGGCTCATTGTTTTACAATGGTGCAACCCGTGGTGGAGTGGCCATGTTCCTTTGACCTTGGCTGCAACTAGAATAAATGCAGGGGGCTACACTGTGCATATTCAAATTACCCATAAGCCATCACAAATGTGTTGTATTGCATCAGCTTCTATCAATTATCCTTGTATTTCTCACTTTCTGCAGTTAGATTTCATGACTGACCATCCTTTCCCTTTCGTTTGCGTTTCTGCCAAAGAGCTTTATAGCACATCTAGAAACATTTGACTGCTGATGGGTTTCTGCTTGTGAGAGATCTTGATGATTCAGGATGACCACCTTGTCTTGTTGCTATGCTCACTTTTGCCATGGTCTATGATGTGAAAGCTGTCACATCTACCATTAGCTCACCTCTTTTAGTACGATTGTCCCTCACCCAGTTTTATGCTCCCTAAATAGCTGTGTCTGTTTCATTTAGTCACTTTGGTTCAGCCAGAACATCATGCCATTGATCCATAGCTTGTTTGTTAGATTTGCTTAATCAAGCATGCGGCTATATGCCTTCAAAGACGCTGTTTAACTGGAAATTTGTCTATTATTATGTGAGTTTATTCTTAAGGACATATAGATATCTTAATGTATTGCTTCACTTTTTGCAAAATGAATGTTTGGCAATCTAAAATTCATTCTTTTCTATTGAGAAAATAATACAGAAGACATAAAATAACAATAATAATCTAAGACAAATATTTTTGTGAACAATCTTCAATATGTGAACAATTTCATGGTTTCTGTGTATTCCAACAAATGTTTTTACCACTACTTCAGTCCTTGCATGGATTTGTTCCTTTGTAGATTTGCATTGTGTCAGGATACTTTATTTTTTTGTAAAAAAAGTCCTATTCCTGTCTCAGTGTTTATGGATTTGTCATGTTGCCAAGTATGTGTGGGTCGATTGGTGACTTGTGAAATTTGGCCTGTGCAGGTGAGTTTGGTTGTATGAATGAATGAATACTGTATTGCTTTCTGTCGTGAGTACAATGCTGCATGGTTCTCTCTCACTGAAGCTATAAATATGAATAAGTGGGTCAAAAGATTTAAATATTCTAAAGTCACGGAGCAATAAATAGGTATACTTTCTATGTTAAATGCAAAGATTCTGTTCCCATAAATATTGTATGGTATGTGGCTGTCATTCATTAAACTAACCATTCTGCTTACATTAGTAAAGATAAAAAATCTTTGATAGATGTCGCAATAAATCTGTTTACCAGTTTTTTAAAACTCTGATCTATTGGAAATATTGTGCTGCATTATAGTAATAGAATCCGCTTTAATTTGATAGGTCATTACTCTTCCTTTAGTGTTTTGAGAATTGTCTTCATTATAAGGGTTGGATTTCATGTCTATTTAGTTTGAAAAGATGAATCTGTGCAAAGATATTTTTCATAACGTAGATTGCATAAATATTAATGCCAGTATAAACAAAGCTATATTATATCAAGCTGGTCTGTCGTGTGGAGAGATGCAGGTCTGCATTTTTCATAATATGTGCCTGCAATCTGCTCATCCTTAAACACAATATTTACAGAAACATATGTTTCATTTCCATTGCCAAGGTCTAGTGTGCCTGGATCTGTCCCACTGGCATTGCTGTTTACCTTTATCCAATCATCCTTACGGGTAGAGATCCCATATGGTGACTACAAGAGCTTTTTTTGACAGGGGCTAAGTGGGTCAAAGGGGTACTAAGTGATCATTGGTGAGCACCACGCACAGGCCTGGATCTAAGAGTGGATGCCAGTAAACTAGGCAAAATTCTGTTGGACTATTTCAAACCATTATCAGAGCGATAATATTGTTTTTTCTTTATCTGAGGTTTCACATAGATAGCCCCTTTCAGGATCACATACAGTATATTAATACAATATACAGTATTGAAGATCTAAGGATCATTGAGCAAAACAACTCATCCACCACACCAAGGTCATAAACCAAGGAGGTTATTGTGAGTTTAACTAACGTATCACTAAAGGGGTAACAGCTTAGTGGATGTTAAGCCAAGATATAGTTAAAAATGAATATTAAAGGTTTCCAGTACTCTAAATAAATATGTCATTTTATTTTAATTCACATTGAATATACCACATCCATTTGTAAACAGAAAGGGATGATAAATAACCCAGTCCAGTATCTATCTATCTATCTATCTATCTATCTATCTATCTATCTATCTAT